>CM065589.1:229731896-230319396 GCA_033119425.1 Bufotes viridis
TTCTGGTGGTGATGGTGACCACAACTCTTCCTCTTCCTCTTCACGCTCATCTACAGCCTGATCCAGAACTCTTCGCAGGGCACGCTCCAGGAAGAAAACAAATGGGATGAGGTCACTGATGGTGCCTTCGGTGCGACTGACTAGGTTTGTCGCCTCCTCAAAAGGACGCATGAGCCTACAGGCATTGCGCATGAGCGTCCAGTAACGTGGCAAAAAAATTCCCAGCTCCGCAGAGGCTGTCCTAGCACCCCGGTCATACAAATACTTGTTGACGGCTTTTTCTTGTTGGAGCAGGCGGTCGAACATTAGGAGTGTTGAATTCCAACGTGTTGGGCAGTCGCAAATCAAGCACCTCACTGGCATGTTGTTTCGCCGCTGAATATGGGAAAAGTGCGCCATGGCCGTGTAGGAACGCCTGAAATGGCCACACACCTTCCTGGCCTGCTTGAGGACGTCCTGTAAGCCTGGGTACTTAGACACAAAGCGTTGTACGATGAGATTCAACACATGTGCCATGCACGGCACATGTGACAACTTGCCCAAATTCAATGCCGACAACAAATTTGTTCCATTGTCACACACCACTTTGCCGATCTCCAGTTGGTGCGGGGTCAGCCACTGATCCACCTGTGTGTTCAGGGCGGACAGGAGTGCTGGTCCTGTGTGGCTCTCTGCTTTCAGGCAAGTCAACCCCAAGACAGCGTGACACTGTCGTATCCGGGATGTGGAATAGCCCCTGGGAGCTGGGGGGATTCAGTTAATGTGCAGCCAGACACCGCAGAAGAAGAGGACTCAGCCGAGGAGGATATCGAAGAGGATGGAGTAGGAGTAGAGGAGGTGGCAGTAGGTCTGCCTGCAAGTCGTGGCGGTGTCACCAACTCCGCTGCGGAGCCACGCATTCCATGCTTGTCAGCCGTCAGCAAGTTGACCCAATGCGCAGTGTACTTGATATACCTGCCCAGACCGTGCTTTGCAGACCAGGTATCAGTGGTCAGATGGACCCTTACCCCAACACTGTATGCCAGAGATGCCATGACTTCCTTTTCAATGACATGGTAGAGGTTTGGGATTGCCTTTTTTGAAAAAAATTTTCGTCCGGGTACCTTCCACTGTGGTGTCCCAATACCGACAAATTTTTTGAAGGCCTCAGACTCCACCAGCTGGTATGGTAAAAGCTGGCGGGCTAAGAGTTCCGTCAAGCCAGCTGTCAGTCGCCGGGCAAGGGGGTGATTCTGTGACATTGGCTTTTTGCGCTTAAACATGTCCTTGACAGACACCTAACTGTGGGCAGATGAGCAGGAACTGCTGAAGGTGAGAGGAGGAGTGGCGGTTGGTTGAGAGGGGGCAGGGAGGACAGCAGTGGTTGACGTGGCTGAAGATGCTGGACCAGGAGGAGCATGCTGGCTTTGAGTTTGTGTGCTGCTTGTACTCATGTGTTGATCCCATAGGCGTTTGTGATGTGAGATCATGTGCCTTCGCAAAGCAGTTGTACCAAGGTGGGTGTTGGACTTCCCACGACTCAGTTTCTTTTGGCACAGGTTGCAAATGGCATTGCTGTTATCAGAGGCAGACACACAAAAAAAATGCCACACTGCTGAGCTTTGCAATGACGGCATTCTGGTGGTGGCAACAGCATGCGTTGACTGGCGTGCTGTCTGGCTGAACCCAGGTGCCGATACATGCTGTCTGACTGTGCCACTAACTCCTTGCGACAACCTCCCCCTGCTTCCAACTCGTCTCCTCATTCTCTCTGTCTCCCCTTCTGAACTTTCCCCCTCTTCTTCTCTTCGAGCAGGCACCCACGTGGCATCCGTGGACACATCGTCATCATCAACCGCTTCACTTGTATCTGACACCTCAGCAAAGGAAGCAGCAGCGGGTACAGCATCATCATCATCATCACACTGTACGTCCATGTGTGTAATCCTGCCTGACTGAGACATATCCCCGTAATCTACATCATCTGGCAATAATGGTTGCGCATCACTAATTGCATCCAACTGATGTGTAAATAACTCCTCTGACGGATCAAGTGAAGCGGCTGTGGTGGCTGTGGTGGTGGTGGCGGCGGGCGGGTGCGTGGTAACTTGATAGCAGGTGACCGAAGCTGAGCTGGAGGAGGATGGTGCGTCAAGGTTCTTAGCGGAAGCTGTTGAAGATTGGGTGTCCTGTCTAAGCCAGTCAACTATGTCCTCAGAATTTTTCGGGTTCAGGGTACGTGGCCTCTGAACACTAGGCATTATTCCAGGGACAGTGGAAATCACAGCACCACGACCACAACGGCCCCTGCAGTGTGGCCTGCCTCTGCCTGTCATTTTTTTAGATAAGTAGTACTACGCGTGCTAGGTACTGTGCCACCCGGTATCAGTGGTTGGCACTGGCAGTGGGCACACTACAGTCAGTGGAAGTGGGCCTGACACACACTGGCAGCAGGCAAGCAACTGAATTTAGACTACTGTCTAAAAATGAAATGCCTTATTTATCGGCAAGCTACTGTGCCACCCGGTATCAGTGGTTGGCACTGGCAGTGGGCACACTACAGTCAGTGGAAGTGGGCCTGACACACACTGGCAGCAGGCAAGCAACTGAATTTAGACTACTGTCTAAAAATGAAATGCCTTATTTATCGACAAGCTACTGTGCCACCCAGTATCAGTGGTTGGCACTGGCAGTGGGCACACTACAGTCAGTGGAAGTGGGCCTGACACACACTGGCAGCAGGCAAGCAACTGAATTTAGACTACTGTCTAAAAATATAAATGCCTTATTTATCGGCAAGCTACTGTGCCACCCGGTATCAGTGGTTGGCACTGGCAGTGGGCACACTACAGTCAGTGGAAGTGGGCCTGACACACACTGGCAGCAGGCAAGCAACTGAATTTAGACTACTGTCTAAAAATAAAAAGGCCTTATTTATCGGCAAGCTACTGTGCCACCCGGTATCAGTGGTTGGCACTGGCAGTGGGCACACTACAGTCAGTGGAAGTGGGCCTGACACACACTGGCAGCAGGCAAGCAACTGAATTTAGACTGCTGTCTAAAAATGAAATGCCTTATTTATCGGCAAGCTACTGTGCCATGCGGCATCAGTGGTTGGCACTGGCAGTGGGCACACTACAGTCACTGGAAGTGGACCTGACACACACTGGCAGCAGGCAAGCAACTGAATTTAGACTACTGTCTAAAAATTAAATGCCTTATTTATCGGCAAGCTACTGTGCCACCCGGTATCAGTGGTTGGCACTGGCAGTGGGCACACTACAGTCTGTGGAAGTGGGCCTGACACACACTGGCAGCAGGCAAGCAACTGAAATTACACTAAAGTGTAAAAATTAAATGGCTTTTTTTATGTAAAGTCCTGTGCCAGCCGGTATGAGTGGTGGGCACTGGCAGTGGGCACACTACAGTAAGTGGAAGTCAGCCTGACACACACTGGCAGGCAACTAACCTTAGATTAAAGTGTAAAAATGAAATGCCTTTTTTTGATGCAAAGTCCTGTGCCACATGGGATGACAGGGGTGGGCACTGGCAGTGGGCACACTACAGTCTGTGGGCCTGCAGCTCCTCACACACAGGCCGGCCAGGCAACTGCAATATGTATATGGAGGGAAAAAAAGCAGACTAATGTTGCAGCCCTAAAAAGGGCTTTTTGGGGTGCTGTCAGGACGCTGTCCTTACAGCAGAGATCAGATGAGTCTTTCAGGACTGGAGTGGACACTGAATTCACTAGCCTAGCTATCGATTTCCCTATTAAATCAGCAGCAACTACACTCTCCCTCCTCTCACTAAGACTGCAAATTCCGAATGAATCTAAAATGGATGCTGTTCAGGAGATGGGAGGGTCTGGGAGGGAGGGTATGCTGCTGATTGGCTGGAATGTGTCTGCTGACTGTGAGGTACAGGGTCAAAGTTTGCTCAATGATGATGTATAGGGGGCAGACCGAACATCGCATGTGTTCGCCCGCTGTGGCGAACAGAGTGTGGCGGTGGCAGCACCAGCATGAGGAGACCACAGATTGCCCAGTGACATAGTGTTGAGGTAGCAGCAGCATGAGGAGACCACTGAGTGGTGATTTGGCAGCAGCATGAGGAGACCACAGAGTTGTTAAAGGGAATCTGTGACCTGCATATTACCAAAAATTTTTTCATTAATCCAGGTGTAATAAATTATCGTATTTCCATATGTCTTCTTCTTTTAATTGTGTTCCTTGTCTTTTCTTCAAAAACACGCTTTATCCGATATGCTAATTAGGCTGTAAGGAGCCCAGAGGGGCGTTATTTCTTTTCCAAGGTGCCCAGGAACACCCCTCTGATTTGCCCGGCCCGCCTAAAGTTGAAAAAAGAAGAACGCCTCCAGCATGTAAAATCGCCTTCCAGAGGCATGGTAATAAAGTAATTTATTACACCTGGATTAATGATTTTTTTTGGTAATATGCAGGTGACAGATTCCCTTTAAGTGGCAGCAGCATGAGGAGACCACAGAGTGGCCCAGTGACATAGTGGTACGATGGCAGCAGCATGAGGAGACCAAATAGTGGCCCAGTGACATAATGATTAGGTGGCAGCAGCATGAAGAGACCACAGAGTGGCCCAGTGACATAGTGTTGATGTGTCAGCAGCATATGGTGACCACAGAGTGGCCCCGAGGCATAGTGTTGAGGTGGCAGCAGCATGGGAAGACCACTGAGTGGTGAAGTGACATAGTGGTGCTGTGGCAGCAGCATGAGGAGACCACAGAGTGGCCCAGAGACATAGTATTGAAATGGAAGCAGCATGAGCAGACCACAGAGTGGTGAGGTGGCAGAAGTATGAGGAGACCACAGAGTGGTAAAGTGGCAGCAGCATGAGGAGACCACAGAGTGGCCCAGTGACATAGTCGTGAGCTGGCAGCAGCATAAGGAGACCACAGAGTGGCCCAGAGACAAATAGTATTGAGGTGGCAGAAGCATGAGGAGACCACAGAGTGGTGAGGTGGCAGCAGCATGAGGAGACCAAAGAGTGGCCCAGTGACATAATGGTTAGGTGGCAGCAGCATGAAGAGATCACAGAGTGGCCCAGTGACATAGTGGTGATGGGGCAGCAGCATAAGGAGACCACAGAGTGGCCCAGAGACATAGTGTTGAGGTGGCACCAGCATGGGGAGACAACTGAGTGGTGAATTGACATAGTGGTGATGTGGCAGCAGCATGAGGAGACCACAGAGTGGTAAAGTGGCAGCAGCATGAGGAGACCACAGAGTGGCCCAGTGACATAGTGGTGTGGTGGCAGCAGCATGAGGATGCCACAGAGTGGTGAAGTGGCAGCAGCATGAGGAGACCACAGAGTGGCCAGTGACATAGTGGTGAGGTGGCAGCAGTGTCTACAGAAAAAGTACACTGGATGTCACAGATATTTTTAGGATGCTCAAACGTTATTCAGGAAATGTAGTGCAATAGCGCATGTAATGTCACTGTCCGCAGCGGACACCGTCTACGGAAAAAGTACACTGGATGTCACAGATATTTTTAGGATGCGCAAACATTATTCACTAGATGTAGTGCAGGTAATGTTACTGTCCGCAGTGGACACATCTACGGAAAAAGTAAACTGGATGTCAGAGATATTTTTAGGCTGCGCACACATTACACAGGAGATGTAGCGCAGATAATGTCGCTGTCTGCAGCGGCCAAACAATTGCACGCTATTTAGCGCAGGTTGCGGTAAAAATATATATTGCTGCCAGATACAATAGTCCTTAAAAAGACTTTTGGGTCTCTAATAGAGATGAGCGAACACCTGGATGTTCGGGTTCGAGAGGTTCGGCCGAACTTCCGGAAAATGTCCGGGTTCGTGATCCAAACTCAACCCGAACTTCATCCCGAACCCGAACCCCATAGAAGTCAATGGGGACCCGAACTTTTGGGCACTAAAAAGGCTGTAAAAGACACCCAGAGGGATAATATACCGCAATAAACGCATTGCGATTACAACTTTGAGCTAACGATCACCATGGGAACGCCTCCTCCAGTAGAATGTACTGTCGGATCTGAGAATTAAGTTGAAATCGCAATGCGATTCTTATATATTTGCTTAATCGCATTGTGATTTCAACTTAGCATTGCTAAATAATTCCATCCATATCGTTAACTTACTGAGTCAGTAAGTTAACGAATATGGATGGAATTATTTAGCAATGCTAAGTTGAAACGGCAATGCGATTAAGCAGATATATAATAATCGCATTGGGATTTCAACTTAATTCTCACATCCGACAGTACATTCTACTGGAGGAGGCGTTCCCATGGTGATCGGTAGCTCAAAGTTGTAATCGCAATGCGATTAAGAATACATAAGAATCGCATTGCGATTCCAACATTTT
Organism: Bufotes viridis; assembly: GCA_033119425.1. NCBI lineage: Eukaryota > Metazoa > Chordata > Amphibia > Anura > Bufonidae > Bufotes > Bufotes viridis. The sequence continues at coordinate 229,738,255 of CM065589.1, forward strand.
AGTACTCAACTTTTAAAATCGTACACCACTTTAAGTTCCAAAGTTGCAATCGCGTTCGAATAGAACTTAAAGCTGTCTCTTAGTCAGTTTTAGTATTGGTGTGCTGTAATAGAAGTTACATTCAGTACGCGAATATAACTTAGAGCAATACAGTCAACTTTACACTAGTTAGTTTTATTATCGCGATAATACAACTATTCAAGAATCGTGTACGTGCGTCTGTACGTGTGTGCGTTACCTCGGACACTATTCTATTTTGCCAGCCACAGCTGAAACCACTGATTTATGGTATTGCTATTTTGGCAATTGAATTTAACCCCAGAAAATAATCTATCCTTTGCCAGACAGCAGACAGTATTATACTTGTCTAACCAAAGCTGGAACACCAGATTTAGGGGATTGGTATTTGGGCAATTGTATTTAACCCCTTAATAAAATATAGAAATTTCTTTCCTGAGTTTCTAGGGGTGACAATTAGCACAGCCAAGCCCCTGATGTAGGATATAGCAAAAAAAAAAAACTAGTATTGATGGATTGATGGACTTGGTGGCAGCTTCTTCTGGCGCACCACAAGTCACAAAATGGCCGCCGATCAACCCAGAAAATAAGTGACAGAAAAACGCTCTGTGCAGCCTAAAAACCAGCGAGCAAGTAACTAGCAGAAGTTCAATGATTCTCAGCTGTAAATTGATCCGTTCATTAGGTGCTGTTGCTGACTTTAACCTGCCTAATCTCGCCCTGACAGAAGCTGCGTCCTCTCCCTACACTAATCAGAGCAGTGTGACGTGCGGCGCTACGTGACTCCAGCTTAAATAGAGGCTGGGTCACATGCTGCACTTGGCCAATCACAGCCATGCCATTAGTAGGCATGGCTGTGATGGGCTCTTAGGGCAAGAAGTAAAACGCTAGCTGATTGGCTGCTGTGCAGCCCTTCAGAAAGCGGGAAGTAATCGACGAACACCGAACCCGAACCCGAACTTTTTTGAAAATGTCCGGGTCCCGGACACCCCAAAATTCGGTATGAACCCGAACTATTCTCGAACTGTTCGCTCAACACTAGTCTCTAACAATTGCATGTAATTTAGCATAGGTTTTGCTAATAATATATATTGCTGCCAGATACCACACTATTCGGAGTGAAATTCGGATTGAATTCCACTTCGTCAACTTCGATTTGCTCATCTCTAGGTGTATGAGAAAACACCTGTACTATCAAAATATAACAATATTTATCCCATATGGTGAATGTAAAATAAATGGCCAATTCACAATTTTTTGTCACTTGACCTCCCCAAAAATTTTTATTAAAACTTATCAAAAGGTTTCACACACTTAAAAATTGTATCACTCATAGAGCTCTGTACACATAACTACAAAAAAGTTATAGGGGTGAGAATATGGCCATGAAAAGATTTTTTTTTTGAGTATTAAAACACAAGAAAAACCACACAAGTGTGATACCGTAATTAGGGATGAGCGAACCAATGGATGTTCGGGTTCGCCGGTTCGGCCGAACTTCAGGTCAAAGTTCGGGCTCGAGAACTTCACTTTTTTTGGTTATAACTTGGTTATATCGGAAATTAACATAATACTTAAGACAGAATGCAAAAGGGACATCTTTAGAGGCATTCCATTTTGCATTCCTTCATAATAGAAGTCTATGGGAAGCACAACGGATCCATCCTGGATTCCGTTATGCAGGAGTCCTTCTTTTCAGTTCAGAAAAATTCTGACTGAAAGTGTTATGTGACCCACTGTGCAACTCAACATTGGTGTAAATACTACAACTTTTATGATGTCACCAGTCACCAATGCAGACTATCTGCAAAGTACATTATAGAGGAGGAAAATTAATGTGATTATTTCTGAAGAGTTGTCATCTAGAATGCAGATAACTATCTGGCTATGAGGACAGAAATGTCATGAGGTCCTGGTATTCCTATCATCATCAGTGAAGCAAGCTGCTCATTAAGTGCCAAGATACGTGGAGAGGACTTGAGTATCCTATGCAGCACTGCATATTCTGTTATGCTTTGTGCAATGAATATTGTTTTGGAATATCTAGTACTTGTTCATACTAGCATTAATATTTTGCGGTATTGAGATCCGTCATAGGGTCTCAATACCGTAAAAAAAAGATTCAGTTTTGTCCAGATTCATTATCAATGGGGGCAAAGCATAACTGAACAAAACGGAATGCTCCAAAATGCATTCCGTTCCGTTCTCATACTGGAGAGCATTTGCTTTCCATCTTGTGATTCGTAGCAAAACGGATCCGTCACGACACAATCTGACACAATAGAAAATGGATCCGTCCCCCATTTATTTTCAATGGAGTTCATGATGGATCCATCTTGGCTATGTTACAGATAATACAACCGGATTAGTTTCATAACGGATGCAGATGGTTGTATTATCAGTAACGGAAGCGTTTTGCTGAACCCTGCCGGATGCAGCAAAAACACTAGTGTATAACACAGTAGAGCAGTGTTTATCAAGCTTTTCATTCCAAGTACCCCCTAGTGACAAATTTGAACCGAGTAACCTAAAGGAAGCGAACAGTGATAAATGTTAAAATAAAGCTATTCTCACGCCGCTGTCACAGGCTCTGTGCCAAGCCTTTGTCAGCAGTGCCTTCAGATTTGACAGACAGAATAACACAGCATGCAACACTAACCTTCCTGTCACAGTGACAGACACCTCATCATTAGGACCCATGATGGATGGCTATTAGTGTTAATCGAGCACCCAAGTGCTCAGGTGCTCGGGCCATAGACATCGGGATGCTCAGGTGCTCTACAGAGAACCTGAGCACAATGGAAGTCAATGGGAGAACCCAAGCATTAACCACATCCGGACCGACTCACACAGAATCGCGTGATCTCGGCGGCCCGGCTATTCCTCCTTGACGCGTCGGTGCGTCATCTCACGAGAGGGCACGCGCTCACAGGATCACGTCGGGGAGAAGATAAACTACAGCCTGCCAGCGCTGATCATGCGCTGGCAGGCTGTAGTAGTTAAAAAAATCGCATATCAGATGCTGTTTTGTTAACAGCGTCTGATATGCCTGCTGCCTGCTCCTCTGGTGGTCCCTTTTGCTTGGGAGCACCTGAGGAAACATATGTAAGTGCACCAATCACCACACAGACCCCACCCCCCCATCCACCCCACCCACCCCCCGTTACTGATTAACCCCTGATCACCCACTGTCACCCTCCTGTCACCCCCCCCAGTCACTAGTCACCCCCTGTAAGGCTCATTCAGACGTCCGTATGCTTTCCGCATTTAGCTGATCCGCACATTGCCAGAACTATATAGAAAATGCCTTTTCTTGTCCGCAATTGCGGACAAGAATAGGACATGCTCTATCTTTTACGGAGCTGCGGCCGGATGTTTAGTGTGCTCTCCGCATCACCGCCGGCCCCATTCACACTGAATGGGTCCGCATCTATTCCGCAGAATTGCGGAATAGATGCGGACATTTTTGCGGACATGTGAATGGGGCCTTACTTCGCAAGCACTCCTATGTCCTTTCCCCTCTTTTTTTTTTTGCACATTTTTGGGCAGAGATTTTTTCATCCACATTGATCGATGTGAATGAAGAAATCTGTGCCGTTCATTTTTTCTTTCAGCCCAGAGGCTGAACGGAAAGAAAAAATCTTATTACCCGTATGCTCAATCTAAGGAGAATAGCAGAAACTTCTAATGCTGGCCATACAGGTAATGATTGCGGAGACCCTCAAATGCCAGGGCAGTACAAACACCTCACATGTGACCCCATTTTAGAAAGTAGACACCCCAAGGTTTTCCGTAAGGGGGCATGGCGAGTTCATAGAATATTTTTTTTTGGCACAAGTTAGCGGAATTTGATATTTTTTTTCTTACAAAGTCTCCCTTTCTGCTAACTTGTGACAAAAAATAAAATTTTACATGAACTCACCATACCCCTCACGGAATACCTTGGGGTGTCTTCTTTCCAAAATGGGGTCACATGTGGGGTATTTATACTGCCCTGGCATTTTAGGGGCCCCTAATGCATGAGAAGTCGTTTGGAATCCAAATGCATAAAAATGCCCTGTGAAATCCGAAAGGTACTCATTGGAATTAGAGCCCCTTTGCGCATCTTGGCTGCAAAAAAGTGTCACTCTTGTGGTATTGCCGTACTCAGGAGAAGTAGGGCAATGTGTTTTGTGGTGTATTTTTACATATACGCTGGGTGAGAGAAATATCTCTGTAAATGACAATTTTTTAATTTTTTTATACAAAGTTGTCAATTTACAGAGATATTTCTCTCACCCAGCATGGGTATATGTAAAAATATACCCCAAAACACATTGCCCTACTTCTTATGAGTACGGCGATACCACATGTGTGACACTTTTTTGCAGCCTAGGTGCGTAAAGGGGTCGAAAGTCCAACGAGTACCTTTAGGTTTTACAGGGTTGCTTACAATTTAGCCCCGCCCAAAATGCCAGAACAGTAAACACACCCCACATGTGACCCCATTTTGGAAATAAGACACCCCAAGGTATTCGCTGAGGGGCATATTGAGTCCATGAAAGATTGAACTTTTTGTCACAAGTTAATGGAAAGGGAGACTTTGTGAGAAAAACAAAGTCAATTTCCGCTAACTTGTGCCAAAAAAAAAAATCTTCTATGAACTCGCCATGCCCCTCACAGAATACCTTGGGGTGTCTTCTTTCCAAAATGGGGGTCACATGTGGGGTATTTATACTGCCCTGGCATTTTAGGGGCCCTAAAGCGTGAGAAGAAGTCTGGAATCCAAATGTGTAAAAATGCCCTCCTTAAAGGTACTCATTGGAATTTGAGCCCCTTTGCGCATCTAGGCTGCAAAAAGTGTCACACATTTGGTATCACCGTATTTAGGAGAAGTAGGGCAATGTGTTTTGGGGTGTATTTTACATATACCCATGCTGGGTGAGAGAAATATCTCTGTAAATTGACAACTTTGTATAAATTTATTTATACAAAGTTGTCAATTTACAGAGATATTTCTCACACCAGCATGGGTATATGTAAAAATACACCCTAAAACACATTGCCCTACTTCTCTGAGTACGGCGATACCACATGTGTGACACTTTTTGCAGCCTAGATGCGTAAAGGGATCGATAGTCCAACGAGTACCTTTAGGTTTTACAGGGATTGCTTACACATTTAGCCCACGCCCTAAAATGCCAGAACAGTAAACACACTCCACATGTGACCACATTTTGGAAATAAGACACCCCAAGGTATTCGCTGAGGGGCATATTGAGTCCATGAAAGATTGAACTTTTTGTCACAAGTTAATGGAAAGGGAGTACTTTGTGAGAAACAAAGTCAATTTCCGCTAACTTGTGCCAAAAAAAAAAATCTTCTATGAACTCGCCATGCCCCTCACAGAATACCTTGGGGTGTCTTCTTTCCAAAATGGGGGTCACATGTGGGGTATTTATACTGCCCTGGCATTTTAGGGGCCCTAAAGCGTGAGAAGAAGTCTGGAATCCAAATGTGTAAAAATGCCCTCCTTAAAGGTACTCATTGGAATTTGAGCCCCTTTGCGCACCTAGACTGCAAAAAAGTGTCACACATTTGGTATCACCATATTTAGGAAAAGTAGGGCAATGTGTTTTGGGGTGTATTTTTACATATACCCATGCTGGGTGAGAGAAATATCTCTGTAAATTGACAACTTTGTATAAATTTATTTTAAAAGTTGTCATTAACAGAGATATTTCTCACACACAGTATGGGTATATGTAAAAATACACCCCAAAACACATTGCCCTACTTCTCCTGAGTACGGCAATACCACATGAGTGACACTTTTTTGCAGCCAAGATGCGCAAAGGGACCCTTATTCCAATGAGTACCTTTAGGATTTCACAGGGCATTTTTATGCATTTGGATTCCAAACGACTTCTCACGCATTAGGGGCCCCTAAAATGCCAGGGCAGTATAAATACCCCACAAGTGACCACATTTTAGAAAGAAGACACCCCAGGGTATTCCGTGAGGGGCATGGCGAGTTCATAGAAGATTTTTTTTTTTGGCACAAGTTAGTGGAAATTGATTTTTTTTTTTCTTACAAAGTCTCATATTTCACTAACTTGTGACAAAAAATAAAATTTTACATGAACTCACCATACCCCTCACAGAATAACTTGGGATGTCTACTTTCTAAAATGGGGTCACTTGTGGGGTATTTATACTGCCCTGGCATTTTAGGGGTCTCTAAAGCGTGAGAAGAAGTCTGGAATCCAAATGCGTAAAAATGCCCTGTGAAATGCTAAAGGTACTCATTGGAATTAGGGCCCCTTTGCGCATCTTGGCTGCAAAAAAGTGTCACTCATGTGGTATCGCCGTACTCAGGAGAAGTAGGGAAATGTGTTTTGGGGTGTATTATTACATATATCCATGCTGGGTGTGAGAAATATCTCTGTAAATGACAACTTTTTAAATTTTTTTATACAAAGTTGTCAGTTTACAGAGATATTTCTCTCACCCAGCATGGGTATATGTAAAAATACACCCCAAAACACTTTGCCCTACTTCTTCTGAGTACAGCAATACCACAGGTGTGCCACTTTTTTGCAGCCTAGGTGCGAAAAGGGGCTTAAAGTCCAACGAGTACCTTTAGGCTTTTCAGGGCTGCTCACAATTTTGCCCCGCCCAAAATGCCAGAACAGTAAACACACCCCACAAATGACCCCATTTCGGAAAGTAGACACCCCAAGGTATTCAATGAGGTGCATAGTGAGTCCGTGGGAGATTTTTTTTTTTTTTGCCAGAAGTTAGCAGAAATGGAAACTTTATTATTATTTTTTTTCCTCAGAAAGTGTCATTTTCCGCTAACTAAAAAATGAAATGATACATGAACTCACCATGCCCCTTCGCGAATACTTTGGGTTGTCTTCTTTCTAAAATGGTGTCATTTGGGGGGTATGTATACTATCCTGACATTCTAGCACCTCAAGAAACATGACAGGTGCTCAGAAAGTCAGAGCTGCTTCAAAATGCGGAAATTCACTTTTTTGCACCATAGTTTGTAAACGCTATAACTTTTACCCAAACCAATAAATATACACTTATTGCATTTTTTTCATCAAAGATATGTAGAACAATAAATTTTGAGAAAATTTTATATAGAAATGTAGTTTTTTTAAAAAGAAATTACAACAGAAAGCGAAAAATTTCTTGTTTTTTTCAAAAATGTCGTTAAATCCTTATTAATAGCAAAAAAAGTAAAAATGTCAGCAACAATGAAATACCACCAAATAAAAGCTCTATTAGTGAGAAGAAAAGGAGGTAAAATTCATTTGGGTGGTAAGTTGCTTGACCAAGCAATAAACGGTGAAAGTAGTGTAGTGCAGAATTGTAAAAAGTGGTCTGGTCATTAAGGGTGTTTAAGCTAGGAGGGCTAATGTGGTTAAACCAGGCACCCTTGCTCTGAAGAGGGGAGGGTGCTTGGTTCATAAAAAAATGGTCAGAAATTGATGGAAACACCACCAAAATGGTTTGGGAAAACCGTTTGCAGACACCGTCTATGAAAAAAGTACACTGGATGTCTCAGATATTTTTTTGGATGCGCACACTTTATACTGGAGATGTGGTGCAACTAATGTCACTGTCCACAGCGGACATCGTCGACGTAAAAAGCACACTGGATGTCACAGATATTTTTTGGATGGGCAAACTTTACACTGTAGATGTGTCACTGTCCGCAGCAGACACCGTCTACGGAAAAAGTACACTGGATGTACCAGATATTTTTTGGATGCCCACACTTTACACTGGATATGTTGCGCAACTAATGTCACTGTCCACAGTGGACATCGTCTACGTAAAAAGTACACTGGACAGATATTTTTTGGATGCGCAAAATTTACACTGGAGATGTGTCACTGTCCGCAGCAGACACCGTCTATGGAAAAAGTACACTGTATGTCACAGATATTTTTTTGGATGCGCATACTTTACACAGAAGATGATGCGCAACTAATGTCACTGTCCACAGCGGACACCGTCTATGGAAAAAGTACACTGGAAGTCACAGATATTTTTGGTATGCGCACACTTTACACTGCAGATGTGGCGCTTGTAATGTCACTGTCCACAGCAGACACCCTCTATGAAAAAAGCACACTGGATGTGACAGAAATTTTTGGTATGCGCACACTTTACACTGGAGATGTAGCACAGCTAATGTCACTGTCTGCAGCAGACAACGTCTATAGAATAAGTACAGTAAATGTCACAGATATTTTTGGATGTGCACACTTTACACTGGAGATGTAGCACAGCTAATGTCACTGTCCTCAGGGACACTGTCTACGGAAAAGTACACTGGATGCAAAAGATATTTTTTGGATGCGCACACTTTACACTGCAGATGTGGCGCCTGTACTGTCACTGTCCGCAGCAGACACCTACTACGGAAAAAAGTACACTGTATGTAACAGATATTTTTTGGATGCACACACTTTACAATGGAGATGTGGCACAGTAATGTCACTGTCTGCAGCAGACACCGTCTACAGAAAAAGTACACTGGAAGTAACAGAAATTTCTGGGATGCGCACACTTTACACTGGAGATGTGGCACTTCTAATGTCACTCTCTGCAGCAGATACCCTCTATGGAAAAAGTACAGTGGATGTCACAGATTTGTTTTGGATGCGCACACTATACACTGGAGATGTGGCGCCACTAATGTTGCTGTCCGCAGCAGACACCGTCTACGGAAAAAGTACACTGGATGTAACAGATATTTTTTGTATGCGCACACTTTACACTGGAGATGTTGCTCAGTTAATGTCACTGTCCGCAGTGTACACCGTCTACGGAAAAAGTACACTGGATGACACAGATATGCATACTTTACACGCAAGATGTAGCACAACTAATGTCACTGTCCACAGTGGACACCGTCCATGGAAAAAGTACACTGTATGTCACAGATATTTTTTGGATGCGCATACTTTACACAGAAGATGGTGTGCATCTAATGTCACTGTCCTCAGTGGTCACCGTCTATGGAAAAAGTACACTGGATGTTACAGATATTTTTGGGATGCAAACACTTTACCCAGGAGATGTGGCGCAACTAATGTCATTTTCCGCAGCAGACACTGTCTATGGAAAAAAGTACACTGGATGCAACAGATATTTTTTGGATGCGTACACTTTACACTGCAGATGTGGCGCTGGTAATGGCACTGTCCACAGCAGACACCGTCTACGGAAAAAGTACACTGGATGTAACAGAAATTTTTGGGATGCGCACACTTTTCACTGGAGATGTAGCATAGCTAATGTCACTGTCTGCAGCAGACAACGTCTATAGAAAAAGTACAGTGAATGTCACAGATATTTTTTGGATGCGCACACTATACACTGGAGATGTGACGCCATTAATGTCACTGTCCGCAGAAGACATCGTCTACGGAAAAAGTATACTGGATGTCACAGATATTTTTTGGATGTGCACACTTTACACTGGAGATGTAGCACAGCTAATGTCACTGTCCTCAGGGACATTGTCTACGGAAAAAGTACACTGGATGCAAAGATATTTTTTGGATGCGTACACTTTACACTGCAGATGTGGCGCTGGTAATGGCACTGTCCACAGCAGACACCGTCTACGGAAAAAGTACACTGGATGTAACAGAAATTTTTGGGATGCGCACACTTTTCACTGGAGATGTAGCATAGCTAATGTCACTGTCTGCAGCAGACAACGTCTATAGAAAAAGTACAGTGAATGTCACAGATATTTTTTGGATGCGCACACTATACACTGGAGATGTGACGCCATTAATGTCACTGTCCGCAGAAGACATCGTCTACGGAAAAAGTATACTGGATGTCACAGATATTTTTTGGATGTGCACACTTTACACTGGAGATGTAGCACAGCTAATGTCACTGTCCTCAGGGACATTGTCTACGGAAAAAGTACACTGTATGTAATAGATATTTTTTGGATGCACACACCTTACACTGGAGATGTGGCACAGATAATGTCACTGTCCGCAGCAGACACCGCCTATGGAAAAAGTACACTGGATGTAACAGAAATTTTTGGGATGTGCACACTTTACACTGGAGATGTGGCACTGCTAATGTCACTCTATGCAGCAGATACCCTCTATGGAAAAAGTACAGTGGATGTCACAGATTTTTTTTGGATGCGCACACTATACACTGGAGATGTGGCGCAACTAATGTTGTTGTCTGCAGCAGACATCGTCTACGTAAAAAGTACACTGGATGTCAGAAATATTTTTTGGATGCGCAGACTTTACACTGGAGATGTAGCACAGCGAATGTCACTGTCCGCAGCGGACACCGTCTACGGAAAAAGTACACTGGATGTAACAGATATTTTTTGTATGCGCACACTTTACACTGTAGATGTTGCTCAGCTAATGTCACTGTCCGCAGTGTACACCGTCTACGGAAAAAGTACACTGGATGTCACAGATATGCATACTTTAGACGGAAGATGTAGCGCAACTAATGTCACTGTCCACAGTGGACACCGTCCATGGAAAAAGTACACTGTATGTCACAGATATTTTTTGGATGCGCATACTTTACACAGAAGATGGTGTGCATCTAATTTCACTGTCCTCAGTGGTCACCGTCTATGGAAAAAGTACACTGGATGTCACAGATATTTTTGGGACGCAAAAACTTTACCCAGGAGATGTGGCGCAACTAATGTCATTTTCCGCAGCAGACACTGTCTATGGAAAAAAGTACACTGGATGCAACAGATATTTTTTGGATGCGTACACTTTACACTGCAGATGTGGCGCTGGTAATGTCACTGTTCACAGCAGACACCGTCTACGGAAAAAGTACACTGGATGTAACAAAAATTTTTGGGATGCGCACACTTTACACTGGAGATGTGGCACAACTGATGTCACTGTCTGCAGCAGACAACGTCTATGGAAAAAGTAAAGTGGATGTCACAGATATTTTTTGGATGCGCACACTATACACTGGAGATGTGGCGCCATTAATGTCACTGTCCGCAGCGGACACCATCTAGGGAAAAGTACACCGGATGTCGCAGATATTTTTTGAATGCATACACTTAACACTGTAGATGTTGCTCAGCTAATGTCACTGTCTGCAGCAGACACCGTCTATGGAAAAAGTACACTGGATGTCACAGATATTTTTTGGATGCTAACATTTTACACTGGAGATGTGGCACATCTAATGTCAAGGTCTGCAGCAGCTTAATAATTGCACGCTATTTAGCGCAGGATGCGCTAAAAATAGATATTGCTGTCACACACAATAGTCTTTAAAAAGACTTTTGGGTCTGTAAAGTTCTAGCTATTTAGCGCAGTTTGTGCTAAAAATAGATATTGCTGCTGCCATACACAATAGTCCTTAAAAGGAATTTTCGGTCTGTAAAGTTTTAGCAATTTAGCGCAGGTTGCGCTAAAAATATATATTGCTGCTGCCACACACAATTGTCCTTAAAAGGACTTTTGGGTCTCTAAAAAGTTTTTCTAATAAAAATATTCCAATATCACTCCCTATACTGTCTGTCCCTTCCTCAGCACAGCTCTCCCTGACTAAGACTGAGCCGAACACGCGTCATCGGGTGGTATATAACACCCTATGACACGTTACGGCCTGCCAATCACTGTAATCCCAGTAACCAACATGACTACGTCATTACAGTGAGGGCAGTACTTAGCTGCTTTTTTATTGGCTGCGTAGCAGGCAAGAAACGTGCGGGTAGGAGACTCGAGCATTTCGCTCGAGCATATGCGGTATTTGGCTAAATACGGCATGTGCCGAGCATAGCGATGCTCGAGCCAAACTGGTGTTCGGCCGAGCATGCTCACTCAACACTAATGGTTATTACTTTTAAAATTATATTCCACACTTTCAAATGTACAGGAGTATGCTCCACTGCTGAACATATCCATTACATCTAGTGATGTCTCTTCTTTCTTTTTCCTCATCTTCTCCATTCAGACCAGCACAGCTTTATGCATTCCCCATGTAATAACAATTCTGGAGCAACTATTCTTATGGCTCTATGTTGTGCCATTTCTTTAATTATTTCTACTAGAAGTTATGAATGAATTGCTAGCAGTCTGTTGTAAGGTTACAGAGAAGTGGTAACCATGGGCTGTGCCAGGACCCCCCCAACTTGTTACCACCCCTCTGTACCCTTACTGCAGACTGCTAGCAATTCATTCATAACTTCTAGTAGAAATAATATAGATAGTAGACATCATAGAGTCATAAGAATAGATGTTCCAGAATTGTTATTACATAGGGAATGCATAAAGCTGTTAAAAGAGACATGTCAGAAGTAGTGAAAGTTCTTCTTTAAGAATTATTGAGGCCACTGTGCTCTTGGAAACTTTCAGTGCAGCAGAAATGTTTTTGTACCCTTCTCCACACTTGTGTCGCCACACAATCCTGTCTCTGAGCTGTACAAGCAGTTATTTCAACCTCAGGGCTTAGTGTTTGCTCTGAAATGAATTTTCAGCAGTGATATCTTATTTAGACAGTGGTATGTCTTTCTAAATCATACCCACTCAACTGAAGTTACCACAGGTAGACTCAAATCAAGGTGGAGACGTCTCAAAGATGATCAAGAGAAATGTGAGGGCCCCATAGCTAAATTCCATGTGTCATAGCAAAGGGTCTGAATACATATGTCCACATAAAATTTTAATTTTTCCTTTTAATAAATTTGTAAAAAAATCCCAAAATTTGTTTTTACTTTCTTATTGTAGGGTAGTGGGCGTAGAATGATGGGGAAAACTGTAGGTTTTTTAAATATATATTTTAGCAAAAGGCCTCAGCATAGCAAAATGAGAAAAAAGTGGAACGATGTAAAGACTTTCCGAATGAATATATATTCCCTCTGGGGGATAGCTGCACTTAGCTTTTTTTCTGTACTTTTCTACTGTAACTGGGGCTGCCAAAGAAACCACCCCCTGTAGAGAATTTTACACAGGCAGAGCTGATCACAGGGTGCTAAGACCAAGCAGATCTGTTATGGCTAGAGAACAGTTGACAATCACATATCGCTGCTTCCACCATTGACTGCGTAACACTCATTGAGCACTTTGTAACTTGTAAAAGAGAAGGTAGAAATGGTAATAAACTACTATACCGACCACCACTCAGACCCTCAATGTTAATCAGACCTCAGCTGACAGCCCCAATAAGACCCCCAATGTTAATAAGACCCCAATAAGACCTCAGATAAGACCCCCAATCAGACCTCAGCTGACAGCCCCAATAAGACCCCCAATGTTAATAAGACCCCAATAAGACCTCAGATAAGAGCCCCATGCCTCTCATCAGACCCAGGTAGCCTCATTTCAGCCCCCAGAAGCCTCATATCAGCCCCCATTAGCCCTATTTCAGCCCCTAGTAGCCTTATTTCAGCCCCCAGTAGCCTCATTTCATCCCCCAGTAGCCTCATTTCAACCCCCAGCAGTGTTTAAGCCCCCATCAGCATCATATGGGTTAAAATAAAATAAAAAACTTACCTCTCCTGCTCCGGACGCCAGCGCTCTTCTCCACCAGCGCTCTCTGTCTTCACCAGCCTTCACAGCCGACAGCCGAGGACCAGGAATCGGTGAGTACAAAGCCTTCACTGCTTCCCGGTCCTCCGGTACTGATGAGCACTTCCATAATGGAAGCGCTCATTAGTATTTGCCCCATAAGGCATTCTCCCCCCACTTTCGTCTTATGGGGCGAAAAATACAGTAAATTGTGACTGGATGTTATGGGTGGTCGATTAATGAACTATTCTGTGCAGATATGACTGTGTCTATGAACCTTTCTATAAACAGTCTTTACATACTTCATTACTGTTGATACCAGATCCCCAGCAAGGAGATGTTAAAAGTCAATTAAGAGAATTGTCCATATTCTCTAAATGCAAATATTTTGTTGAGGTACAACTAATTCACATGTAGATAGAAAGGTTAAGAGATAATTCTCTTTGAATTATCTAAGAGCAGCAGACATATTTAGTTTTGATTACTTACTGTGAATTGAGCTTATCTAGTTTTTACTCTATAAAATCAGCCTCTGAAAGTAAACCGCAATACAGAAGAGGCAAAATATTCACTTTGGACATTAATTGCCATGATGTCTTTATGACTAAATTCTTTTTTTTTTCCTGATAAACCACAAGGCTAATGGATTTTCCATTCAATACTTTAGTTGGAAGGAATTATAGATTGACATTTCAGTAGGAAAAAAAGGTTGATGTGGTTTACTTCTTTTCACATAGCTTAAACACAGAGGATGTGGACTATGATAAAGCTTTTTCTTTCTACATCCAGTTTGTATAAAACATGATTCGGTTGTTAATTAAATATTACATATATAGATTTTGAGATCTGAGAACATTCATAGGGCTTTGCCACTTTGGTTAATGAAGTACAGTCACACTGTTGTCCATTTATTATGCATTTTTTGCTAACTTATCAACTATTAGGAAGGAAGATGCAATGGGACAGAAAGCAGGAAATTTAACTAGGCAGATTTATTTTGTAGCCTGTATCCATGGTGACGCATAGATCCACATTAGAGCTGTAGACATGAAAAGAGTGTTTTTTTTATTATTAAAACTTTTTGCAAATTTATCAGTTCAATTGCAGGAGAGGGGTCCAAAGCCTCTTGATAAAACCTCTAAACCCCGTAACAAACATTGTATATTATTTTAATGGCAGCTGTTCTGGGCACTTCTGATGCATTTCCTTTTTATGATTCAGCTTTAAAGATCTAATATTTTTCTTGTCAGAGTATTAAAGGGAACTCAAGGACTTACATATTGACCTATCTATAGCATATGAAATCAGTGGGAATCCAACACTCTGTAGCTGCAGGTTCTGAAATAGTACATGGAATGGAACACCTCTGTCATGCACTTACCTGTAAGGCTGAGTGAACGTGAACTATAAAGTCCGGGTTCGTACCGAACATTATGGTTTTTCGCACCCGGACCCGAACATTTCCGTAAAAGTTTGGGTTCGTTGTTTGGCAATTTCTTCCCGCTTTTTGAAAGGCTACAGGACAGCCAATCAATAAGCGTTTCACTACTTTGCCCTAAGATGCCATCACAGCCACGCCTACTATAGGCATGACTGTAATTGGCTAAGTGCAACTTGTGACCCATTTAAGCTGGAGTCACGTAGCGCCGCACGTCACTCTGCTGCTCTAAGTGTAGGAACAGGTTTCTGCTGGTACTCTCATGGAGAGATTAGGGAATAAATCTGTTAAACTTGGTGGTGTTAACTCTTTAAACTACAGCAATTATTGAGGGTGCTATGCTACATATTTGTATCCAGCCCTGAGCCCAGTAATACTACAAAATAATTTTTAAACCATCTGTTACTGAGGTGGGGGTCGTCGGCCCTTTTAGCAACTGCAGTGTTCTTGGAACTGCACGTGACCTGCATGTGTGCCAGCCAGCCAGGGACATCAGTCTAATTATTTTTTGGTAGCTCAGTGGAGGAAAAATTCCTTTTTTCTGGCAGGTCAAATCCCCCTACATTACCTATTTCATAATTTTGGGTTGTCATAGTGCATTTCTTTAGTTGCTGTAATAAACCTGTACTGTCGTACCACAGAGCACGTTTGCATACACCGCTGAAAAACCTATTTTAAAATTTTGCGGTGACATACTGCATTTCTGTAGTTGCTGTAATAAACCCATACTGTCGTACCACATAGCACGTTAGCGCACACCGCTGAAAAACCTATTTTAAAATTTTGCGGTGACATACTGCATTTCTGTACTTGCTGTAATAAACCCGTACTGTCATACCACAGAGCACATTTGCATACACCGCTGAAAAACCTATTTTAACATTTTGCGGTGACGTAGTGCATTTCTGTAGTTGCTGTAATAAACCCGTACTGTCATCCCACAGAGCACGTTTGCATACCACGCTGAAAATACGGTTTTATAATTTTTGGGGTGACATACTGCATTTCTGTAGTTGGGTTAAAAAACCCGTACTATTATGCCACGGAGCACGTTTGCATACAGCTCTGAAAAAACTGTTTAAAAATTTTGCGGTGAAAAACTGCATTTCTGTAGTTGGGTTAATAAACCCGTACTGTTGTGCCACAGAGCATGTTTGCATACAACGCTGAAAAAACTGTTTTAAAATTTTGCGGTGAAAAACTGCATTTCTGTATTTGGAGGAATAAACCCGTACTGTGGGGCCACAGAGCACTTTTTTATGAACTCTAAAAAACCTGTTTTAAAATTTTGCGGTGAAAAACTGAATTTCTGTACTTGGGTGAATAAACCCGTACTGTTGTGCCACAGAGCACTTTTGCATGCAACGCTGAAAAACCTGTTTAATAATTTTTGGCGTGACATACAGCATTTCTGTAGTTTGTTGCAATAAACACTGGTTTTGTGCTACATAGCAGATCTGAGGCCTTCCCTGTATTTTAGTCATTTTAAGTAACCTGTGTAACTCCGCATTTACATAGTTGGTTGCAAAAACACAGTTTTGGTGGTAGATAGCACATTTGCGGTGTACGCTGCATTTCTGACAGTCAAATTAAACCGTTAACCTCTGCTGTTACACGTTTGCATACAACACTGAAAAAACTGTTTTATAATTTTTGGGGTGACATACTGCATTTCTGTAGTTGGTTTAATAAAACCGTACTGTTGAGCCACGGAGCACGTTTGCACACAGTGCTGAAAAATCTATTTTAAAATTTTGCAGTGAAAAACTGCATTTCTGTATTTGTGGGAATAAACCCGTACTGTTGTGCCACAGGGCACGTTTGCATACAACACTGAAAAAACTGTTTTAAAATTTTGCAGTGAAAAACTGCATTTCTGTAGTTGGGTGAATAAACCCGTACAGTTGTGCCACAGTGTACGTTTGCATACAACGCTGACATACCACATTTCTGTAGTTGGGTTAATAAACCTGTACTGTTGTGCCATGGAGCACGTTTGCATACAGCGTTGAAAAAACTGTTTAAAAAATGTTGCGGTGAAAAACTGCATTTCTGGTAATAAACTCATACTGTCGTGCCACAGAGCACTTTTGCATGCAACGCTGAAAAACCTGTTTTATAAATTTTGGGGTGACATACTGCATTTCTGTAGTTTGTTGCAATAAACACTGGTTTTGTGCTACATAGCAGATCTGAGGCCTTTCCTGTATTTTAGTCATTTTAAGTAACCTGTGGAACGCCACATTTACATAGTTGGTTGCAAAAACACAGTTTTGGTGGTAGATAGCACATTTGCGGTGAAGTAATTGTATTGAATTGGTCTGTTACACTGTTGTTTGACCTAAAGAAATTTATTCTGTTTATGACACGGGCACTGCCTTACTGTTAGTGAACTTAATTGTTGACTTTTAGCAGTTAAATTGACACCTGAGATAAACCATCTGTTAGTTTGGTGGGTGAACGCAAATAATGAGGAGAAAATCAAATAAGGGATGTGGACATGGTTGGTGGTGTTGGTGGAGCACCTGTTGCTGGGAGAAGACGTGGTCCAAGTGAAACACCTTCCTCAGGTGCGAGTAGGCAACAGAACCTGCAGCATTATTTGGTAGGTCCGAATGCAGCTCTACGGATGGTGAGGCCAGGACAAGTACAGGCAATAGTAGATTGGGTGGCTGACAGTGACACCAGTTCCTTCACAGTATCTCCCACCCAGTCCTCTCCAGAAAGCTCAGAGTTGGCACCAGCAGCCCATGCCCATCAGTCTTTCACCTCACCCCTTTGTAAAGCAGCCAAGCAGCCTGAGCTCCAAGTCATGAGGCAGACTCTATGCTTTTTGATGACTCTGCTGGCAGGGTTTCTCCTGGCCATTCACATAGCCCTCCCCCAGAAGTGGAAGACATTGAATGCACTGATGTCCAACCACTTATGTTGCAGCATAAGGACATTTGAATACCACCACAGCACGTCTCTGATGATGACGAAACACAGGTGCCAACTGCTGCGGCTTTCTACCGTGTGTAGACCGACGAGGAGAGCACGGGTCAAGAATGGGTGGTAGACGCTCTCCTGAGGGCATTCCCAACTGACACCAGGGGACAAGTGGAAGCACAAGGCAACGGCGGAGGAGGAAGAGGTCGCCAACACAGCTGGGTTACGGCCAGCACCTCACAAGGCAGGGTTAGCATGGCCGACATGTGGATAAGCCACAGCAACCGACACCACCAGCTGATATGGAACGTCTTAGCAGGAGGCAGCATTTGACCAACATGGTGGAACAGTACGTGTGCACACGCCTACATGTACTGACTGATGGTTTTGCCCCATTCAACTTCTGGGACTCCAAATTGTTCACCTGGCCTGCTCTGCAGCCAGTGTATTGTCTGAACGTGTATTTAGCTGGACAAGCTCACGTTCATTAAAATGAACAAGGCTTGGATCCCACAAGACTTGTCTGTACCTTGTGCAGAATAGACATTTATACCCGCCTCAACCATACATTCTTGTACTCAAGTGCGCTTATTCTTAGATTTTTTTTTTTATTTGTCCCATTATTTTGGGGGCTACCCCAATTAAAAAAAAGCAAAAAACATTCATAACTGGCTACCTCCTCCTCCATCGCTGCTTCCACCTACAATACCACATTCACCACCGTTCCGGTCCCTATTGACTTCAATGGGGTTCGGGGTCAAGTTCGGGTTAAGTTCGGATCTCGAACCCGAACTTTTTTGTCAAGTTTGGCTGAACCCGTCGAACCCGAACTTCCAGGTGTCCACTCAACTCTACTTACCTGTCTACGCTTGACAACTAACCCTGTTGACAGTGAGGCTGCTTGACCTATCAGGGAGCTAGGATGCCAGACCAATCAGGCATGCTGGCGTCATTTGGGTCCTGCATTTGGTTGAATCTGAGCAGAAAGTACATTCCTGTACACTTCAGAATTCATCTGGCTGCATCAGTCTTCAGTCACATCATCAATAAACACTAGTGACCCAGTGACATTGGAAGCCATGCATGCCAATGCCATCACACCACCTCCACTATGTTGTACAGAGGATGTGATATGCTTTAGATTATGGGCCGTTCCAAGCCTTTTTCATACTTTCTTCTTCCCATCAATCTGGTACAGGTTGATCTTAGTTTCATCTGTCCAAAGAATGCTGTTCCAGAACTGGGCTGGCCTTCCTATTTTTGAGGCTGATAAATGGTTTGTATCTTGTGGTGAACCCTTTGTATTTGCTCTCATAAAGTCTTCTCTTTATGGTAGACCTAGATACTAATACATCTACCTCTTGGAGAGTGTCCTTCACTGGGGTGGCTGTTGTGAAGGAGTTTTTCTTCACCATGGAAAGGATTCTGCGATCATCCACCACTGTTGTCTTCCAGTATGTCTTCCTGGATGTCCAGGCATTTTAAAATTCCCGAGCTCACCAGTCTTTTACCAGATTTAACCCAACTGTTGATTTGGCCACTCCTAACATTTCCGCTATTTCTCTGATGGAATTCTTCTCTTTGTTTCAGCCTAATGATGGTCTGTTTTACTTCCATTGAGAGCTCCGTTGACCTTCATGTTAGTGAGTTCATAGCAACAGCTTTTAAATGCAAATGCTACACCTGAAATCATCTCCAGACCTTTTACCTGCTTAATTGATGATGGATTAATGAGGGAATAGCCCATGCAGCCCAATAAATAACTTTTACGATAATTTTCCATTTACCTTTGGTCCAATAAAAAAGAGGCAGCATTATATTAAAGAGCTGAAATTCCTAAACCTTTCCTCCAATTAAGATTTGAACACCCTCAAACTAAAGCTGAGTCTGCACTTTAAGCCCATATAGATTATATAACTGTATCTTGAATATGTTTTGGTAAAAAGCTAAAATGTCAAAACTCATGTCACTGTCCAAATATTTCTAGATCTAACTGCATATTTTGCTATATTCATTTTTCAGCATAAACAACATGATAACTTTATTCTCTGGGTCAAAACGATTACGGTTTTACTTTTTTTGAACAACAAAGAAAATGGTTTTGCACCTCCTCATCCCAAGACCCATAACTTTTTCACTTTTCTTTCTACAGACAGAGCTCTGTGATTTTGTGGGAGAACTTGTGGGGCTGCTTGATTTTGTGGGATGACTTGTAGTTTTCAGTTGTATTATTTTGGAGTTCATAATATTTTTTGATTGCTTTTTATAATTTATTTTATTTTTTGACTAGAATAAGCAAAAAAACTATTAGACATTTTTTTTACAGCATTCCCTATGCAGGATTATTTATGTGATAATTGTATTGTACAGGTTGTTACTGATGTGGCAATACCAAATATGTGGAGGGGGTTTTATTTTTACAATTTGTTCAATTGAAAAAGGTGCATTTTTTTAACGTGAAGATTTTTTATTTATTTAATAAAACTGTATTTAACTCTGATGTTTACTACTCACCCAGTCCTCACATAGTATTGATGTAGTACAGTGTACCATATACTGTCAGCGTGATACTGATAGGCAGACATTGCAGGTGGACTTGGAGACCTTCATTAGGCTCCTAGCTGCCATTCTTAGAATTCAGCATCCTGTGATCAACATGTGATCACAGGCACAGCGATGTAGATGTCCCCTCTCTTTAAACCACTTAGATGCTCAGTTACTATTGACAGGAGTTAAGGAGAACTCTAAGGAGTTAAATGGTCTGAATCTGCACTTCTGTCACTTTAGGCTGTTAGAGCAGAAGCCTGGATGTCATATGAGACCTAAACTCTTGGTCTTCCCTGCACAGAGAGCTGTGCAGCACTGAGACTAGGCCACTTAGACTAGTCCCCTTAGTGACTACTGTAAAAAGAAGTGTATTGGCAATCACAGGTTTGTGCCAAATTTATCACACACCTTGAGATGTTGGATACATTTGTTGCAAATTACGCCAACACAAACTCAGACTCAGCAAACTACATTTTCCCCTCATGATGAAATGGTTAAATCTAACACATGGCTGGGGGGAAAAGGCCAAAGAAACCTGTAGTCAGTCAGTCTCTATGTCAGACTTAATAATTTGTTTCAATTAAACATAAGCCATCTGTAAAAACAAATCATTTAATTGATCACACTAATATACATAGATACTTTTTGGCTGAAGAAAATATGCATTCTTGCTTGACTTTCAGGGAACATTTGGTCTATTTACGACCTAATTAGAGGACCTTTGTAATATTACTTGCATGTGCTCTATCATTGAAATGTTACAAGTGATTTTATTTTCTTGAAGTATTGTTGGTTTAAGAACGGAATTGCCTCCAGATAAATTTATTAGATTTGCCCTGATTTTGATTCCCATCTGGTTTGCCGTTCCAAGCGTTTAATTCGGTCCTTACTGCCAGTACTTCCCAGAAAAACTTTCTAATTACTGGGAATTTGTATGGGCTGTTCCAGTCTGGTGCACAATTAGAGATGCAATATGAAATTTTCATTGCTCAATTTAGCTTAAATTGTAAGATTGATGGGGGGACAACAATGGATATAGCCACGTACTATAAAATTACCACCGGCAGGTTGAAAGAAGTGTGAAACTGAGAATGATCACAGTTGTAAGCTAAGCCATTAAATAGTAGGGAGAGGTTTAGTGTCATTTCCATGCAGGTAGAGGATGGAGGTGCTCAATTAATGGCACAAGTTGAATCGCTTAAAGGATTGGAACAGCATGAAAGAACATTTCAGCTCATGGTTCAGGTTCACCTCCTGCCTGGGTAATAGTTAAGTACTGAAACAAAGATACATTCTTTCTGCTTGGGATTCTGTTTATGGGAATGAAAGATAAAACATGAAACATAGATTGTGCCTGGGCTGTGAATCTCACAATGGCTTCTACATTATTTCTCTTTTATTTACTTGTTTATAGCCCACACTCACATACTGTATAAAACATATTTAAGAAGAGGAGGAGGAATATATGGCTGGAAGTAATGATGAGATTATATTGTGCGATGCTCAGGGGGACTTTTGTAGCAATTCATTCTAAAACATTATAATATTGTTTCCAGCTCGATTCTTAGCTCACAGATCTTTAACCAAGAGAGCCATATGCCTTTCGCTGATTAGTTTTTGGATGGCTGTCATCTTGAAAGTTTGGCAGATTGATCAGATTATCTCGTGCTACTATGTCTCTAATTAACACAGCTATGTTCTTGTTCCCAAATATATGACCAGCTGTATGTTACCGTGCTGTAAATTTATATCGTCTCTAGCCAAAGCTAATTCTTCATAATATTTAGCGAACTTTATGTTAGATTAGCAAGGAAGTGTAAACTTTTAAAAGGGTCTCACCACCATTAAATGTTATTTCAATATAACACATCATTAAAAAACAGTTACTTTTGTAGTTTACCTTGCTAAGAAATGCTCTACTTGTGAAATGTGCTCTTACAATCATTATAGTAAAGCCCACTGGTGTTTAATCTGTATAGCAATGTCCACATCCACCTGCTGAGGTGGCCGGGTGGTTACGGAAACATGCTCAGTTCCATCCTTCAATTGCCACCAGCCATATCTCCTGTTAGAGGCTGTGACAGTTACAGGGATAGCTGAAGCAGAAAGGACATGCTCCCTGAGAAAGGACATGCCCTCTGAGAGAGGACACGCTCCCTGAGCTGCCATCCTGAAGAAAGCAGAGTAACTGGAGTAATGAATGAGCTACAGGGCTGGTTCTAGCTTTGTTACAGATTATTATGCACTATATAATTTCAGATTTTTATTATTTACATCAACCATGGCATAACCCCTTTAAGTATTTCAAGTCTCATCTTTTAATTGCAGCATCCCACATCATTTTTCGATTAATTTTTACAGAAAAATTTAGCAATTCCTCTATTCCTATGGTCCATGTATGAAGTCAATGATAATGGAACAGAGACATTTTGGCAGTATGGTGGCTCACTGGGATCCTAGATTTGAATCCAACCAAGGACAACATCTGCATGGAGTTTGTATGTTCTCCCCATGTTTGTGTGGGTTTCCTCCGGGTACTCCGGTTTCCTCCCATACTCCAAAGCCATACTGATAAGGAAGTGAGATTGCGAGCCCTTTTGGGGACAGCTTGATACTAATGTCTGTAAAGTGCTGTGGAATATGTCAGCGCTATATAAGTGAGTAAAATAAATAAATAAATATATTTTTTTTAAAATGTGATTTATCTTTGAAAACATACAAGATACTCTATGAAAAATGCATAAAAAATGTACAGTTAAATATAGCAATGCCAACTGCTCATTTCGTCTTTAATAAATTATTAACCACTAACATATTGGTATTCAAGTGTTTCCAGCAATAGCTGCATCACTAGAACATGGTAAACTACCATATCTCACAAAAACCCTTCACTTAGCAGGATCACTCAGAAGACCTTATAGACCTTTCAAGGATCAGAGTAAGGGTTACTAATTGAACACCATGGCATCATGCTTGGCACTCTTACAAAGTCATTAATTCCTCTCGACTATGCAAACTTTATTGATCTACAGATTTCTGAGTCAATAGTAGACAGGGCTTGCTAGCATCATTTTATAGTCATTTCCATGCAGGTGTGTATTCCTGTAAGTTTACATTTATAAATCTGATCAGCAATTATATATATACAGTATGTTACTTGGGACGAAAAATAGCTGAAAAATGATGGTTTGGTCTGAAGGTCTGAAAAGGAGAAGACGAGGAAAGGGAACATCTACAGTCGTGGCCAGAAGTTTTGAGAATTACACAAATATTAGTTTTCACAAATTTTGCTGCTAAACTGCTTTTAGATCTTTGTTTCAGTTGTTTCTGTGATGTAGTAAAATATAATTACATGCACTTCATACGTTTCAAAGGCTTTTATCGACAATTACATGACATTTATGCAAAGAGTCAGTATTTGCAGTGTTGGCCCTTCTTTTTCAGGACCTCTGCAATTCGACTGGGCATGCTCTCAATCAACTTCTGGGCCAATTCCTGACTGATAGCAACCCATTCTTTCATAATCACTTCTTGGAGTTTGTCAGAATTAGTGGGTTTTTGTTTGTCCACCCGTGGATTGACCACAAGTTCTCAATGGGATTAAGATCTGGGGATTTTCCAGGCCATGGACCCAAAATGTCAAGTTTTGGTCCCCGAGCCACTTAGTTATCACTTTTGCCTTATAGCACGGTGCTCCATCGTGCTGGAAAATGCATTGTTCTTCATCAAACTGTTGTTGGATTGTTGGAAGAAGTTGCTGTTGGAGGGTATTTTGGTACCATTCTTTATTCATGGCTGTGTTTTTGGGCAAAATTGTGAGTGAGCCCACTCCCTTGGATGAGAAGCAACCCCACACATGAATAGTCTCAGGATGCTTTACTGTTGGCATGACACAGGACTGATGGTAGTGCTCACCTTTTCTTCTCCGGACAAGCCTTTTTCCTGATGCCCCAAACAATCGGAAAGAGGCTTCATCGGAGAATATGACTTTGCCCAAATCCTCAGCAGTCAATTCACCATACTTTCTGCAGAAGATCAATCTGTCCCTGATTTTTTTTTTTTTGGAGAGAAGTGGCTTCTTTGCTGCCCTTCTTGACACCAGGCCATCTTCCAAAAGTCTTCGCCTCACCTTGCGTGCAGATGCGCTCACACCTGCCTGCTGCCATCGCTGAGCAAGCTCTGCACTGGTGGCACTCCGATCCTGCAGCTGAATCCTCTTTAGGAGATGATCCTGGCGCTTGCTGGACCATCTTGGACGCCCTGAAGCCTTCTTAACAAGAATTGAACCTCTTTCCTTGAAGTTCTTGATGATCCTATAAATTGTTGATTGAGGTGCAATCTTAATAGCCACAATATGCCTGTGAAGCCATTTTTATGCAACGCAATGATGGCTGCACGCGTTTCTTTGCAAGGTTAATAATGGAAGAACAATGATTTCAAGCATCACCCTCCTTTTAACATGTCAAGTCTGCCATTTTAACCCAATCAGCCTAAAATAATGATCTCCAGCCTTGTGCTCGTCAACATTCTCACCTGAGTTAACAAGACGATTACTGAAATGATCTCAGCAGGTCCTTTAATGACAGCAATGAAATGCAGTGGAAAGTTTTTTTTTGGGATTAAGTTAATTTTCATTGCAAAGAAGGACTATGCAATTCATCTGATCACTCTTCATAGCATTCTGGAGTATATGCAAATTGCTATTATAAAAACTTAAGCAGCAACTTTTCCAATTTCCAATATTTATGTAATTCTTAAAACTTTTGGCCATGACTGGACATCAAAGGAGACGTCACTGGATGTAAGAGTTATGTCGGGCTGTATAGCAAGTACAGCAGAATGCAGCGTAGGGGAGGGGGGGAGGCGGGCTTAGAGAATTGGGCCATATTTATTGGGGTTGGGCCCCAGATCTTTTTCGACCCTAGCAATGCCTCTGACCTCCCATGACTGGCATCTCAACAGCAGCAGCAGAAAGTGACAGTGTCATGTTCTAGGTCAGTGATGACTAACCTCCGGCACTCCAGCTGTGGTGAAACTACGACTCCCAGCATGCTCCATTAATTTCTATGGAGCTCTGAGAACAGCCAAGAAATTGGGCATCTTGGGAGTTGTAGTTTTACCACAGCTGGAGTGCCGGAGGTTAGCCATCAAAGTTCTAGGTGGTTGATAGACCGGCAGGCTTAGCGGCTACTTCCTGCCAAGCTAAACCTGTCTGCAAAGATCAGCCATGATGAGAAGGTCAAAATAGCATATTTGTGTGATGTCATCATGTGCTGGGAAGGCTGTTACTGGAAATGCATTGGTAGATTGGAAGGAAAATATTACTGATAGCAGCCAAAGGTTGTGTATGATACTGCCGGCTGAACCACTGTATCTGAGCTTATCATGTGTAATACTGACTGCTGAGCTACTGTATCTAAGCTTATCATGTGTTATACTGCCTGCTGAGCTACTGTATCTAAGCTTATCATGTGTTATACTGCCTGCTGAGCTACTGTATCTTAGCTTATCATTAGTAATATTGCCTGCTGAGCTACTGTATCTAAGCTTATCATGTGTTATACTGCCTGCTGAGCTACTGTATCTAAGCTTATCATGTGCAATACTGCCTGCTGAACCACATATCTAAGCTTACCATGTGTAAGGGCTCATGCACATGGCCGTGCCCAGGGGTGTACATAGAAATCATTGGGCCCCATAGCAAGAATCTAAAATTGGGCTCCCTAACTCCACCTACTACCCACCCCTGGACCATCCCACTACCTGCCCTGGCTCCTCCCCTGCCACACCCCCCATTGTATTCCTACTGACCCAGAGAATGAAAGGCACAGGTCAGTTTCGCCTAAAAGTGAACACCGTAGGAACAACACCCGTAAAATGGTGGAGGAATTGTGTTTTTTGTTTCCAATTCCACCCCATTTGGAATTTTTTGCCCGCTTCCCACTAAATTGTATGCCATCTTAAATGGTGGCATTAGAAAGTACAACTTGTCCCGCAAAAAATAAGCCCTCATATGGATATGTGACCGTAAAAATAAAAAAAACATATGGCTCAAGGAAGATAGGGAAGAAAATGCAAAAATTAAAGAAATTCTGGTATTCTAACTGTTAAAGGGGTTATCCAACCCCTATTATACCCCCCAAAATGCCTGGCCACTGCATGCAGGTAATACTTATGCCCGGGGGGCAGTCAATAGCAGGCCAGAAAGGAAATGAGCCTCCCTTGCATCACCCGTGATGCTAAGGAGGCTCGTTCCCATTGTGACCTGCTATTGACTGCCCCCCACGTCTCTGGATGTTTTTATTCATGTGACAGGGGGGATGCAATGGTGGCTGTGTGGGCAACAGTGACGCGGCTGCCCGGAGTGGGATAAGCATTACCTGTATGAGGAGCCCTGGCATTTTGGGGGGCATTATAGGAATTAGATAACCCCTTTAACTCCTTGCTGCTGATGCTTAGTTTACTATGAGAAAAAATAACCATTTATAGAGTATAAGTTGATATTGCTGTCATAATGTGTAAGAAATAAAAGCGTGAACATCATACGTTATACAGAAAAATATGATCTATTACACGTTACACACCAATAATGTTGTTAAACCTTGCAGACACCAGTAACTCCACCATATAGTGCTTCTCCCATACACTATGCACAAATAATAACATAATATGCTATATTTATACAATGTACACAGATAAAGCCACCATATCCTGTACGCAGTGGGACAGGGCAGCTATTAACAATTTTTTGGCCCATTATTGCCACAGAGTCAGTGCCACTAGGACTAGGCACTGTTAGGGCTCTTTCACACCAGCGGATGCCATGCGTGTCATACGCAGCGTGAATGACAGCCAAGACCCACTGCGGACAGCAGAGACACGGAGCATTAACATAATTGATAATCATGTGCCTATCTGTGATCTTTTTACTGCGAAATCACACATACCATTATCAATCATGTTAATGCTCCGTGTCTCTGCTGTCCGGAGGCTGCTTTGCTGTCATTCACGCTGCAGACTACCCGCACGGCATCCGCTCGTGTGAAAGAGCCCTTAGAGGAGGCAGATGTCAGGGACAAGGCAGTGGGTGGGAGATTAGAAGCTGCTAGAGGCTCTATGAGGGGAGTGAACATAAAAGACAAAAGGTGATGGAGATATGTTATTAGGCTACATTAACACGACCGTATGAATGGCTCCGCATCCATTCCGCAATTTTGCGGAATGGGTGCGGACCCATTCATTTCAATGGGGCTGCAAAAGATGCGGACAGCACACAGTGTGCTGTCCGCATCCGTAGATCCGATCCGTGGCCCCGCAAAAAAGATAGAGCATGTCCTATACTTGTCCACGATAGCGGACAAGTATAGGCATTTCTATCATAGGGCCGGAGGGCCAGCTACATTCACAATTTGCGGACCACAAAACCCATATGGTCGTGTGAATGTAGCCTTTGAGGGAGGATTTCAGCAGCTGGCATGGGATCTTTTATATGAAAGGGGAAAGAAGCAGGTGGCATGGACTCTGTTAGATCAGGGGGCAGAAGTTGCCAAGGGCTTTGTGCTAAGGAACTGGGCACATCAAGTCCAATAGGTGATAGGGGCTCAGTTACTGATTGATGGACAGAAACAGAATGGAGGAGGACAGAAGCTTCCATGGGCTTTGTGAGTGGGTGGTGGTGACAAAGAATACAAATGGTGGGGACTTCAGGGAACATAGAAGATGATAGTGGCTGGAGAGGTCACAGATGGTTGCAGCTATTCTGTGGGGAGAGTAGAAGTGGGGCATACAAGAGAGCTTCTGTGGGGGCCAGGAGGGAGATAATAGTTAACAACAGCAGGATTGAGGGAGATGGCAGACAGCTAGTTTTATACCTGAGATTCTTTCCTGCTGCAGTATTTTTTCCCGGCCGACGATGGGGGCATGACTCACGGGACGGGCGCGTGGCTTCACGGAGGTGGGCATGGCCATTGAAGTTCTTTCTGCTTGAGCCTGACAGGGAGAGTCGGGACATCAGCAGCCTCTGCTCCTTTTGTGTACACAATGGGGGGGACGGGGGAGGTTCTGAGGGGGGCCCTGACTGAGAATAGGGGAAGCAAGCAGGGCCCGGCCAGGACAAGTGGGCGGGCTGCCTCAATGCCCGATAAACTGACTAATCTGAGTCTGCAGATGTAGGGGGCGGAGCCTTCAATGCGCTCTGGGCCCCCCATGCCACGGGCCCCATAGCAGCTGCGTGGTCTGCCTATATGGTAGGTACGCCACTGGCCGTGACAGTATTGTGGCCCGCAATAACAGCGGGTCCGCAATATATGGGCACCGGACGTGAGCCCACTGTATGATGGATGCAGAGACCAGGCTCTGGATCCGCCACTGGTCCTGGGCAGCCATATCTTAACCCTGTATCCCTCAGCTGGGGATTACAGCCATCATTGCAAGAGTAATATTGCTAGCCTTATTTTCTGCAGAGAGAGAGACTTTGGAGACATATGTAACGCCTCAGAGTGGCATTACCACCCCTCTACTATCTCCTACGGTTGATGATGTTTAAGTGTAATGTACCTGGTTCACCAGCAGATGGCAGCAATTATTGCAGAGCTATCCTACAGAGAATGGAACTTGTCTTTCCATTCTAGCCCTCTCTAGAGAGGGAGGAGTTCTAGTTAGTTAGAAGTGAGTTCAGAGTTGCCCCTGCAAGGGGAAGGGTGTGCCCTAGCCAGCAGAGCACCCCTAAGCTCTGCTGGACATAGAGGCCCATGCTACAAGCCTCAGAAGCCAGGAGAAAAGGTTCCCTGGACAAAGATAAAGATACAAAGACAGAAATAAGGATAAAGACAGAGTCAGACTACAGCAAGCTAAGTACAGCAGCAAAGGAAAAGTTTCTATTTAATCCTGATAGAAAAGCAGAGCTAGACAGAGTACATATGTAGCAGGGCCAAATGTGTTTGCCTGCCAGAATTTATGTCAAAACCTGCTGGTAACCAAGACAAAGTTGAAAGATTGTTTCCAGATGAAAGTTTATTCAAGTAAAGCTGTTATCAACTATATACAAAGTCTGGACTCAATTTATTTCATCTTCTCTTCATCAACCATTCATCCTATCCCTTCGCACCGCCACGTCTGGGGTTCCCGCAGTATCCAGGTAGGAGCATCGTGACACGTGCGCAGCCACATCTACAGGGACATTACAGGCTACCCTTTCACTACTCTGGCATTCCTACATCTGGGTACCCCCTACACCATCTACTTAGAGGGACTCTGTCCCTCATTGCTGAAATGCAACTGGCATCACGACAAAACGAACACTAGGGAAGGACCCCCCGGACAGCTGGAGGGGCGTCGCACATAGAGGGAAAGTGTATGACAACCCACATTTTTTTTTATATCCACGCATTGCTATCAGGAAAGGTTTACACTGGGAATTGTTTGGAACTGGATGCAACTCCCATTTTGCCCATTAGTAAAGAGAGATGTTTATTTTCTACATCTGGTCTGAATCCAACACTGAATCCAACACCATACGCGAGCCACGGCATCTGGATCTCCTGCCTGGCACCCATAAAAACGTTACCACCAATGGCACGCCAGCTACCATCAAGCAGGAACCCCAAAATCAGGGTGTGCCCCAAGGGGAGAAAGTATGCCCACTCCTATCACTGATCTGTCCCTAGGGAGCTTTGGCATAAAGACTACCATTGTGAATAAGTATTGCAGCCAGAACCACTACCACTCCCATCCTCCACTCCTCCCATGCTTGTGTCATAATGTAGTAGGAAAACCTGGTCCTTTTGTAGTACTATTAGCTCTTGTAGTGTAAGCAACCAGCACCGATGAAATAAAACCTGCATACCGTCTGCTTAGTTTCAAGAAATTCTGTGTCTTGTTAAGATGGCTTAGACCTCTTATTGGGCTAACCCCTTCTTCCATGGCACATGGCCGCCCAATCATATTACAGATAGGCAGGTACAATCCCCCTCATGCCTTATCCAATAGGAATACATTTCATATTTGGACATCTCCTGAGTGCCGGTGGGCGGAGCTCAAACATGCACATGTGGCCTGCTGAGACCACAATCCACCACCACGCCCAAGACATGTGCAAATGCTTCCAAATTAATCAGCCTGTTCTAAAATGAATACAGCCCTGTTAATAGGACATCATCCATTCAGTACAGTACAAGTCTCCTACTGACCCAGGTAACCTCTGTCAGACATGATTTCTCAGGGGTGATCAATCCCTGAGAAAGGTCTTTTAAAACAGGGTCGACCTAAAAGGTGATATAGCGTTCACATGGACACCAGTCTCATCAACCAATGTTTCATGTTGGGGCCCCCATGGTTCAGTGAGACCGGCATCAGTTTGCTATAACCCACCATTGCTGATGAGGACCTGCTGGTAGCTTTCACTAAGAACATTGCTCTCAGAGCCAGCAGCCATTAGACCCCCCTCAAACCAATGGTGGCGGCTTTCACGTAAGGGAGCAGGAGCCTGAGTGCTGATCTATAGAATTTCCCTGGTACCGTCCTGACCCGATCACGCTCTCTTTTACAGGGAGGCATATACAAAATAAACCTTCATAACATTCCTAAGCTAAAAAGAGAAAGTCCACTATAATCATCATATGCTAATAAAAATGTTCACAACATTTCCCTCCTCCTTGTCATATGTCCCCTGTGTTCTTTGATTCTCTTGCTGAATTTTCGGTTTCCTCAGCTGGCTCTCGTCGATTGTAGTGCTCCTTGGGTGCCATTTACTCCACAATGATGCTCCCTCTGTTTGCTTGATTCGTCGGGGAGTTGACTCTGAGGGAGGTCCTGATGTGGGGAGATGTGGAGTGGCGATGGACGTTTAGTTGGACATCCTTTCCGTCAAAGACATAGGTTGATCGATAGTACTGTATATCCGGGAGCTGCGATGAGGATGTGATCATCTGCACGTGCCTGGGCGATCCTATCAATCAAACAGCAGGAACATCTCACCAGGATATACAGGATAAAGATAAAAAGGAATAACATGAAGATATATACTCCTACTTCCTTCAACCAGTTACCAGTTACAGGAAATCTCCAAAGCCACCCAAAGCCATGAAAGGATTCCATCACTCATTAGCAATAGCCCTAGCCAAACCCGAATACAGTTATATGTCCATACCTGCAATTTTGTCCACTCTCTCCGCTATAGAGCGAAAGATGGATAGAAGGAAGCAGGATAAGGCGGCTAAGATCCTTATATCACAGTACCCTGAGAGAGAATGGAAGAAAAGGGATGCTCGGAGACAAAAGTTTAGTAATTATAAGTGCCATTACTGTGGTCAAGAGGGCCACATCTTAAAAGCACTGCCCGAAACCTGTCGATAAACCAGGAGGCCGATGGCAGTTCATCCCAGACAACCCTTCCACGCCTGTCATAGGAATGGTAAGTGATGCCTATGAGTCATCATAGGGCATCGGCAAATTGGTGTCAGCACATATCAACCTTTTTCTTGAGAAACTAAAAGACCCCCTCCCTTGCCTCATTGACACCGATGCAGCCAGAACTGCTCTGAGATCTCAAGATCTTTGAGGCAAGGTTCCCCTCTCTGGGGAGAGCATGCCAACAGTAGGTCTCACAGGTCAGACAGTGTCATTACAAACCACCAAACCACTCCATTGCAGATTGGGTCAGCCAGCACACAGAAGCTATCCAGTCAGTATTGGTCTCGGATGACGTTCCCATCAACTTCCTGGGGGCACACATCCTATCGGAAATTCAGGCAGTCTTTGAGTACACTCCAATGGGCATTGTGGTGAGTAATGCACTACCTGAAGAAAGATTGTGTATCATGGTAGCTTTATCCTACCTCACTGAGCCAACATGTTTTCTGGAGCTGGATGTATTGGCAGAGATTGATCCCAAACTCTGAGCGGTTGACAAATACGATGTGGGTCTCCTGCCGGTGTCGATGACTACAGTCAACATTAGGCCAGGGAGCGCTTTGCCCCTAATTCACAATACCCTTTGAGCGTGGCCCAAAGGGACAGTCTGAAAATCCAGATAGACCGTTAACTACAGATAGGGGTCCTCACACCAACGAAATAGCCCTGTAACACCCCACTGTACCCAGTAGCCAAAATGACAGCCAATGGCCAGAAAACAACATACCGACTAGTACATGACCTGAGAGCTGTAAGCAAGATCATCAGCGACGATTCCACGACAATAAGTACAGGTTTATTGTTTTCTGGGGAAAAAAGGGGGGTTGCTATTACAGTCTGGGGTTTGAAAGGGGTATTATCACTTTCTAGGGAACATTTTTACTTTCTATGGAAAGGGTCAGTAACCTCTAGAACACCAGCTATTGTGAAACTACAACTTTCAGCATCCAACTCTATGGGAGTACCAAGAACAGTCCACCAGATGTGTGTGTAGTTCCACATCAGGACATTTTTACTGTGTGATGGACACAAAGGGGACATTATTGTTGTTTTAGGGGAGAACGATTAGCAGTATTACTGTTTGGGGACTAAGAAAGGCACTTCTATTGTTAGGTCACTATCACTTTATGGGCAGTATCTGGCACTATTATATTTAGGGGTGTTGTTTGTGTGACACTGTTTGTCAATAGTTGAATATAGTTATGACATCATTATTCTTTAATTACATTATTTGGGACTTTACTGCAGGACAGCATGTCCAGGATTAGGGCAAATTGGGCAGCATTAGACATTATGAAGGAGAGTTTGTGCAGGCTGAGAAATGTATAAATACTGCTGGAAATTGAGGAGGAAAAAGTGTCTGGACAGCATACTTTGCAGACACAAGTCATGACTAGAAAGATTCTTTACTGATACTGGTATGTATCACTATATGGTCATTGTATGGTGGAAATATCAATTGTTGTATAGTGGATTTTATGCAATAATGGCATGGAGGTAGTATTCAATCACTATTTACGGATAATAAAAGCTGAGATACAGTACGCCGGCACAATCACTACACAGTGGATGCGCCATCTGCTTCTGGCTCCATCCACCGTATTGTTGCTGGTGCCAGCTTAACTGTGAGAGAGTCAGATCTTGGACCCCCCTCCTGAAGCGATGTTGGTGACTTTTTCTAAGGTTAACTCATCAATATCTGCAGACTGGAAAACCCTTTTAATCACTATATAGTGGTAATATTTGGTACTGGTATAGTGGTATTACTTTATAACTATATGTGCATATAAACTAGTGGAGGGAGCATCGTGGTATGGGCTGCTTTCTTGTTTCAGAGTTAGATGTCTTATGAGGGAACAATTAACTCTAGAATGTAGTAAAACATTTTACAGGAGAATGTAATGGCAGCAGTCCATGACCTCAAGTAGGAGACATTGAGTGATACAACAAATCAATGACCCAAAGCAGAGTAGTAAATCAACTAAAGAATGGTTGAAAAAGATGATTTGTGTTTTGGAATCGCCAAGTTAGAGTCTTGACCTTAACCCTATTGAGATACCGTGACATGATTTGAAAAGGATTGCAGCGAGGAATTGTCCAAAATTCCTCCTCAGTAGTGTTGGTCAAGCTCCAAAGTGCTCGGGTGCTCGAGTAGAATACCTCGGGATGCTCGGGTGCTCTACCGAGCACACAAGGACAATGGAAGTCAATGGGAGAACCCGAGCATTAGTGTTGAGCGAGAATGCTCAACCGAACAGGAGTTCGGCTCGAGCATCGCTATGCTCTGCACATGGCGGTATTCGGCCGAATACCGCATGTGCTTGAGCGCAATCCTCGAGTCTCCTCCCCACGCGTTTTTTGGCTCATGCGCAGCCAATAAACGTGCAGGTGAGTACTGCCCTCGCTGTAATGCAGTAGCCATGTTGGTTACTGGCATTACAGTGATTGGCTGGCTGGAAGGCTTGTTCGGGTCAGTCTTAGTCAGGGAAAGCTGTGCATAGGAAGTGACAGACAGTATAGGGAAGGATATTGGACTATTTTTATTAGAAAAACTTTTCAGAGAGGCCCAAAAGTCCTTAAGGACTATTGTGTGTGACAGCAGCAATATATATTTGTAGCGCAACCTGCGCTAGATTGATAAAACTTTACAGACCCAAAAGTCCTTTTAAGGATTATCGTGTGTCGCAGCAGCAATATATATCCTGCGCTAAATAGCGTCTAATAGGCTGCTGTGGACAGTTAAATTATCTGCGCCACATCTTCTGTGTAAAGTGTACGCATCCCAAAAAATATCTGTGACATCCACTGTACTTTTTCCGTAGACGGTGTCCGCTGCTCCACATCTCCTGTGTAAAGTGTGTGCATCCAAAAAATATCTGTGACATCCAGTGAACTTTTTCCATAGACAGTGTCCGCTGTGGACTGTGAAATTAGCTGCACCTCATCTGCAGTGTAACGTGTCCGTTCAAAAAATGTATCTGTGACATACAGTGTACTTTTTCATTAGACGGTGTCCGCTTCAGACAGTGACATTACCAGTGCCACATCTGCAGTGTAACGTGTGCGCATAACAATTTTATCTGTGACATACAGTGTACTTTTTCCGTAGACGAATCGACGATGCGGAAAGTGACATTAACGGTGGTACCTCTCCTGTATAACGTTTCCTCGTCCCAAATACCTGTGACATTCCCTGTATTTTTTTTATTAGCCACTGGTGACAGCATTGACATTATCTGCGGGATATCTCCTGTGTGATTTTTCCACATCCCAAATACCTTTTTACATTTGTTTGTGCATACACTTCCGAATCCTATGCTACTGAACGCTACTGTACGTGTGACATACTTTCAAGCATATAAAACATTTAATATGAAGAAGGCGAGCAGTAAGGCACAGGGAAGTGGCCATGATGCAGATGGTGCACGCAGAGGCCGTGGCCGCTGCTAGAGCACAAGAAAAACAATCATCCATGATACCTAGCTTCACTAAGTGAAAGAGCTTCCAAAATTGACTAGGAACCGGCACTACAATACACCTTTTATTACACATAAAGGAGGGCATCATACACACCCTTGAAATTATGATTGATGGCCTGCTGGTGACCAGTGATGAGCGGCAGGGGCAATATTCGAATTTGCGATATTTTGCTAACATTTGGGCGAATATTCGTCATATATTCGCGAATTCATGATCTCCAGTCATTATTTTCTTGATTGAGAAATCGGCAAATAGAAAAATCCGCGATACGAAAATTCGCAATCAACACTACTCCTAAAGTCAAAGATATTGCAGCCTTCTCATTGGCCCTCAAGCAAGAAACAGTAAGGGATCATGGGTACTGATGAAAAAAAATCTAGAATATTTGCGATTACGAAGATATAGCACTAAATTCTATATATTCGCGATTTCTCGAAGTGCCAATATTTGAGATATAAATTTGCGATTAGAATATTCGCAATCAACACTACTAGTGACCCTCTAACACATTATGGGCGAGGGCCTGCCTCTGAGCGGAACATCTAAAACATTAGGGGTGAGTAAATGCTGCTGATTTGACCATCTAAAACATTAGGGGCGATGACTTGCTGCTGAGCTGACTCCTCTAAAACATTAGCGGTGAGGGCCTGCTGCCGAGCTGGCGATCTAAAACATTATGGGCAAGGGCTTGCTGCAGAGCTGACCGTCTAAAAAATTAGGGGTGATGGTCTGCTGCTGATCTGACCATCTAAAACATTAGGTGCGAGGGCCTGCTGGTGACCCTCTAAAACATTATGGTTGAGCCGCCGCTAGATAGCCCCCGATGACGCGTTCTGGCCAACCAATCACTGTAATGCCAGTAACCAACATGGCTACGGCATTACAGTTACTGGCAGCACTTACCTGCGTAGCAGCCAAAAAATGTGCGGGGAGGAGACTTGAGCTCGAGCACATGCAGTGTTCGACCGAGCACCGCGATGTGCCGAGCATCGCGAAGCTCGAGCTAAACTGGTGTTCGGCCGAACATGCTCGCCCAACACTACTCCTCAGCCTTGTGAAAATCTAATTTGCAGCCACCAAAAGGTGTATGTGATTGCTGCTAAGGCATCTACTTTTGTGAGAACCAATACCTACATATTCGTATTTCCTGATATATGTCCACCACAGACCATATTTTCTTCACTAAGGTAACTATCAGGTCCCTTAAAGGCATACTTTCAAAATGTAATGCAAGGGTTCTGGGAGACTGGTGGGTGTGGAAAATGCACCAGTTTTAACACACCCCTTTTACAAGTTCACAACCCTTATCCAATAAACCAAGCATCCACTCTTGCTATGGTGTACCCCCCCCCCCCCATCTGATGCCCCACCTCCTCAATGCACTTCCCAAGACCACATACACAGCCCTCCATGCTGCACCTGTTAAAAGTGTCAACTCTTCCAGGAGTCCATGAGGTTTTATAGTTTTATGGGAGCCTCCTGGGCATTCCAGAAGAGTTAGGTAAGTATGCTTAAACCCTTAAGGTTGAGTGCCTTACATGTACAGCGGAACATGGCGCCTGCTCAGAAGCAGAGAGAGCACCATTGCTGCCAGGTTTCTGCTGTTTTAAACAGTAGATAGTTGGAGGCAATGTCCATGACTGACATTATTCCAGATTACAGACATTTAACTCCTCAGATGCCGCGGTCAATTGCGCCAAGATCGAGGGAGACATTCAGTTGCCGTGAGAGCCTTGAGCTCTCTGTTCTCCATAAGAACATAACAAATCTCCCATAGACTGCAACGATAATTAATTGCAGTCTCTGAGACCAGCAATCAGGTGAATATTTTGAATATTTAAAGGGGATGTTTAAGAATTTTAAAATATGGCTGCTTTCTATCAAAAAACAGCACTATTCCTATCCATGTGTTCTGTCTGGTACTGCAGCTTTGCACCAACGGAGTCAATGGAGCAGAGTTGCAATACCACAGACACTATCTCTGAATAGGGATGGTGCTGTTTTTGAAAATCAAAAAGAAAAACAGCCATGTTTTTCTAATCCTGGGAACTTTAAAAAAAGTGAAACATTTTTAAAAATACTAAAAATATAAGTATCCGAAAATTCAAATCAAACCCTTTCCCCATTTTAAAAAGAAAAAGAAAAAACAAGAAAAAATTAAGATCATTGTAACAGCCATTTCCCAAAATGCCAGTAGTATTAAAGGGGTTACCAGAGATTTTAATACTGATGACCTATCCTCTGGATAGGCCATCAGTATCTGATCGGTGGGGGCGCTGTGGCCTTCTCCAGCTTTTCCTAGACTAGTGATGACACATTCATTGATTACATGGCCTAGGTGCAGCTCAGTACCATAGAAGTGAATGCGGCTGAGCTGCAATAACAAGCACAGCTGTTATACAATGTAAGGCACTGTACATGGTTAGCTGCAAGAAGGCAGCTGCGCTCACAAAAGGGCCTCTGGTGTCGGACCCCCACTGATCAGATATTGATGACCTATCCAGAGGATAGGTCATCAGTAGAGTTGAGAGAACACCTGAATGTTCGGGTTCGACCCGAACTTTACCCCGAACCCCATTAAAGTCAATGGGGACCTGAACTTTGGGCACTAAAAAGGCTGTAAAATAGCCCAGGAAAGGGCTAGAGGGCTACAAAAGGCAGCAAAATGTAGGTACATCCCCTGCAAACAAATGTGATTTAAAAATAACATAAAATAGAGAAAATAAATAAATAAACATTCTAAACTTGAGCCCAAGTGAGTGACAGTGGCACCTGTCACCCAGCAAACAGAGGATGTGGCAGCAACGCCACCGCATCTGTCATCGTCACCAAGCATCTCCACCAAATCCCATGAAAGTGTTCAGCTATCAGCTGTCCATCTCACAAACACTGGAGAGAAAAAGAAATAGAAAGAGGAAGTACCCCCCTACCCATTGCTCTGAATGCCATATTTCAAACTTCCTGGTCTTTTTAAATGCTGTCATTCTGTCTGGTTGGCAGTTTTAAAAACCTTATGGCGGTGGCTGTCCCACAGTACGTGTATCCCAGCCGCCGCTACTTTTTGCAGGCGAGCCATCCCTTCCCTGCAGAACCAAGTGGCGGACAAAATCAGGTGTGCACTGCGCAACGCTATCTATGGCAACGTCCACATAACCAACAACACAGTGGGTAAATGTAGCGGCTGGCCCAAAGGCGGATAGCATTTTTGCGAATGTCCTTCCGCCCCCGAGGATTGCTGGGCATTTCTCTTTGTATCCTGTTACCTCCTCCTACTCTGCTTCCTCCTCCTCCTCCTCCTCCTCCTCCTCTACCACCCCCTCCTCCACTCAAGTGTAACACCTTCACCACCCACAGCAGCACAGCCAGGGGAAATGACAGCAGTCTGTTTTAAAACTTGTGTGTTTGTGGGACAAAACCCACAACGCGCAGGAGCTGTGGACAGGCATGGAACAACAGACGGATGATTGGTTGGTGCCATTGAGCCTTCAGCCCGGCCTGGTGTTGTGCGCTAAAGGGGCAAAATGTAATAGCAGGTCTGGGGCTAGTCGGTTTGACGCACATCCCCTGCCTGCCACATGTGCTGAATTTGGGGTGCAGAAATTCCTAAACACCAGACAGTGAAAATCAATTCAGTTAATCGAACACACACAACATCCCCCCCCCCCTTTCACTCAAACCATTAACAAACTATTTACAAATTTACTTAAAAACATATTAAAATAACTATAATGCAGCTAAACTAACCATACAAACAAACAAAACTATATAAACGCCTTATCCTTAACTTAAGGCCAGCCAATTATAAGTGGCTCGAAGGGTGGGTTCCTGCACCAACATAGGCCCTTGCTTGGAACACAATTGTCCAGCTAGGGCACAGTTCTGGAGGATGAGGAGGATAAGTAGGATGAGGAGGAGTAGGAGGAACCGTGTTCTCAGCAGGGTGGCACCCAAGCCAGCTCACGGGCAGCTGGGTCACCACCAACACCTCAGAAGGCAGGTTTATCATTGGCGAAATGTGGGAAAGCTTTGTCATCACGCCACAACAACCTGCACCACCAGCAGATCTGGAACGTTTTAGCAGGAGGCAGCATTTCAGCAACATGTTGGAACAGTACACGTACTAACTGATGGATCTGCCTAGGGGAATGGCTACAGGAGAAGCAGGGGAAGCAACTGCTTTGGGGCCGTGACCTAGAAAGGGCCCATCCAGGAGGAGGAGGAGGAGTAAAGGACTTTGTCAGGGCCCCCTCAACAGTATTATACAATGAAATTATATACAGTGGCAGTATAGACAGTGTAGAAAGCGAATGGAACAGCTGCTGGGACTGTTCTAAGAGAGCGATCTTTAATAGCCACAGGCATGGTGGCAGGAAAGGAAGGGGTTGATCAAAAATTACTGAGGCAGGAGGGCCCCATTCAAAAATTTGATGTGGTGCCCAATCATTTCTAGCTACGCCACTGGGTCTGGCCCATTCAACTGCTGGGTCTTCAAATTGGGCACATGTCCTGACGTTGCCATTTACGCCTTGGAGGTGCTGGCCTACCCTGCAGCCACTGTTTTGTCTGAACGTGTGTTTAACATGGCTGGGGGCATTATCACAGAGAAGCGCAGCCGACTGTCCGCAGCCAATGTGGGCAAGCTTTCGTTTATTAAAAATAACCAGGCATGGATCCCACAGGACTTGTTTGTACCTTATGCAGAATAGACATGTATACCGGCCTCACCAAACCATTGTTATACTACCGTGCACTTACACTTTGTTTTTTGTTTTTAATATTTTCCCAATTTTTGGGGGTCTTCAGCAATTTATTTAAAAAAAAATAAAAAACATGTTGGCGACTAGTACCTTTGGCTTCACAGCCCAAAAAGGCTTTATGTCATGCAAGAATGTAACTGCCAATTGTAAGTTCCCTGACAGTTAGACAGTTAGTGCACGGGTTTGTACCTGGCAAAAATGGTAATATTTCACCCAACAATTTAAAAGAGGATTATTCACATTTTCGGTCACTGTCACCTATGCAGTGCAGGGCTTTGTACCCGGCAAAAATTGTAATATTGCACCGAACAATTTAAAAGAGGATTATTCACATTTTTGGTCACTGTCACCTATGCATAGCAGGGCTTTGTACCCGGCAAAAATTGTAATATTGAACCCAACAACTTAAGAGAGGATTATTCACATTTTCGGTCACTGTCACCTATGCAGTGCAAGGCTTTGTACCCTGCAAAAATGGTAATATTGCACCCAACAATTTAAAAGAGGATTAATAACATTTTCGGTCACTGTCACCTATGCAGAGCAAAGGTTTGTACCCGCCAAAAATTGTAATATTGCACCCAACAATTTAAAAGAGGATTATTCACATTTTTGGTCACTCTCACCTATGCAGTGAAGGGTTACTTGACAGCAAATAATTGGAATGTGTAAACCCCTGAACTCTCAGACGGATTAACTATATTATTGTCCCTGGCACATATGCAGCGCAGGCCGCAAAGGTAATTCCTGGCCTAAAAAAATATGATTTTATCACCACTCATGGAAAACATGGATTTCAGTGGTATGTTTTGGGGTGTAGGACCTCATTGTTCTCAACATCATGTTCCACCCATTCTTCACCCCTGCCCTCTTTGTCGGTCTGCACACCGCAGAAATCCACAGCGGTTTGCACCTGTGTTTTATCATCATCAGAGACGTGCTGCCGTAGTCTTCCCTTGTCCCCATCCTCTAACCTAAGTGGTATCCATGGCATCCGTGCACTCAATCTCTTCCACTTCAGGGGCAGGAC
Organism: Bufotes viridis; assembly: GCA_033119425.1. Classification (NCBI taxonomy): domain Eukaryota; kingdom Metazoa; phylum Chordata; class Amphibia; order Anura; family Bufonidae; genus Bufotes; species Bufotes viridis. The sequence continues at coordinate 229,779,412 of CM065589.1, forward strand.
TATGGTTATGGCACGGAAACTGACTATGAAAACCCTGCCAGCAGAGTCATAAAGAAGCATAAGAGACTGCTGCGTTTAACTGCCGATAGTCAACAATTAAGTTCACTATACAGTAAGGCAGTGCCCGTGTCATAAACAGAATAAATTTCTTTAGGTCACACAACAGAGCAATTCAATACAATTACTTCAATATCACCAAAAATTTAATTTTTCAAACTAACAATGTAAAAATATAAGTTTTATTTGACTGTCAGAAATGCAGCGTACACCGCAAATTTGCTATCTACCACAAAACCAGTGTGTTTGCAACCTACTATGTAAATGCGGAGTTCATAAGGTTACTTTAAATGACTGAAATACAGGGTAGGCCTCAGATCTGCTATGTATCACAAAACCAGTGTTTATTGCAACAAACTACAGAAATGCAGTATGTCACTGCTACATTTTAAAATACGTTTTTTGTGTGTTGTATGCCAAACTGCTCTGTGTAACAACAATAAGGGTTTATTTCCCACAAAATACACTAAGGCAGTATTTCACTGCTGAAATTTAAACGTAGGTATTTGTAGGGTTTATTGAAAACTGCTCTGTGGACCAAGAATATGGCTTTTTTTTCCCAAAAAACAACTAATGCACTATTTCAGTGCAGAAATTTAAAATAGGTATTTGTACGCTGTATGCACAACTGCTCTGTGAAGCAAGAATATGGCTTTTTTTTTTTAACAAAACAGAAAAATGCCCTATTTGAGTGCTGACATTTAAAATACGTATTTGGGCAGTGTATTTAAAACTGCTTTGTGGACAAGGAATACCGCTTTTTTTCTCCAAAAATACACTGATGCACTATTTCACTGCAGAAATGTAACATATGTGTTTGTACGCTGTATGCACAACTGCTTTGTGGACCAAGAACATGGCTTTTTTCCCCCAAACTCACAAATGCACTATTTAACGTCCGGAAATTAAACATAGGTATTTGTACGCTGTATGCACAACTGCTTTGTGAACCAAGAACACGGCTTTTTTTCCCCTAAAACACACTGATGCACTATTTCAGTGCTGAGATTTAAAATAGGTATTTGTACGCTGTATGCAGAACTGCTTTGTGGACCTGGAATACTGCTTTTTTTCCCAAAATTACATTGATGCACTATTTCACTGCAGAAATGTAACAAAGGTATTTGGGTGGTGTATTTAAAACTGCTTTGTGCAACAGGAATACGGCTTTTTTTTCCAAAAAATACACTGATGCACTATTTCACTGCTGAAGTTTTGGTTTGTTGTATGCACAAGTGCTCTATAGCACCATAGTACAGATTTTTGCCCCAGACTACAGAAATGGACTATGTCACCCCTATCTTATACAAAAGGTAATGTAGGGGACTTAACCACCAGAAAAAAAGATTTTTTCCTTCACTGAGCTACCAAAAAGAATTAGACTGATGTCCCTGGCCAGCTGGCACACATGCAGGTCTCATGCAGTTCCAAGGACAATGCAGTGGCTAAAATGGCCGCCGACCCCCACCTCAGTAACAGATGGATTAAAAAAAAACACTTTGCAGTATCACTGGGCACAGGGCTGGGTACAAAAATGTAGGATTGCAGTAACACCCTGCCTCAATAATTGCTGTAGCTTGAAGATTTCACACCACCAGGTTCAACAGATTTGTTTCCTAATCTCTCCCTGAGAGCACTGGCAGCAACCTTTCCCTATACTAACAGCAGCAGAGTGACGTGTGGCACTACGTGACCTTAGCTTATAAAGAGGCTGGGTCACATGCTGCACTCAGCCAATCACAGCCATGCCATTAGTAGTCATGGCTGTGATGGCTTCTTAGGGAAAAGATGTAAAACGCTTGCTGATTTGCTGCTCTGCAGCCTTTCAAAAAGTGGGAAGAATCACTGAACAACGGATCCGAACCCGAACTTTTATGAAAATGTTCGGGTTCGGGTCCGTGTTCCAAACATCTTAAAATTCGGTACGAACCTGAACTCTATATATAATCATGCAATGTTAAAATATGTTGACTTCCTGTTCTTTGAGAGAAGCTATATGGACACAATGCACAGGAGTGGACCCCATTGACTTCTGTTAGAGAGTTTTCTAGGCATGCTCTGTGACCTGTGTAGAGATCAGGAGGGAGCTGGTAAGCAGTGATATCACCTACTGTCAATGTTAGATACTGTCTTATCTATATATAGAGGTGTTACATACAGGTGAAACTCAAAAAATTTGAATATCATGCAAAAGTTCATTTATTTCCGTAATGCAACTTAAAAGGTGAAACTAATACATGAGATAGACTCATGCAAAGAGAGATTTTTCAAGCCTTTATTTGTTATAATTTGGATGATTATGGCTTACAACTTATGAAAACACCAAATTCACAATCTCAAAAAATTTGAATTTTGTGAAAATGTTCAATGTTTTAGGCTCAAAATGTCACACTCTAGTCAGCTAATTAATCCATAACACTTGCAAACGGTTCCTGAGCCTTTAAATTTTCTCTCAGTCTGGTTCAGTAGGAATCACAATCATGGGAAAGACTGCTGACCTGACAGTTGTGCAGAAAACCATCATTCATACACTAAGGTGGCTAGAAGCCACAATTTTCTGTTTAAGGCCATTTATACAATATACCTTTTATTATTTATTTCTTAAAAGAGGAATTAATTCCTCATTATTACCCACTAACTTTTAAAATATACTGGGGTTAAAGGCAAATAGTGTTTGCTTTATATATTATATGGAGTTGTGAGGTGTGGCAGAGTCAGAGAGAGCAGGTTATTTTCACCTGTCCTGTCTGTTCGGCAGAATTCTGAAGATATTGGTGTTATATATACACCAGATCTTTATAGCGTTTTCTATTTCGTGTCTTTAACTGTTTTTTATCGCTATTTTCTGTCTGACTAATCAGGTGAAGATAGATAGACAGAAAATAGCGATAAAAAACAGTTAAAGACACGAAATAGAAAAACGCTATAAAGATCTGGTGTATAAATAACACCAATATCTTCGGAATTCTGCCGAACAGACAGGACAGGTGAAAATAACCTGCCCTCTCTGACTCTGCCACACCTCACAACTCCATATATTATATAAAGCAAACACTATTTGCCTTTAACCCCAGTATATTTTAAAAGTTAGTGGGTAATAATGAGGAATTAATTCCTCTTTCAAGAAAGAAATAATAAAAGGAATATTTTATAATGGGCCTTAAACAGAAAATTGTGGCTTCTAGCCACCTTAGTGTATGAATTTTCCATTTTTTCTGGGCCAAATAAGGGTCTTTTTGGTATATGAAAACCATCATTGAACCCTCCATAAGGAAGGAAAGCCTTAAAAGGTAATTGCAAAAGAAGTTGTATGTTCCCAAAGTGCTTTATCAAAGCACATTAATAGAAAGTTATGTGGAAGGGACAAGTGTGGAAGAAAAAGGTGCACAAGCAGCATGGATGACCGCAGCCTTGAGAGGATTGTCAGGGAAAGACCATTCAACAGTCTTGGGGACTTTCACAAGGAGTGGCCTGAGGCTGGATTTAGGGCATGCTTCAATAGCCACCACACACAGACTGGACATTGGCTTCAAATGTCATATTACTCTTGTCAAGCCTCTCCTTAACAACAAACAATGTCAGAAGCATCTTACCAGGGCTAAAGAAAAAAAGAACTGGTCTGTTGCTCAGTGGTCCAAAGTCCTCTTTTCTGATGAGAGCAACTTCTCATTGCATCTGTTCAAAGGAAAAAATACAATGGTATAAAAAGGAGATTGAGGCAGGCCGGGATTAAATATAGTCTGGTTTTTCCAGCCAAATTGAGTAGTAGTGTATCAAGATACATTGTTTTTCTTTCAGTCTTCAAAGGAAGCAAACGAATGGGTAGATCTGAGGGGCCTGTATGAAAAGTAGTAACTGAAGAAAGAGGGTGGGGGGGATATATGGAGTTTATCATGCATGAATAGGGGGCTCTCTGTTATAAAATGGGGAGCAATATGGGGGGATTTGGGGTGGCAGGTGGATTAGGTTTCCCTGAGAGAGAAAGGGGGGGGGGGTAAGGCTGTTGAATTGTGTAGAAAAAAATATATGATTGAGAGAGAAGAATGTATACTAATTGCAGTTGGGGACTATAATGCAGTGATGGACCCAAGTAGAGATAATCTATCCAATAGTAAGACTCTGAAACGTAATACTAATTTGTCTAGATTGATATCCGATTTTGGTTGGGTTGATGTTTGGAGACTATATAATCCTGAGGATAAGGATTTTTCCTGTTATTCAAAGACATGTCAAACATGGTCAAGGATTGACATGATCTTTGGTAACAGGAAATTGTTGAAAATAAATATAACATGTATAAAATATGTACCTATGGTTATGACAGATCATTGTACAGTGGTAATGGAGATGGGGCCTTTGATTAAACAGGATCCTATAATATTTAGATTTAATCACGATTGGCTTAACTTGCTCAAAGGTCAGGGGGGTATTTTTTCTTCTGTTAATAAAGGTTTAGCTAATAAACAAGAATGTTTGGGATGCAGTGAAGGCATTCCTGAGGGGAATATTATATAAACAAGTAAGTAATTGGAAAAAGCAAGCAAATAGTAAAATTCAGATCGCAGAGCAGAAATTAAAAGAAGCCGAAAAGCTCTATGTAGGAGACCCCTCACCAGAAAACCTGAGAAATTGGGAAGAAGAACATCGAAAAGTTACAGAAATATATAATGAAACATCTCAAACACTACGTTTGTTGCTGAGGGTGAAAGAGTAGGTAAACTTTTGGCAAATATAAGAAAAAATCAACAAAGGAAAAAAAACTGGGTAGGTGTATTTCAGAATAATAGGGGACAATTAGTCAGAACTCCGGAACAGATTAGTAATGTATTTGGAGAATATTATCAAGATTTGTATAAGTAAAAAATTCTGTATAAAAAGGAGGATTTGTGTCAATATTTGGATGGTATTTCCTTTAAGAGGCTTACTGAAGATAGAAAAAATAAGTTGGAGGAGGATATACGAATGGAGGAATTGGTGAGAGCTCTGAATTCAACTACAGATGAAAAGGCCCAGGGAGGGTATCCATTTGAGGTATATAAAGAGTTTAGTTAGGAACTCCTTCTGGATTGAATGGCGACCCTCGTTGAAGCCAAGACATAAAAAAAAATTGTCTGAGTCAATGGAGGGGGCCATTATTGTTTTCATTTCCAAGGTTTAAAAGGATTTATTAAAGCCAGAGTCATATAGACAAATTTCGCTATTGAATATCGACATTAAGTTTTTAGCTAGGGTATTGGCAGATAGGTTAAAAAAAGTAATAAAAACAATGATAAATGAGGATCAGACAGGATTTATTCCTGGGCGTTTGATATACTCTAACATCAGAAGATTATTTATGAATATAGAAGGAAACAAAGATAAAGGCAGTAAAAAATATTGTCATTGGATGCAACTAAAGCATTTGATTGCATAGAGTGGGAATATCTGTGGGAGGTCCTCCAACGTTTTGGCTTTGGGGATTCTTTTATAAATTGGATTAAGCTTATTTATAGTGTTGAGCGCGAATATTCGAATAGCGAATTTTTTTAGCGAATATCGGCACTTCGCTAATTCGCGAATATTTCGAATATAGCGCTATAAATTTTTTTAGTTAGATTTTTTTCTTTCCCACTTCCCAAAAGTAGTTCTTACCTGTCCTGAGGATTCCTGGCTTCCTGGCTGCTCTAGTCAGTGCCCGTTGCCGCTTCTGCCGACTTCCATGCTCATGGAGCGTCCCCATCACCATGGGAACGTCTCCATATACTAAAATGTACTGTCGGATTTGTCGGAATTACGTTAAAATCGCAATGCGATTAATTCAAGTTATATTATTCGCATTGCGATTACAACTTAGCACTGCTATCTTACATAGGCTAGAATTAACGAATATGGAATATAGCAGCAGTGCTAAGTTGAAATCGCAATGCGATTACTTCAAGTTAAATTAATCGCATTGCGAATTCAACTTAGCACTGCTGCTATATTCCATATTCGTTAACTTCGTTCATTCTAGCAAGCCGACCCATTATAAACCCAGCTCTAAGTTGAAATCGCAATGCGATTAATATAACATGAATTAATCGCATTGCGATTTCAACGTAATTCCTCAAATCCGACAGTACATTTTAGTATATGGAGACGTTCCCATGGTGATGGGGACGCTCCATGAGCACGGAAGTTTATGGTTGGCTTGGTAGAATTAGCGAATAGCGAATATGACGAATGTATTCGTCATTTTCCTCAAAACGAAGATAACGAAGTATTCTACATCTTCGTTTTAGCAACTTATTCGTCAACTTCGCTAATTCTAGCAATCAAATAGGAAGGTTGACTATAGAGACAGCTGTGTTAAATTCGCTATGCGATATTTTTTTTATTTTTTTTTAATAGAATAATTATATTACTTGATATAATTATTATAATTATTCTATTTATTAAAAAATATATATATATGATCGCATAGCGAATTAAACACAGTTGTCTCTATAGTCAACCTTCCTATTTGATTGCTAGAATTAGCGAAGTTGACGAAGGTTGCTAAAACGAAGATGTAGAATACTTCGTTATCTTCGTTTTGAGGAATATGACGAATACATTCGTCATATCCGTCATCTTCGCTATAATTCTAGATATGAAACCAATAGGAAAGTAGACTTAAGTTAAAATCGCAATACGCGAGTATTTAAATCGCATATTAATCGTGATAACTAGAATAATGACGAATATTCGATTTCAACGAATATGAAACTAATATTCTTTCGAATATTCGTGAATTTCGTCGAAATCGAATATGGCACCTGCCGCTCATCACTACTTATTTATTCACATCCATGAGCGAGGGTAGCGGTGGATGGGGTTATGTCCCTGCCCTTTGCCCCTTTTTAGGGGCACTAGGCAGGGATGTCCTCTATCCCCGTTGCTCTTTGCAATTGCAATAGAACCATTAGTGATCATTATTAGAGATAATAAAATTATTAAGGGTTTTCAATATGGTAATGTAAGGGAGAAAATAATGTTGTACACAGATGATATTTTATTGTTTTTGGCTAACACAGATTTGGAGTTGGTTAAAGTAATGGATATAATTGGAGAATTTGGGTATTATTCTGGTTTGAAAATAAATTGGGGAAAGTCACACTTGATGTAACTGTGAGAAGGGGTAGGGGATGGGTTCTTGGATGTACATGTTGTGGGTAGGGACAGCAGTTTTAAGTATATAGGAATAAATATTGCAAAGAGGTTAGATGATTGTGTAGTTGCCAGCTAGGGTTTTCACTATTATTAAAAGGTTGATGAGGCAATTTTTTTTGAATGGAAGGAATTCTAGGATAAGGAAAGAAATTTTGCAGTAATGGCACTCCCAAATTGGTACTTATATTTTTTGGTGGCAAAATTCTGGTTTATGAGTGGAGATCATATAACACCTATTTTGAGTAGGCAATTTTGGATGGAAAGATAATCAGTTAAAGATGATGGAGGTATTAGAATCTGGAATATTGGAGAGCACAAATATTGGTGTCTCAGCAGTGGCTGGCCAAGTTTAATAGTGTCCGGCAAAGGATATATTTTGTTCTGGGGTGAAATTCAATAGCCAAAATAGCAATCCCCTAAATCTGGTGTCACAGCAGTGGCTGGGCAAGTTTAATAGTGTCCGGCAAATGATATATTTTTTCCTGGGGTGAAATTCAATTGCCAAAATAGCAATGCCATAAATCAGTGGTTTCAGCTGTGGCTGGCCAAGTTTAATAGTGTCTGGCAAAGGATATATTTTGTTCTGGGGTGAAATTCAATTGCAAAAATAGCAATCCCCTAAATCTGGTGTCCCAGCAGTGGCTGGCCAAGTTTAATTGGGTCTGGCAAAGGATAGATAATTTTCTGGGGTGAAATTCAATTGCCAAAATAGCAATCCCCTAAATCTGGTGTCTCAGCAGTGGCTGGCCAAGTTTAATAGTGTCCGGCAAAGGATATATTTTGTTCTGGGGTGAAATTCAATTGCCAAAATAGAAATACAGTAAATCTCGTGTTCCAGCAGTGGATGGCCATGCTTAATACTGTCCGGCAAAGGATATATTTTTTTCTGGAGTGAAATTCAATTAGCAAAATAGCAATAACGTAAATCTGGTGTCCCAGGAGTGGCTGGTAAAGTTTAATAATGTCCGGCAAAGGATAGATAATTTTATGGGGTGAAATTCAATTGCCAAAATAGCAATCTCCTAAATCTGTTGTCCCAGCATTGGCTGGCCAAGTTTAATAGTGTCCGGCAAAGGATATATTTTTTCTGGGGTGAACTTCAATTGCCAAAATAGCAATACCGTAAATCTGGTGTCCCAGCAGTGTCTGGCCAAGTTTCATAGTGTCCGGCAAAGGATAGATAATTTTCTGGGGTGAAATTCAATTGCCAAAATAGCAATCCCCTAGATCTGGTGTCCCAGCAGTGGCTGGCCAAGTTTAATAGTGTCCGGCAAAGGATATATTATTTCCTGGGGTGAAATTCAATTGCTAAAATAGCAATACAATAAATCAGTGGTTTCAGCTGTGGCTGGCCAAGTTTAATAGTGTCCGGCAAAGGATAGATAATTTTCTGGGGTGAAATTCAATTGCCAAAATAGCAATCCCCTAAACCTGGTGTCCGTGCAGCGGCTGACCAAATTTAATAGTGTCCGGCAAAGGATATATTTTTTTCTGGGGTGAAATTCAATTGCCAAAATAGCAATACCATAAATCAGTGGTTTCAGCTGTGGCTGGCCAAGTTTAAAAGTGTCCGGCAAAGGATATATTTTGCTCTGGGGTGAAATTAAATTACCAAAATAGCAAACCGTAAATCTAATGTACCAGCAGCGGCTGGCCAAGATTAATAGTGTCCGTCACAGGATTTATTATTTTTTGGGGTGAAATTCTGTTGCCAAGATAGAAATACAGTAAATCTAGTGTTCCAGCTGTGACTGGACAAGTTTTATAGTGTCCGGCAAAGGATATATTTTGTTCTGGGGTGAAACGCAATAGCCAAAATAGCAATCCCCTAAATCTGGTGTCCCAGCAGTGGCTGGCCAAGTTTAATAGTGTCCAGCAAAGGATATATTTTTTTCTGCGGTGAAATTCAATTGCCAAAATAGCAATCCCCTACATCTGGTGTCCCAGCAGTGGCAGGCCAAGATTAATAGTGTCCTTCAAAGGATTTATTATTTTCTGGGGTGAAATACAGTTGCCAAAATAGAAATACGGTATATCTAGTGTTCCAGCTGTGACAGGACAAGTTTCATAGTGTCCGGCAAAGGATATATTTTGTTCTGGGATGAAATTCAATAGCCAAAATAGCAATCCCTAAATCTGGTGCCCCAGCAGTGGCTGGCCAAGGTTAATAGTGTCCGGCAAAGGATACATAATTTTCTGGGGTCAAATTCAATTGCCAAAATAGCAATCCCCTAAATCTGGTGTCTCAGCAGTAGCTGGCCAAGTTTAATAGTGTCCGGAAAAGTATATATTTTGTTCTGGGGTGAAATTCAATAGCTAAAATTGCAATCCCCTAAATCTGGTGTCCCAGCAGTGGCTGGCCAAGTTTAAAATTGTCCTGCAAATGATAAATTTTTTCCTGGGGTGAAATTCAATTGCCAAAATAGCAATACCATAAATCAGTGGTTTCAGCTGTGGCTGGTCAAGTTTAATAGTGTCTGGCAAAGGATATATTTTGTTCTGGGGTGAAATTCAATTGCCAAAATAGAAATCCCCTAAATCTGGTGTCCCAGCAGTGGCTGGCCAAGTTTAATAATGTCTGGCAAAGGATAGATAATTTTCTGGGGTGAAATTCAATTGCCAAAATAGCAATCCCCTAAATCTGGTGTCTCTGTAGTGGCTGGCCAAGTTTAATAGTGTCTGGCAATGGATATATTTTTGTTCTGGGGTGAAATTCAATTGCCAAAATAGCAATACCATAAATCAGTGGTTTCAGCTCTGGCTGGCCAAGTTTACTAGTGTCCGGCAAAGGATATATTTTTTTCTGGGGTGAAATTCAATTGCCAAAATAGCAATACCGTAAATCAGGTGTCCCAGCAGTGGCTGGCCAAGTTTGATAGTGTCCGTCAAAGGATATATTTTTTTCTGGGGTGAAATTCAATTGCCAAAATAGCAATAACTTAAATCTGGTGTCCCAGAAGTGGCTGGCCAAGTTTAATAGTGTCCGGCAAAGGATAGATAATTTTCTGGGGTGAATTTCAATTGCCAAAATAGCAATCCCCTAAATCTGTTGTGCCAGCAGTGGCTGGCCAAGTTAAATTTTGTCCGGCAACGGATATATTCTTCTCTGGGGTGAAAGTCAATTGCCAAAATAGCAATCCCCTAAATCTGGTGTCTGTTCAGTGGCTGGCCAAGTTTAGTAGTGTCCGGCAAAGGATATTTTTTTTTCTGTGGTGAAATTCAATTGCCAAAATAGCAATACCATAAATCAGTGGTTTCAGCTGTGGCGGGCGAAGTTTAATAGTGTCTGGTAAAGGATATATTTTGTACTGGGGTGAAATTCAATTGCAAAAATAGCAATACCGTAAATTTGGTGTCCTAGCAGTGGCTGGCCAAGTTTTATAGTGTCCGACAAAGGATTTATTATTTTCTGGGGTGAAATTCAGTTGCCAAAATAGAAATACAGTAAATCTGGTGTTCTAGCTGTGACTGGACAAGTTTCATTCTTTCTGGCAAAGGATCTATTATTTTCTGGGGTGAAATTCAGTTGCGAAAATAGAAATACCATAAATCTGGTGTTCCAGCTGTGACTGGACAAGTTTCATAGTGTCCGTCAAGGGATATATTATTTTCCGGGGTAAAATTCAGTTGCAAAAATAGAAATACTGTAAATTTGGTGTTTCGGCTAGCCAGACTAGCCAGATAGTGTTAGGTGTCTGTAAAAAAAGGCCTGAATTTGAATTCAATACATTGGACCAAATAATTTTTTTCTTATTGTGGTGAACTGTAAGAATGAGGAAAACATCTAGTAAGGGATGCGGACGCGAACAATGTCGTGGTGTTGTTAGTGGACCCTCTGGTGGTGAGAGAGGACGTGGCCGTTGTGCCACAGCCACACGTCCTAGTGAACCAACTACCTCAGGTTCCAGTACCCACCAGAATTTACAATGATATTTAGTGTGGCCCAATGCCATTCTAAGGTTGGTAAGGCCTGAGCAAGTACAGGCGCTAGTCAATTGGGTGGCCGACAGTGGATCCAGCACCTTCACAACATTATCTCCCACCCATTATCTCCTTCTGCAGAAAGCGCACAGGTGGCGCCTGAAAACCAAGCCCATCAGTCTTTCACATCACCCCCATGCATATCAGGGAAACTATCTGAGCCTCAAGTTATGCAGCAGTCTCTTTGCTGTTTGAAGGCTCTGCTGGCGGGTTTCCCAAGGGAATCCACCTAGCCCTTCCCAAGTGGTGGAAGACATAGAATACACTGACGCACAACCACTTATGTTTCCTGATGATGAGGACATGGGAATACCACCTCATCGGAGTCCGCTCGTCTCTGATGATGACTAGAGATGAGCGAACACCTGGAAGTTCGGGAAGTTCGGCCGAACTTCCCGAAAATGTTCGGGTTCGGGATCCGAAATCGACCCAAACTTTATCCCAAACCCCTTGAAGTCAATTGGGACCTGAACTTTTAGGCACTAAAAAGGCTGAAAAATAGTCCAGGAAAGGGCTAGAGGGCTGCAAAAGGCGGCAAAACGTAGGTAAATCCCCTGCAAACAAATGTGGATAGGGAAATGAATTAAAATAAAATAAAATAAATAAAAATTAACCAATATCAATTGGTCCCACAGCAAGGAATTATGCGTCATATCACCCACCACTGGAAAAGGCCACTTTCAGTTATTTCGGCCCAGCACCCAGACCGAGGATACAGGTCCCACTGCAAGGAATCATGCGTCATATCACCCACCACTGGAGAAGGCCACTTTCAGTTATTTCGGCCCAGCACCCAGACCGAGGATACAGGTCCCACTGCAAGGAATCATGCGTCATATCACCCACCACTGGAAAAGGCCACTTTCAGTTATTTCGGCCCAGCACCCAGACAGAGGAGAGAGGTCCCACAGCAAGGAATAAGGCATCATATCACCCACCAATGGAGAAGGCCACTTTCAGTTATTTCGGCCCCAGCACCCAGACAGAGGAGAGAGGTCCCACAGCAAGGAATAAGGCGTCATATCACCCACCACTGGAGAAGTCCACTTTTAGTTATTTCGGCCCAGCACCCAGACAGAGGAGAGAGGTCCCACAGCAAGGAATAAGGCGTCATATCACCCACCACTGGAGAAGTCCACTTTTAGTTATTTCGGCCCAGCACCCAGACAGAGGAGAGAGGTCCCACAGCAAGGAATAAGGCGTCATATCACCCACCACTGGAGAAGGCCACTTTCAGTTATTTCGGCCCCAGCACCCAGACAGAGGTCCCACAGCAAGGAATCATGCGTCATATCACCCACCAATGGAGAAGGCCACTTTCAGTTATTTCGGCCCAGCACCCAGACAGAGGAGAGAGGTCCCACAGCAAGGAATCATGCGTCATATCACCCACCACTGGAGAAGGCCACTTTCAGTTATTTCGGCCCCAGCACCCAGTCAGAGGAGTGAAGTCCCACTGCAAGGAATCATGCGTCATATCACCCACCAATGGAGAAGGCCACTCTGAGTTATTTAGGCCCCAGCACCCAGACAGAGGAGAGAGGTCCCACAGCAAGGAATCATGCGTCATATCACCCACCACTGGAGAAGGCCACTTTCAGATATTTAGGCCCAGCACCCAGACAGAGGAGAGAGGTCCCACAGCAAGGAATAAGGCGTCATATCACCCACCACTGGAGAAGGCCACTTTCAGTTATTTCGGCCCAGCACCCAGACAGAGGAGAGAGGTCCCACAGCAAGGAATCATGCGTCATATCACCCACCACTGGAGAAGGACACTTTCAGTTATTTCGGCCCCAGCACCCAGACAGAGGAAAGAGGTCCCACAGCAAGGAATAAGGCGTCATATCACCCACCACTGGAGAAGGCCACTTTCAGTTATTTCGGCCCAGCACCCAGACCGAGGAGAGAGGTCCCACATCAAGGAATCATGCGTCATATCACCCACCACTGGAGAAGGACACTTTCAGTTATTTCGGCCCCAGCACCCAGACAGAGGAGAGGTTCATTCAACTTTGGGTTGCACCGCAAGATCATGGTAAAGTTACAAAAATTAGGATTCAATAAAGAAGTGCAATAAAGAGTACAAGAATACATGTTTGAGGGGGAGGCAGTTATAAATGTCTATTTTGCACAAGGGAGGCACAGGTCCTGTGGGATCCATGCCTGGTTCATTTTTATGAACGTCAGTTTGTCCACGTTGGCTGTGGACAGGCGGCTGCGTTTGTCAGTAATGACGCCCCCTGCCGTGCTGAATACACGTTCAGACAAAACGCTGGCCGCCGGGCAGGCCAGCACCTCCAAGGCATAAAATGCTAACTCTGGCCACGTGGACAATATGGAGACCCAGAAGTTGAATGGGGCCGAACCATCAGTCAGTACGTAGAGGGGTGTGCAGACGTACTGTTCAACCATGTTAGTGAAATGCTGCCTCCTGCTAACACGTTCCGTATCAGGTGGTGGTGCAGTTAGCTGTGGCGTGGAGACAAAACTTTTCCACATTTCTGCCATGCTAACCCTGCCCTCAGAGGAGCTGGCCGTGACACAGCTGCGTTGGCGACCTCTTGCTCCTCCTCTGCCTTCCACTTTGGCTTCCACCAGTTCCCCTGTGACATTTGGGAATGCTTTCAGGAGCACGTCTACCAGCGTGCGCTTGTACTGCCGCATCTTCCTATCACGCTCCAGTGCAGGAATTTTGGTGGGCACATTGTCTTTGTACCGGGTATCCAGCAGGGTGGCAACCCAGTAGTCCGCACATGTTAAAATGTGGGCAACTCTGCTGTCGTTGCGCAGGCACTGCAGCATGTAGTCGATCATGTGTGCCAGGCTCCCCAGAGGTAAGGACAAGCTGTCCTCTGTGGGAGGTGTATCGTCATCGTCCTCCGTATCCCCCCAGCCATGCACCAGTAATGGGCCTGAGCTGTGTCGGATGCCACCCCGCTGTGAACCTGCTTCATCCTCATCCTCCTCCACCTCCTCCTCATCCTCCTCGTCCTCCAGTAGTGGGCCCTGGCTGGCCACATTTGTACCTGGCCTCTGCTGTTGCAAAAAAACTCCCTCTGAGCCACTTCTAACAGACTGGCCTGAAAGTTCTAAAAATGACCCCTCGTCCTCCTCCTCCTCCTGGGCCACCTCCTCTTCCATCATCACCCTAAGCGTTTTCTCAAGAAGACATAGAAGTGGTATTGTAACGCTGATAACGGTGTCATCGCCACTGGCCATGTTGGTGGAGTACTCGAAACAGAGCAACAGGGCACACAGGTCTCGCATGGAGGCCCAATCATTGGTGGTGAAGTGGTGCTGTTCCGCAGTGCGACTGACGCGTGTGTGCTGCAGCTGAAACTCCACTATGGCATGCTGCTGCTCGCACAGTCTCTCCAGCATGTGCAAGGTGGAGTTCCACCTGGTGGGCACGTCGCATATGAGGCGGTGAGCGGGAAGGCCGAAGTTCCGCTGTAGAGCAGACAGGCAAGCAGCGGCAGGATGTGAAAGCCGGAAGTGCGCACAGACGGCCCTCACTTTGTGCAGCAGCTCTGACATGTCGGGGTAGTTGTGAATGAACTTCTGCAACACCAAATTCAGCACATGCGCCAGGCAAGTGATGTGCGTCAAACCGGCTAGTCTCAGAGCTGCGACGAGATTTCGCCCATTATCGCACACCACCAGGCCGGACTTGAGGGCCACCGGCAGAAACCACTCGTCAGTCTGTTGTTCAATACCCCGCCACAACTCCTGCGCGGTGTGGGGCCTGTGGGACAGCCATTGACATCAGCTGTTTGAAACTGTCTGTGTCCACCAGCCTGAATGACAGCATTTCAAAGGCCAGTAGTTTAGAAATGCTGGCATTCAGGCCTAGGGCTCGAGGGTGGCTAGGTGGGAATTTACGCTTTCTCTCTCCAAGGTTTGTGAGATGGAGAGCTGAACGCTGCCGTGTGACATGGGGGAGATGCTTGGTGATGCAGGTGGTGTTGTCGGTGGCACATCCTCTGTTTGGTGGGCGGCAGGTGCCAACATTCCTCCCGAGGCGGAGGAAGAGGCCGAGGCACAAGCAGAAGAGGGAACAGGGGAGCCAGAGTGAGTTCCTTGCTTTTAAGGTGTTTACTCCACTGCAGTTCATGCTTTGCATGTAGATGCCTGGTCATGCAGGTTGTGCTAAGGTTCAGAACGTTAATGCCTCGCTTCAGGCTCTGATGGCACAGCATGCAAACCACTCGGGTCTTGTTGTCAGCACATTGTTTAAAGAAGTGCCATGCTAGGGAACTCCTTGAAGCTGCCTTTGGGGTGCTCGGTCCCTGGTGGCGGTGGCCAGTAGCAGGCGAACTCTCTTGGAGGCGGCTGTTCTGCTTTTGCCCCCTGCTCTCTCTTTTGCTCCGCTGTTGGCTCGTTCTCACCACTGCCTCTTCCTCTGAACTATGAAAGTCAGTGGCACGACCTTTATTCCATGTGGGGTCTAGGACCTCATCGTCCCCTGCATCGTCTTCCACAAAGTCTTCCTCCCTGACCTCCTGTTCGGTCTGCACACTGCAGAAAGACGCAGCAGTTGGCACCTATGTTTCGTCATCATCAGAGACGTGCGGACTCCGATGAGGTGGTATTCCCATGTCCTCATCATCAGGAAACATAAGTGGTTGTGCATCAGTGCATTCTATGTCTTCCACCACTGGGGAAGGGCTAGGTGGATTCCCTTGGGAAACCCTGCCAGCAGAGTCTTCAAACAGCATAAGAGACTGCTGCATAACTTGAGGCTCAGACAGTTTCCCTGATATGCATTGGGGTGATGTGACAGACTGATGGGCTTGGTTTTCAGGTGCCACCTGTGCGCTTTCGGCCACCCAATTGACTAGCGCCTGTACCTGCTCAGGCCTCACGATCCTTAGAACGGCATTGGGCCCCACCAAATATCGCTGTAAATTCTGGCGGGTACTGGAACCTGAGTTAGTTGGTTCACTAGGACGTGTGGCTGTGGCAGAATGGCCACGTCCTCTCCCAGCACAGGAGGGTATACTAACACCACCACGACCGCGTCCGCGTCTCTTACTATTTGTTTTCCTCATTGTTACCGTTCACCAAGCACCACAATAAGAAAAAAAATATTTGGCCCAATGTATTGATTTCAAATTAAGGCCTTTTTTTACAGGCACCTAACACTATCTGCCTATTTATTTATGTAGCGTATTACACTAATCCGGGCACAGCAGTAACCACTGATTTAGGGGAATATCTCTTTTAGGGCTAGTATTTAGGCCCTGGATGAAAGGTATCCTTTTATGGACAGATTTACACTTGGCCAGCCACAGCTGAAACCACTGATTTATAGTATTGCTATTTTGGCAATTGAAATTCACTGCAGAACAAAATATACCCTTTTACGGACAGATTAACACTTGGCCTGCAACAGCTGGGACACCAGATGCCGGGTATTGCTATTTTGGCAATTGAATTTCACCCCACAACAAAATATATGTTTTTGCGGAGACTATGAAACTTGGCCAGCCACAGCTGAAACCACTGATTTATGGTATTGCTATTTTGGCAATTGAATTTCACCGCAGAACAAAATATACCCTTTTACGGACAGATTAACACTTGGCCTGCAACAGCTGGGACACCAGATTCAGGGTATTGCTATTTTGGCAATTGAATTTCACCATCTAGTGGTATCAAGGTCTACTAATAGAACCCTAGGTAGCGGATATTGTAAGCAGCGCTAGTGGTACATATATCACCAATGATTCACCATAATGCTGATACGCTGAGTAGAGGCTGAACTATGCATTGATCCGGCGTGTCTGCCTGTACAGTTCACTATTATTATGCCTCTATTCTGCTAATACGATTCTGCCTACATTTATGCTACCACAGAGTGCAACATGATACAATTTGCTCAACGCGTTTCCACGTGGCATTGTGTTCACCACGCTTCATCAGGAGCTCGATATACTCGGTGGTTTGTGCCTACAATCAGGGCGCTCTGCACTGTAGCGTGCTGGAGCTCCGGCGCTATGATGGCCGTGTCTGGCCCTGCAAACGCCGGATATTTAAAACTTCAACCCCGCCCACCGGGAGGAGTGTGCTCTAACGTTGCTCCAATCAATTTGGAGGTGCGGCTGCTGCCGCCACCCCCTGTTCGGAGCTCAATCTATTCCATGCAGTCTTGCCCGGAGGGTGCCGTGCTGATATGAAGGAAGCATACATCGCGGTAATAACTCCATCTCCTATTAAGCATCATAGTCTGGTACATCGGTAGACCTTGCAGAGGAATCCCCATATTTAGAGAGAGAGGGAGACAAACCGCAGTAACACCCTGTCTCTCTGTGGTCGTCATTTTATTATCTCCAGGGACCTCAAGGGCTGAAAACGGACCATGTGAATATGTCCCGAATTGGATGAGTAAAACAGGAGTGGTAAAATACATCATATATGCGCCATAAAGGTAGCATGTATATATGGCAATGGGAGTCACCCCTATTATGGTCAATAGATCATGTATATCCTTATATATCAATTCAAACATATATTTAACTGAGTTTACCATATCACCCACACAGATGACATAAATGAGAACCTTTTATTGTAAAATAGCCCTACGTCTCACCTCCCACTGATCTCCATTAAACTGTATATACCACTTTACTGGGGCAGACCAGGGCTATATACTGGCTCATATGAAGCACGTAAATGATAAGTTCTCATTCAGTCCATGTGGATGTACTGTCTGAAGCCTGAAAATCCAGTATGCCTCTTTTCGAAGTAGGGGCGTGTCCACGTCTCCCCCTCGTATGGATTTTCTCTACAGTTGTATTCCCTGGACTTTCAGGACTCCGGGGTCTCCCCCATGACAGTGATTCACATGGCGTGCGACTGACGTGTCGCGTTTTTTTTTATATCCGATAAATGTTCTCCAACTCTCCTTCTGAGTTCCCGTTTCGTTTTGCCCACGTACTGTTTGCCACAGCAGCACGTGAGCAAATACACCAAGCCCGTGGTAGTACATCTAATAAAATAATCAATGCGGAAGCGTTCGCCTGTCACTGCACCTAC
Source organism: Bufotes viridis (assembly GCA_033119425.1). Classification (NCBI taxonomy): domain Eukaryota; kingdom Metazoa; phylum Chordata; class Amphibia; order Anura; family Bufonidae; genus Bufotes; species Bufotes viridis. Next base: position 229,797,661 of record CM065589.1, read on the forward strand.
AAAAGTATTCCCTCTTTGGATATTCCCGCATATTATGCAAGAGCCACATGGAAATGTGCCCCAGACTTCTGGTCCCTAAACAGAAATCACATGAGCATGTATTTCCACGAATTATTGCCACATACGATAAAGCCCATCAGCAGGTATGTGATGTTCTAATGCTACATTGGCCGGTACTTCGCCGGATTGGTGTATTTGCTCACGTGCTGCTGTGGCAAACAGTACGTGGGTAAAACGAAACGGGAACTCAGAAGGAGAGTTGGAGAACATTTATCGGATATAAAAAACAAACGCGACACGTCAGTCGCACTCCATATGAATCACTGTCATGGGGGAGACCCCGGAGTCCTGAAAGTCCAGGGAATACAACTGTAGAAAAAATCCATACGAGGGGGAGACGTGGACACGCCCCTACTTCGAAAAGAGGCATACTGGATTTTCAGGCTTCAGACAGTACATCCACATGGACTGAATGAGAACTTATCATTTACGTGCTTCATATGAGCCAGTATATAGCCCTGGTCTGCCCCAGTAAAGTGGTATATACAGTTTAATGGAGATCAGTGGGAGGTGAGACGTAGGGCTATTTTACAATAAAAGGTTCTCATTTATGTCATCTGTGTGGGTGATATGGTAAACTCAGTTAAATATATGAGTGAATTGATATATAAGGATATACATGATCTATTGACCATAATAGGGGTGACTCCCATTGCCATATATACATGCTACCTTTATGGTGCATATATGATGTATTTTACCACTCCTGTTTTACTCATCCAATTCGGGACATATTCACATGGTCCGTTTTCAGCCCTTAACGTCCCTGGAGATAATAAAATGACGACCACAGAGAGACAGGGTGTTACTGCGGTTTGTCTCCCTCTCTCTCTAAATATGGGGATTCCTCTGCAAGGTCTACCGATGTACCAGACTATGATGCTTAATAGGAGATGGAGTTATTACCGCGATGTATGCTTCCCTCATATCAGCACGGCACCCTCCGGGCAAGACTGCATGGAATAGATTGAGCTCCGAACAGGGGGTGGCGGCAGCAGCCGCACCTCCAACTTGATTGGAGCAACGTTAGAGCACACTTCTCCCGGTGGGCGGGGTTGAAGTTTTAAATATCCGGCGTTTGCAGGGCCAGACACGGCCATCATAGCGCCGGAGCTCCAGCACGCTACAGTGCAGAGCGCCCTGATTGTAGGCACAAACCACCGAGTATATCGAGCTCCTAATGAAGCGTGGTGAACACAATGCCACGTGGAAACGCGTTGAGCTAATTGTATCATGTTGCACTCTGTGGTAGCATAAATGTAGGCAGAATCATATTAGCAGAATAGAGGCATAATAATAGTGAACTGTACAGGCAGACACGCCGGATCAATGCATAGTTCAGCCTCTACTCAGCGTATCAGCATTATGGTGAATCATTGGTGATATATGTACCACTAGCGCTGCTTACAATATCCGCTACCTAGGGTTCTATTAGTAGACCTTGATACCACTAGATGGTGTTTTTATACGAGCTCTCTCTGTGGTAACGTGGTCTAATAGCCTGTGTATTGTGGCTTAATACTTGACCTCAAAAAGTTTTTTAATGAGTACAGAAATAAATATCTATTATTTTTGGATTTTAATATGTCCTTACAGACTGTTAATATATAGAAGAATCGGACGCAAAATTTGAGACCTTTTTTTGTAATAAATTGAATTTCACCCCAGAACAAAATATACCCTTTTACGGACAGATTATCACTTGGCCTGCAAAAGCTGGGACACCAGATTAAGGGTATTTCTATTTTGGTAATTGAATTTCACCCCACAACAAAATATATGTTTTTGCGGACACTATGAAACTTGGCCAGCCACAGCTGAAACCACTGATTTATGGTATTGCTATTTTGGCAATTGAATTTCACCGCAGAACAAAATATACCCTTTTACGGACAGATTAACACTTAGCCTGCAACAGCTGGGACACCAGATTAAGGCTATTGCTATTTTGGCAATTGAATTTTACCCTGGAACAAAATATACCCTTTTACGGACAGATTATCACTTGGCCTGCAACAGCTGGGACACAAGATTCAGGGTATTGCTATTTTGGCAATTGAATTTCACCCCAGAACAAAATATATGTTTTGGCGGACACTATTATACTTTGCCAGCCACAGCTGAAACCACTGATTTATGGTATTGCTATTTTGGCAGTTGAATTTCACCACAGAAAATAATCTCTCCTTTGCCAGACAGCAGACAGCATTATACTTGGCTAGCCAAAGCTGGAACACCAGATTTAGGGGATTGGCATTTGGGCAATTGTATTTAACCCCTTAATAAAATATAGAAATTGCTATCCTGAGTTTCTAGGGGTGACAATTAGAACAGTCAAGCCCCTGATGTAGGATATAGCAAAAACAAAACTAGTATTGATGGATTGATGGACTTGGTGGCAGCTTGTTCTGGTGCACCACAAGTCACAAAATGGCCGCCGATCACCCCAGAAAATAAGTGACAGAAAAACGCTCTGTGCAGCCTAAAAACCAGTGAGCAAGTAACTAGCAGAAGTTCAATCATTCACAGCTGTAGATCGATCTCTTCATTAGGTGCAGTTGCTGACTTTTCCCTGCCTAATCTCGCCCTCACAGAAGCTGCGTCCTCTCCCTACACTAATCAGAGCAGTGTGACGTGCGGCGCTACGTGACTCCAGCTTAAATAGAGGCTGGGTCACATGCTACACTTGGCCAATCACAGCCATGCCATTAGAAGGCATGGCTGTTATGGGCTCTTAGGGCAAGAAGTAAATTGCTAGCTGATTGGCTGCTGTGCAGCCCTTCAGAAAGCGGGAAGTAATCGCTGAACAACGAACCCGAACCCAAACTTTTTTTTAAAAGTTCGGGTTCGGGTCCGTGTTCCGGACACCCCAAAATTTGGTACGAACTCGAACTATGCTCGAACTGTTCGCTCAACACTAATGATGATGAAACACAGTTGCAAACTGCTGCATCTTTTTGCAGTGTGCAGACCGAACAGGAGGTCAGGGAGGAAGACTGTGTGGAAGACGATGCAGGGGACGATGAGGTCCTAGACCCCACATGGAATGAAGGTCGTGCCACTGACTTTCATAGTTCAGAGGAAGAGGCAGTGGTGAGACGGAGCCAACAGCATAGCAAAAGAGGGATCAGGGGGCAAAAGCAGAACAGCCGCCGCAAAGAGAGTTCGCCTGCTACTGGCCACCGCCACCAGGGACCGAGCACCCCAAAGGCAGCTTCAAGGAGTTCCCTGGCATGGCACTTCTTCAAACAAAGTGCTAACGACAAGACCCGAGTGGTTTGCACTCTGTGCTATCAGAGCCTGAAGCGAGGCATTAACGTTCTGAACCTTAGCACAACCTGCATGACCAGGCATGTACATGCAAAGCATGAACTGCAGTGGAGAAAACACCTTAAAAACAAGGAATTCACTCAGGCTCCCCCTGCTCCCTCTTCTGCTGCTTCCACGGCCTCTTCCTCCGCCTCGGGAGGAATGTTGGCACCTACCGCCCAGCAACACCACCACCTGTGTCACCAAGCATCTCCACCATGTCACACGGCAGCGTTCAGCTCTCCATCTCACAAACCTTGGAGAGAAAGTGTAAATTCCCACCTAGACACCCTCGAGCCCTGGGCTTGAATGCCAGCATTTCTAAACTACTGGCCTTTGAAATGCTGTCATTCAGGCTGGTAGACACAGACAGCTTCAAACAGCTGATGGCGATGGCTGTCATACAGTATGGCCACCACTACTTCTCCAAGAGAGCCGTGCCTTCCCTGCACAACCAAGTATCCGATAAAATCAAGTGCTCACTGCGCAATGCCATCTGTGGCAGGGCCCACCTAACCAAAGATAGGTGGACCAGTAAGCACAGCCAGGGAAGCTATATCTCCTTAACTGCACACTGGGTAAATGTAGTGGCGGCTTGGCCCCAGGCGGAGAGTTCTTTGGCGCTCGTTCTTCTGCCGCCAAGGATCGCAGGGCATCATTCTTTGCCTCCTGTAGCCTCCTCCTCCTACTCGGCTTCTTCCTCCTCTTCTTTCCTCTGCTCATCCAGTGAGCCACACACCTTCACCACCAACTTCAGCACAGCCCGGGGCAAACGTTAGCAAGTCATTCTGAAACTCATATGTTTGGGGGACAGGCCCCACACCGCGCAGGAGTTGTGGCGGGGTATTGAACAACAGAACGACGATTGGTTGCGGCCAGTGGGCCTCAAGCCCGGCCTGGTGGTGTGAAATCTCATCGCAACTCTGGGACTAGCCGGTTTAACGCACAACCCTTGCCTGGCGCATATGCTAAATTTGGTGGTGCAGAAGTTCCTTCAAATCTGGTGTTCCAGCTTTGACTGGACAAGTTTCATAGTGTTCGTCATAGGATATATTATTTTCTTCTCTGAAATTCAGTTACAAAAATAGAAATACTGTAAATCTGGTGTTCCAGCTGTGACTGGCCAAGTTTAATAGTGTACGGCAAAGGATATATTTTATTATGGGGTGAAATTCAATTGCCAAAATAGAAATACGTAAATCTGGTGTCCCAGCAGTGGCTGGCCAAGTTTAATAGTGTCCGTCAAAGGATTTATTATTTTCTGCGGTGAAATTCAGTTGCAAAAATAGAAATAAAGTAAAACTGTTGTTCCAGCTTTTGCAGGCTTCATTTAAATCTGTCTGTAAAAGGGTATATTTTTTGCTGGGGTGAAATTTAATTGCCAAAATAGCAATACCCTGAATCTGGTGTTCCAGCTGTTGCAGACCTAGTTTAGATCTGTCCGTAAAAGGGTATCATTTTTCTGGGGTGAAATTTAATTGCCAAAATAGCAATACCCTGAATCTGGTGTTCCAACTGTGACTGGACAATTTCCCTAGTGTCCGTCAAAGGATATATTATTTTCTGGGGTGAAAGTCAGTAGCAAAAAAATACAGTAAATCTGGTTTTCCAGCTGTGGCTGGACAAGTTTAATATTGTCCGGCAAAGAAGATATATTTTTTCTGGGGTGAAATTCAATTGCCAAACTAGCAATACCATAAATCAGTGGTTTCAGCTGTAGCTGGCCAAGTTTAATACTGTACGGCAAAGGATACATTTTTTTCTGGGGTGAAATTCAATTGCCAAAATAGCAATACCATGAATCAGTGGTTTCAGCTGTGGCTTGCAAAGTATAATACTGTCTGCCAAAACATATATTTTGTTGTGGGGTGAAATTCAATTGCCAAAATAGCAAATACCATAAATCAGTGGTTTCAGCTGTGGCTGGCCAAGTTTAATAGTGTACGACAAAGGATATATTTTTTTCTGGGCTGAAAGTGGCCTTCTCCAGTGGTGGGTGATATGACGCCTGATTCTCTGCTGTGGGAACTCTCTCCTCTGTCTGGGTGCTGGGGCCTAAGTAACTCAAAGAAGCCTTCTCCAGTGGTGGGTGATATGACGCCTGATTCTCTGCTGTAGGACCTCTCTCCTCTGTCTGGGTGCTGGGGCCTAACTAACTCAAAGTGGCCTTCTCCAGTGGTGGGTGATATGACGCCTGATTCGCTGCTGTGGGATCTCTCTCCTCTGTCTGGGTGCAGGGGCCTAAATAACTCAAAGTGGCCTTCTCCAGTGGTGGGTGATATGACGCCTGATTCTCTGCTGTGGGACCTCTCTCCTCTGTTTGGGTGCTGGGGCCTAAATAACTCAAAGTGGCCTTCTCCAGTGGTGGGTGATATGACACCTTATTTCTTGCTGTGGGATCTCTCTCCTATGTCTGAGTGCTGGGGCCTAAATAACTTAAAGTGTCCTTCTCCAGTGGTGGGTGATATGATGCCTGATTCTCTGCTGTGTTACCTCTCTCCTCTGTTTGGGTGCTGGGGCCTAAATAACTGGAAGTGGCCTTCTCCAATGATGGGTGATATGACGCCTTATTCCATGCTGTGGGACCTCTCTCCTCTGTCTGGGTGCTGGAGCCTAAATAACTGAAAGTGGCCTTCTCCAGTGGTGGGTTATATGGCACCTGATTCTCTGCTGTGGGACCTCTCTCCTCTGTCTGGGTGCTGGGGGCTAAATAACTCAAAGTGGCCTTTTACATGATATGACGCATGATTCCTTGCAGTGGGAGCTGTATCCTCAGTCTGGGTGCTGGGCCGAAATAACTCAAAGTGGCCTTCTCCAGTGGTGGGTGATATGACGCATGATTCCTTGCAGTGGGACCTGTATCCTCTGTCTGTGTGCTGTGGCCTAAATAACTCAAAGTGGCCTTCTCCAGTGGTGGGTGAAATGACACCTTATTTCTTGCTGTGGGACCTCTCTCCTCTGTCTGGGTGCTGGGGCCTAAATAACTGAAAGTGGCCTTCTCCAGTGGTGGGTTATATGACACCTGATTCTCTGCTTTAGGACCTCTCTCCTCTGTCTGGGTGCTGGGGCCTAAATAACTCAAAGTGGACTTCTCCAGTGGTGGGTGATGTGACGCCTCATTCTCTGCTGTGGGACCTCTCTCATCTGTCTGGGTGCTGGGGCCTAAATAACTCAAAGCCTTCTCCAGTGGTGTGTGATATGACGCCTTATTCCTTGCTGTGGGACCTCGCTCCTCTGTCTAGGTGCTGCGGCCTAACTAACTCTAAGTGGCCATCTCCAGTGGTGGTTGATATGACACCTAATTCTCTGCTGTGGGACCACTCTCCTCTGTCTGTGTGCTGGGGCCTAAATAATTGAAAATGGCCTTCTCCAGTGGTGGGTGATATGACGCCTGATTCTCTGCTGTGGGACCTCTCTCCTCTGTCTGTGTGCTGTGGCCTAAATAACTCAAAGTGGCCTTCTCCAGTGGTGGGTGATATGACACCTTATTTCTTGCTGTGGGACCTCTCTCCTCTGTCTGGGTGCTGGGGCCTAAATAACTCAAAGTGGCCTTCTCCAGTGGTGGGTGATATGATGCCTGATTCTCTGCTGTGGGACCTCTCTCCTATGTCTGAGTGCTGGGGCCTAAATAACTGAAAGTGGCCTTCTCCAATGGTGGGTGATATGACGCCTTATTCCTTGCTGTGGGACCTCTCTCCTCTGTCTGGGTGCTGGGGCCTAAATAACTGAAAGTGGCCTTCTCCAGTGGTGGGTTATATGACACCTGATTCTCTGCTGTGAGACCTCTCTCCTCTGTCTGGATGCTGGGGCCTAAATAACTCAAAGTGGCCTTCTCCAGCGGTGGGTGATGTGACGCCTGATTCTCTGCTGTGGGACCTCTCTCATCTGTCTGGGTGCTGGGGCCTAAATAACTCAAAGCCTTCTCCAGTGGTGTGTGATATGACGCCTTATTCCTTGCTGTGGGACCTTGCTCCTCTGTCTAGGTGCTGGGGCCTAAATAACTCTAAGTGGCCTTCTCCAGTGGTGGTTGATATGACACCTAATTCTCTGCTGTGGGACCTCTCTCCTCTGTCTGTGTGCTGGGGCCTAAATAATTGAAAATGGCCTTCTCCAGTGGTGGGTGATATGATGCCTGATTCTCTGCTGTGGGACCTCTCTCCTCTGTCTTTGTGCTGGGGCCTAAATAACTGAAAGTGGCCTTCTCCAGTGGTGGGTGATATGACGCCTGATTCTCTGCTGTGGGACCTCTCTCCTCTGTCTGGGTGCTGGGGCCTAAATAACTGAAAGTGGCCTTCTCCAGTGGTGGGTGTTATGACGCCTTATTCCTTGCTGTGAGACCTCTCTCCTCTGTCTGGGTGCTGGGGCCTAAATAACTGAAAGTGGCCTTCTCCAGTGGTGGGTGATATGACAACATATTCTCTGCTGTGGGACCTCTCTCCTCTGTCTTGGTGCTGGGGGCTAAATAACTGAAAGTGGCCTTCTCCAGTGGTGGGTGATATGACGCCTGATTCTCTGCTGTGAGACCTCTCTCCTCTGTCTGGATGCTGGGGCCTAAATAACTCAAAGCCTTCTCCAGTGTTGGATGATATGACGCCTTATTCCTTGCTCTGGGACCTCGCTCCTCTGTCTGGGTGCTGGGGCCTAAATAACTCAAAGTGGCCTTCTCCAGTGGTGGGTGATATGACGCCAAATTCTCTGCTGTGGGACCACTCTCCTCTGTCTGTGTGCTGGGGCCTAAATAACTGAAAGTGGCCTTCTCCAGTGGTGGGTGATATGATGCCTGATTCTCTGCTGTTGGACCTCTCTCCTCTGTCTGGGTGCTGGGGCCTAAATAACTGAAAGTGGCCTTCTCCAGTGGTGGGTGATATGACGCCTGATTCTCTGCTGTGGGACCTCTCTCCTCTGTCTGGGTGCTGGGGCCTAAATAACTGAAAGTGGCCTTCTTCAGTGGTGGGTGTTATGACGCCTTATTCCTTGCTGTGGGACCTCTCTCCTCTGTCTGGGTGCTGGGGCCTAAATAACTGAAAGTGGCCTTCTCCTGTGGTGGGTGTTATAAAGCCTGATTTTATGCTATGGAACCTCTCTCCTCTGTCTGGGTGCTGGGGCTGAAATAACAGAAAGTGACCTTCTCCATTGGTGGGTGACTTGAAACCTGAATCTCTGCTATGGGACCTCTCTCCAATTGATATTGGTTATTTCTTATTTATTTTATTTTATTTTAATTAATTTCCCTATCCACATTTGTTTGCAGGGCATTTACCTACATTTTGCTGCCTTTTGTAGCCCTCTAGCCCTTTCCTGGATTATTTTTCAGCCTTTATAGTGCTCAAAAGTTCGGGTCCCGATTGACTTCAATGAGGTTTGGGTTCGGGATGAAGTTTGGGTCGAGTTCGGATCCCGAACCCGAACATTTTCGTGAAGTTCGGCCGAACTTCTCGAACCCGAACATCCAGGTGTTCGCTCAACTCTAGTCATCATTTCAACACAACAAAAAATATTTGAGTGTTTGAAAGTAAAATATTAGATTTAATGTCACAGTTATAAACTCGGATTATATTGAAATTGTATGTGTGTGGGGTATGAGCATTCGGATATTGGCCATCTGAGGTGAGATGTATCTGTCTAGTGAGGTGACGATACGGTATGGGGAGTACAGCTGGTCCACCTCCACATGGTGCACCCTGGGTAATTCTAAATGAACCAGAATATAATGGCGGTCAAACCTTACTTCTCCTGACCAACCGGACGCATATTAGAATCCAAAAACTGTGTATGTGTGTGGGAGGAGGGATATACACTGTGGGGTATACGGTGTGGGGTATACACTGTGGGGTTTATAGTGTGGGGTATACAATGTGGGGTATGCACTGTGAGGCAGGAAAATGGATGAGCATTGTGCATATGAGAGATATTGCTCTGCTATCCATACATACATGCTACCAGAAATAGTGGTGTGATGTCATAACAATCCATAGTGCACCTATCATTAACCCCTTCACGCCCAATGACATAGCTGTATGTCATCGGGCGGTTGGTTAAACATGGCAGCCGCTCTTGGCTGATGCGGGCGCCATAGCCGCGATCGCCAGTAATGTCGATCAAGAACTTTGAACCCCTCAAATGCCATGGTCAATTGTGAACATGGCATCTGCATGTGCCAAAAAAATTAAGTTTTACTTTAGGTTTTGCACCAGACCCCCCGTGTGGCAATCTGAGGAGCCGAAGCCTGTGTGCAGCAGCCTCGCTCTTTGTGAATGACACAAGACTGCTACATAGTATTTTCTTTAGAGTCCTTGCCTGAAATAGGGCTCCATAGGAAAGTAGGAAAATCATCATAGACTCCAATACAAGTGTATTGGAGTCTATGATAATAGCAATCAAATGACTGATTGTTATAGTTCCCTATGGGTAAAAAAAAGTTAAAAATAATAAACCAAAAAATTCTAATCACAATCCTTTTCCCAAAATAAAAAAAAATAACTAAACAAATAAAAAAATACACATTATGGGATGGCACAGAAGGAAAGGAACACCATACGGTTTTTGAAAGGCAGATTTTGCTGGAATTTATTTTTGACACTATGTCCCATTTGAAGCCCCCCTGATGCACCCCCACAGTAGAAACTCCAAAACAGTGACCCCTATTTTAGAAACTACGGGATAAGGTGGCAGTTTTGTTGGTACTATTTTAGGGTACATATGATTTTTAGTTGCTCTAAATTACACTTTTTGTGAGGCAAGGTAACAAGAAACAGCTGTTTTGGCACAGTTTTTATTTTTTGTCATTTACAGTATTCATCTGACAGGTTAGATCATGTGGTATTTTTATAGAGCAGGTTGTCACGGACGCGACAATACCAAATATGACTACTAGTTTTACTTAACAAAGCATTTTTTTTAAATGATTCTTTAGTGTCTCCACATTCTGAAAGCCATAATTTTATTTATTTTTTGGGCGACTGTCTTGTGTAGGGGCTCATTTTTTTGGGGATGAGATGACGGTTTGATTGGCACTATTTTGCGTATGACTTTTCGTTCTCTTGCTATTACATTTTTTGTAATAGCAAGGTGTCAAAAAATGGCTTTTTTTACACAGTTTTTTTTACGGTATTCACCTGAGGGGTTAGGTCATGTGATATTTTTATAGGGCAGGTTTTTATGGACGCAGCAATACATAATATGTATATATATATTTTTTATTTATGTCAGTTTTACACAATGATTTCATTTTTTAAACAAAAAAAAATGTTTTAGTGTCTCCATAGTCTGAGAGCCATATATTTTTCAGTTTTTGGGCGATTATCTTGGCTAAGGTATGATTTTTGCGGGATGAGATGTCAGTTTGATTGGCACTATTTTGTGATGTAAGGTGACAAAAAATGTATTTGTTTACACTGTTTTTATTTTTATTTTTTTACGGTATTAACCTGAGGGGTTAGGTCATCATGGGATATTTTTAGAGAGCAGGTATTACGGACACGGCAATACCTAATATGTCTACTTTTTTTTTCTCTGTATTTTTTTACCAATTTTTTTTTACTTTATTTGGGGAAAATAATGTTTTAGTTTTTTTTTTACTTGAAACTATAAATTTTTTGGGGGGGAGAATTTAATTTTTTTAATTTTTTTTCACTTTAATTTTTGTCACACTTTGGGACTTCAACTTTTGGTGGTCTGATCACCTTTACAATGCATTCCAATACTTCATTGGCTGTAAGATCCAGGGGGCTGGATCTCACAGGCTTCTTCACCAGAAGGCAGCCCCGATGCCTTCCCTGCTATCGGGTTGGGTCACAGCAGCACGGGGACCCGATAGCCACTGCAAATACCGCCCGATCACCTGGAAATGCCGCAAACCGCAGGTCTGAATTGACCTGCGGTTTTGCTCAATTGCCGAAACGGGGGGGTCACAGGACCCTTCCGCGCATTGTCCCAGGGTGCCTGCTGATTTATTTCAGCAGGCACCCAGTTCTGATCAACGCCCACCGGTACGTCATGTGTCCTTAAGGGGTTAAAAACGTAAAACTGTAGTGGCATTGCTGTTATTTTGCAATTTTTGTCCATTTTGCATTTTGTTTGGCTTCCCAATACATCATATGCAATATTAAATAGCGGTGTTAGAAAGTAAAACTTGTCCCACAAAAAACAAGCCCTCATATGGCTATGTGAACAGACAAATAAAAAAGTTACTGGCTTTGACAGGGTTAATATGCACTGACACAAGATAACATGTGAATTTGTATAAATACATTGAAATAACAAGCATGTCATATGTAATACCGTGCTGTAATGTTAAATTACTTACATTGATCAGGAGATCTTCCTTGACTTTTAAAAAATTACTGTAGACCATTTTACGCGAATCACACACGAGTAATGCACTGCAATTCGAACTTCAACCTGTCAACAAACTCGCAAGACAAAGCCACGCCCATATAGGCTCACACAAATATTTCAATGAAGATTAGAATTCTCGCGATAGAAACACCAAAGGCATGTTGCGAATGCAACTTACGCAACTTCCTATTGGTTGCCTTGATAGAATCAACGATTATTGAGAATATACCCTGCTGTAAGTTGGATGCGCAATGCTATTAAACTTACTTAAATTACTCGCATTGCGCATCCAACTTAGTTCTGTGTATAGGCCAAGTTTTCCTAACAATGGTTGTCTTGCTAAAATTAACGAATATGACGAATACGAATATAGCGCTATATTCTCTACATTCGTTAATTCTGGCAAGCCAACCATTAGGAATGTTGACTATACACAAAATTAAGTTGGATGCGCAATGAGAGTAATTTAAGTAAGTTGCGCATCCAACTTTTACCATGGTCTAGATAACCGTGATTCTCACATCCGACAGAACATTCTAGCATTAAGGCGTTCCCATGGTGATAGGGACGCTCCATGCGCACGGGAAGTCGGCACTCGGCAGACTCGGCAACGGGCACTGACTGGAGCAGGCAAGGAGCATGGAGTCCCCCCGGTCATGTAAGAAGAACTGCTTTTGGGAAGTGGGAACAACTTAAAAAAAAATATATATATATTTGAATGAACGAATATATAGCACTATATTCGAAATATTCGCGAATTAGCGAAGTGCCGATATTCGCGATAAAAATTTGCTATTCGAGAATTCGCGCTCAACACTAAGAGGAACCTGGATGTATTTCTGAAGTGTAATAATATTACAGGCTATAGCTACTAGAGAGAGATCATTGATCCAGAGAGTCATTCTGATTGCCTGATTGGAGTCGGGAAGGATTTTTTTCCCCCTAAAGTGAGAGAAATTAGCTTCTACCTAACAGAGTTTTTTCACTTTCCTCTGGATCAACTTGCAGGATAACAGATGGAAGGTCAAACAATATAAGTATGTTACTATATTTTAATTTGTCATGATTCTGAATTAATAATTGTAAAGAAAAAATAATGACATATAACTTGTAGAAAGTTTTTGCCATAGTGTATTATAATACCAACATATTGACTTTTTCAGCAAGGCAAGCAGTTCAATATTAATCTCGACTGGATAGTGAAAAATGAGAACCTGTCTGCGTGGAAGTGAAAACTAAACAATGAAACCATAGCAGGTGTACAAAAGATACATTTGAATTCTGAAATAATATGTTCCATTGTATTCTTTCCTCACAAAATACCTGTAGGGATCAAGGGCATTCACACTCGTAGGGAATACACAAGCAAACAAATGAGACCGTTGGTCTCCTGACTTCTTGACCCAACCGAACTTTGTAATGCATATACTGTACAGTTTCAGACAATCAAAGCCTAAACGACCTGTACAACACAGACAACTGCAGTAAAATCTATGGCGTATTACTTTTATGAGTACAGTGTGTACGATGATCAAATTCTATCATGTGCTCAGACATGGAACATTATGTGTCTTTGTTCTCCAAAAGATTACTATCTCAGCATCTAGGATACAACCACAAATTAACAAATGAACCTGTAATTTCGAGATGACTTTCGGTGAAACGTGGAGACACTCCTTTAAGACATAAGTGTCTTAGATTGCACTAATTTAACATGAAGCAACAAACGGTCTGCCTGAGGGATGTTCTGATTGCCTGGTTAATCATAATTGTCAAGGAAAAAAAAAATGGAGCTATTATTCAACCTTGTGTTAAGCAGGTTCTTTATGCCACTGTTTTAAGCTAAGAAGGCAAACCGTACCTTTTTATTGCAATATTTTTAGCTATTGGATACATCTGAAAAAATATTCAAGCAGATAATTAGATTGCATTAGCAATGTGTCTGTTGTGGTTTCTCTGATCCCAAAGAAGGCAACCCTTTATAAAGTACTTGGCCGCAGTCTCCACAAAATCTGCTGTGTAAATTGGCCCACACTAAAGCATGTGGAAAACATTTTTTGGCTGAAATTTGAAACCATTCATGTGGCTTTGAGACAGGGAAGCATTGCCTGCCAACATCAATAGAACTTTGTACTACAAACCAAAATGGTCGCTTAGACATGTGTACTTTCATGCTCACAAATGCACTGAGGTCAAATATTTTTTAATCCTGGGAATTTTTCCTCTTTACACAGCCTCATATTTCACGCAGGAAATGAGACTGAGTACAACAAGCACAAATCATTGAGAATGACAGACCATATTGGGTTCAAAACCCAAGCTCTGACTCTAATTGCTCTCCAAAGGCTTTTGGCTCAAGGTAACTGTTGATTTAGTTCAGCTGTTTCAAATCAGCACGGTATGGTCTCGCTAAGACAAACTGGTTAGGCGCATTACATTTGTACCATTAGATCCCTCAGATGTAACTATAACACAGTTAACGTCTAAAAAATTGCATTTGTCTGAACGCCAAGGGCAGTAATTACAAGTTGGCAAATCTGGCTTGAAAGATGGCGTGGGCTTTTCTTTATTAAGAGTGATGAATAGCCATACTCAAGCAAAAAATGTTTCTATTCGTTTTAAGAAAGTGGCTAATCTGCCCTGCATTTTATTAACGCATCTCCCCGCTATGCCTTTGGCTTGACAGAGGGAATCACTCTGATGAGTAAGATGAGTCTGTCTCATACAACTGAATCCAGGTGGAGCTATTGAAGTCCCTAAAATGCCTACGTATAGAGAGGACTGATTATTATAAATTGAGAACACACCTCAGGGCACAACTTTTCCCCAATAATGTGACTTTTGCGCAACATTTGAGTGTATAATAAGTACTTATTTGATATTATGTTGATGATTTTATGGGTTGATATTCAATAGCCAAAAAAGCAATCCCCTAAATCTGGTGTCCCAGCAGTGGCTGGCCAAGTTTAATAGTGTCTGGCAAAGGATAGATTTTTTTCTGAGGTGAAATTCAAATGCCAAAATAGCAATACCATAAATCAGTGGTTTCAGCTGTGGCTGGCCAAGTTAAATAAAAACCGGCAAAGGATATATTTTGTTCTGGGGTGAAATTCAATTTCCAAAATAGCAATAACGTAAATCTGGTGTCCCAGCAGTGGCTGAGCAAGTTTAATAGAGTCCAACAAAGGATAGATAATTTTCTGGGGTGAAATTCAATTGCCAAAATAGCAATCCCCTAAATCTGGCATCCCAGCAGTGGCTGGCCAAGTTTAATAGTGGCCGGCAAAGGATAATTTTTTTTCTGGGGTGAAATTCAATTGCCAAAATAGCAATACCATAAATCAGTGGTTTCAGCTGTGGCTGGCCAAGTTTAACAGTGTCCGGCAAAGGATATATTAAGTTCTGGGTTGAAATTCAATTGCCAAAATAGCAATACCGTAAATCTGGTGTACCAGCAGTGGCTCGCCAAGTTTAATAGTGTCCGGCAAAGGATAGATAATTTTCTGGGGTGAAATTCAATTGCCAAAATAGCAATCCCCTAAATCTGGTGTCCCAGCAGTGGCTGGCCAAGTTTAATAGTGTCCAGGAAAGGATATATTTTTTTCAGGGGTGAAATTCAATTGCCAAAATAGAAATACCATAAATCAGTGGTATAAGCTATGGCTGGACAAGTTTAATAGTGTCCGGCAAAGGATATATTTTGTTCTGGGGTGAAATTCAATTGCCAAAATGGCAATACCGTAAATCTGGTGTCCCAGCAGTGGCTGGCCAAGTTTAATAGTGTCCGGCAAAGGATAGATAATTTTCTGGGGTTAAATTCAATTGCCAAAATAGCAATTACCTAAATCTGGTGTCCCAGCAGTGGCTGGCCAAGTTTTATAGTGTCCGGCAAAGGATATATTTTGTTCTGGGGTGAAATTCAATTGCCAAAATAGCAGTACCGTAAATCTGGTGACCCAGCAGTGGCTGGAAAAGCTTAATAAGGTCCGTCAAAGGATTTATTATTTTCTGGGGGGAAATTCAGTTGCCAAAATAGAAATACAGTAAATCTGGTGTTCTAGCTTTGACTGGACAAGTTTCATAGTGTCCGTCAAAGGATATATAATTTTCTGGGGTGAAATTCACTTGCAAAAATAGAAATTCCGTAAATCTGGTGTTCCAGCTGTGACTGGACAAGTTTCTCAGTGTCCGTCAAAGGATATATTATTTTCTGGGGTGAAATTCAATTGCCAAAATAGCAATACCCAAAATCTGGTGTTCCAGCTGTTGCAGGACAAGTGTAAATCTGTCTGTAAACGGATATATTACACTCAGCTTGCATCTCCAAGTGTATTTCTTTTCTTGCCTGAATTTGAATTCAATACATTGTGCCAAATAATTTTTTTCTTAATGTGGTGAACGGTAACAATGAGGAAAACATCTAGTAAGGGAAGTGGACATGGTCGTGTTGTTGTTGTTAGTGGACCCTCTGGTGGTGGGAGAGGACGTGGCCGTTCTGCCACAGCCACATGTCCTAGTGAACCAACTACCTCAGGTTCCAGTACCCGCCAGAATTTACAGCGATATTTGGTGTGGCCCAATGCCGGTCTAAGGATGGTAAGGCCTGAGCAAGTACAGGCGCTAGTCAATTGGGTGGCCGACAGTGGATCCAGCACGTTCACAACATTATCTCCCACCCAGTCTTCTGCAGAAAGCGCACAGGGGGCGCCTGAAAACCAAGCCTATCAGTCTGTCACATCACCCCCATGCATATCAGGGAAACTATCTGAGCCTCAAGTTATGCAGCAGTCTCTTATGCTGTTTAAAGACTCTGCTGGCAGGGTTTCCCAAGTGAATCCACCTAGCCCTTCCCCAGTGGTGGAAGACATAGAATGCACTGATGCACAACCACTTATGTTTCCTGATGATGAGGACATGGGAATACCACCTCATCGGAGTCGCTCGTCTCTGATGATGACGAAACACAGGTGCCAACTGCTGCCTCTTTTTGCAGTGTGCAGACCGAACAGGAGGTCAGGGAGGAAGACTGTGTGGAAGACGATGAGGTGCTAGACCCCACATGGAATGAAGGTCGTGCCACTGACTTTCATAGTTTAGAGGAAGAGGCAGTGGTGAGACCGAGCAAACAGCGTAGCAAAAGAGGGAGCAGGGGGCAAAATCAGAACAGCCGCCGCCAAGAGAGTTCGCCTGCTTCTGGCACCGCCACCAGAGACCGAGCACCCCAAAGACAGCTTCAAGGAGTTGCCTGGCATTGCACTTCTTTAAGCATTGTGCTGACGACAAGACCTGAGTGGTTTGCACGCTGTGCCATCAGAGCCTGAAGCGAGGCATTAACGTTCTGAAGCTTAGCACAACCTGAATGACTAGGCATCTACATTCAAAGCATGAACTACAGTGGAGTAAACACCTTAAAAACAAGGAACTCACTCAGGCTCCAACTGCTCCTTCTTCTGCTGATGCCTCGGCCTCTTCCTTTGCCTCGGGAGGAATGTTGGCACCTGCCGCCCACCAAACAGAGGATGTGCCACCAACACCACCACCTCCATAACCAAGCATCTCCACCATGTCACACAGCAGCGTTCAGCTCTCCATCTCACAAATCTTGGAGAGAAAGCGTAACTTTCCACCTACCCACCCAGGGCCTGAATGCCAGCATTTCTAAACTACTGGCCTTTGAAATGCTGTCATTCAGGCTGGTGGACACAGACAGCTTCAAACAGCTGATGGCGATGGCTGTCCCACAGTATGTTGTTCCCAGCCACCACTACTTCTCTAAGAGAGCCGTGCCTTCCCTGCACAACCAAGTATCCGATAAAATTTAAGTGTGCACTGCGCAAAGCCATCTGTGGCAAGGCTCACCTAACCACAGATACGTGGGCCAGTAAGCAGGGCCAGGGACGCTATATCTCCCTAACTGCACACTGGGTAAATGTAGTGGCGGCTGGGCCCCAGACGGAGAGTTCTTTGGCACACGTCCTTCCACCGCCAAAGATCGCAGGGCATCATTCTTTGCCTCCTGTAGCCTCCTCCTCCTACTCGGTTTCCTCCTCTTCTTCGTCCACCTGCTCATCCAGTCAGCCACACACCTTTACCACCAACTTCAGCACAGCCCGGGGTAAATGTCAGCAGGCCGTTCTGAAACTCATATGTTTGTGGGACAGGCACCACACCACGCAGGAGTTGTGGCGGGGTATTGAACAACAGACCGACAAGTGGTCGCTGCCGGTGGGCCTCAAGCCCAGCCTGGTGGTGTGCGATAATGGGCGAAATCTCGTTGCAGCTCTGGGACTAGCTGGTTTGACGCACATCCCTTGCCTGGCGCATGTGCTGAATTTGGTGGTACAGAAGTTCATTCACAACTACCCCGACATGTCAGAGCTGCTGCATAAAGTGCGGGCTGTCTGTGCGAGCTTCCAGCGTTCACATCCTGCTGCTGCTCGCCTGTCTGCACTACAGCGTAACTTCGCCTTCCCGCTCACCGCCTTATATGCGACGTGCCCACCAGGTGGAACTCCACCTTGCACATGCTGGAGAGACTGTGCGAGCAGCAGCATGCCATAGTGGAGTTTCAGCTGCAGCACGCACAGGTCAGTCGCACTGCGGAACAGCACCACTTCACCACCAATGACTGGGCCTCCATGCGAGACCTGTGTGCCCTGTTGTGCTGTTTCGAGTACTCCACCAACATGGCCAGTGGCAATGACGCCGTTATCAGCGTTACAATACCACTTCTATGTCGCCTTGATAAAACACTTAGGGCGATGATGGAAGAGGAGGTGGCCCAGGAAGAAGAGGAGGAGGAAGAGGGGTCATTTTTAGCACTTTCAGGCCAGTCTCTTAGAAGTGGCTCAGAGGGAGTTTTTTTGCAAAAGCAGAGGCCAGGTACAAATGTGGCCAGCCAGGGCGCACTACTTTCGTAGCTCTGTACAGTACATAAAGTATTGGCTCTAATGAGCCAAAGTTATTACTTCACGAAGTCTCACAAGTAGAATTGAGCGAACACCTGGATGTTCGGGGTCGAGAAGTTCGGCTGTAAAATAGTCCAGGAAAGGGCTAGAGGGCTTCAAAAGGCAGCAAAATGTAGGTAAATCCCTTGCAAACATATGTGGATAGGGAAATGAATTAAAATAAAATAAAATAAATAAAAATTAAGCAATATCAATTGGAGAGAGGTCCCATAGCAGAGAATCAGGCTTCAAGTCATCCATCAATGGAGAAGGCTACTTTCATTTTTTTAGGCCCCTTTTTTAGGCCCCAGCTCCCAGACAGAGGACAGAGGTCGCATAGCAGAGAATCAGGCGTCATGTCACCCACCAATGGAGAAGGCCACTTTTCGATAATTAGGCCCCTGGCCGGCCAGCACCTCAAAGGCATCAAAGGCTAGCTCTGGCCACGTGGACAATTTGGAGACCCAGAAGTTGAATGGGGCCGAACCATCAGTCAGTACGTGGAGGGGTGTGCACATGTACTGTTCCACCATGTTAGTGAAATGCTGCCTCCTGCTAACACGTTCCGTATCAGGTGGTGGTGCAGTTAGCTGTGGCGTGGTGACAAAACTTTTCCACATTTCTGCCATGCTAACCCTGCCCTCAGAGGAGCTGGCCATGACACAGCCGCTTTGGCGACCACTTGCTCCTCCTCTGCCTTCACCTTGGGCTTCCACTTGTTCCCCTGTGACATTTGGGAATGTTCTCTGTAGCACGTCTACCAACGTTCGCTTGTACTCACGCATCGTCCACCGTATCGTCATCGTCCTCCGTATCCCCCCAGCCACGCACCCGTGATGGGCCTGTGCTGTGTTGGGTGCCACCCCGCTGTGAACCTGCTTCATCCTCATCCTCCTTCACCTCCTCCTCATCCTCCTCGTCCTCCAGTAGTGGGCCCTGGCTGGCCACATTTGTACCTGGCCTCTGCTGTTGCAAAAAACCTCCCTCTGAGGCACTTCTAACAGACTGGCCTGAAAGTGCTAAAAATGACCCCTCATCCTCCTCGTCCTCCTGGGCCACCTCCGTGTAGGAGGAGGAGGCCACAGGAGGCAAGGAATGATGCCCTGCGATCCTTGGCGGCGGAAGGATGTGCGCCAAATAATTCTCTGTCTGCGGCTCAGCCGCTACTACATTTACCCAGTGTGCAGTTAGGGAGATATAGCGTCCCTGGCTGTGCTTATTGGGCAATGTATCTGTGGTTAGGTGGACCTTGCCACAGATGGCGTTGCGCAGTGCACACTTGATTTTATTGGATACTTGGTTGTGCAGGGAAGGCACGGCTCTCTTGGAGAAGTAGTGGCGGCTGGGAACAACATACTGTGGGACAGCCATCGCCATCAGCTGTTTGAAGCTGTCTGTGTCCACCAGCCTAAATGACAGCATTTCAAAGGCCAGTAGTTTACAAATGCCGGCATTCAGGTCCAGGGCTCGAGGGTGGGTATGTGGGAATTTACGCTTTCTCTCCAAGGTTTGTGAGATGGAGAGCTGAATTCTGCCATGTGACATGGTGGATATGCTCGGTGACGCAGGTGGTTGTGTCAGTGGCACATCCTCTGTTTGGTGGGCAGCAGGTGCCAACATTCCTCCCGAGGCGGAGGAAGAGGCCGAAGCAGCAGCAGAAGAAGGAGCAGGGGGAGCCTGAGTGAGTTTCTTGTTTTTAAGGTGTTTACTTCACTGCAGTTCATGCTTTGAATGTAGATGCCAGGTCATGCAGGTTGTGCTAAGGTTCAGAACGTTAATGCCTCGCTTCAAGCTCTGATGGCACAGCATGCAAACCACTCGGGTCTTATCGTCAGCACATTATTTAAAGAAGTGCCATGCCGGGGAACTCCTTGAAGCTGCCTTTGGGATGCTTGGTCCCTGGTGGCGGAGGCCAGTAGCAGGCGAACTCTCTTGGCGGCGGCTGTTCTGCTTTTGCCCCCTGCTCCCTTTTTTGCTACGCTGTTGGCTCGGTCTCACCACTGCCTCTTAACTGTGAAAGTCAGTGGCACGACCTTCATTCCATGTGGGGTCTAGGACCTCATTGTCCCCTGCATCGTCTTCCACACAGTCTTCCTCCCTGACCTCCTGTTCGGTCTGCACACTGCAAAATGAGGCAGCAGTTGGCACCTGTGTTTCGTCATCATCAGAGACGTGTTGACTCTGATGATGTGGTATTCCCATGTCCTCATCATCAGGAAACATAAGTGGTTGTGCATCAGTGCAATCTATGTCTTCCACCACTGGGGAAGGGCTAGGTGGATTCCCTTGGAAAACCCTGCCAGCAGAGTCTTCAAACAGCATAAGAGACTGCTGCATAACTTGAGGCTCTGACAGTTTCCCTGATATGCATGGGGGTGATGTGACAGACTGATAGGCTTGGTTTTCAGGCTCCACCTGTGCGCTTTCTGCAGAAGACTGGTGGGAGATAATGTTGTGAACGTGCTGGATCCACTGTCGGCCACCCAATTGACTAGTGCCTGTACTTGCTCAGGCCCCACCAAATATCGCTGTAAATTCTGGCGGGTACTGGAACCTGAGGTAGTTGGTTCACTAGGACGTGTGGCTGTGGCAGAATGGCCACGTCCTCTCCGGGAACCAGAGGGTCCACTAACACCACCACGACCGTGTCCGTGTCCCTTACTAGATGTTTTCCTCATTGTTACCGTTCACCAAGCACCACAATAATAAAAAAAATGGCCCAATGTATGGATTTCCAATTCAGGCCTTTTTTTTACAGGCACCTAACACTATCTGCTTATTTATTTATGTACCGTATTACACTAATCCAGGCACAGCAGTAACCACTGATTTAGAGGAATATCAATTGTAGGACCAGGATTTAGGCCCCGGAATTCCTCCCAGCATTCCGCCCAGTATTTAGAAACATAGAAACATAGAATGTGTCGGCAGATAAGAACCATTTGGCCCATCTAGTCTGCCCAATATGCTGAATACTATGAATAGCCCCAGGCCCTATCTTATATGAAGGATGGCCTTATGCCTATCCCATGCATGCTTAAACTCCGTCACTGTATTTGCAGCTACCACTTCTGCAGGAAGGCTATTCCATGCGTCCACTACTCTCTCAGTAAAGTAATTCTTCCTGATATTACTTTTAAACCTTTGCCCCTCTAATTTAAAACTATGTCCTCTTGTAGCAGTTTTTCTTCTTTTAAATATTCTCTTCTCTTTTACCGTGATGATTCCCTTTATGTATTTAAAAGTTTTTATCATATCCCCTCTGTCTCTTCTTACTTCCAAGCTATACATGTTAAAGTCCTTTAACCTTTCCTGGTAAGTTTTGTCCTGCAATCCATGTACTAGTTTAGTAGCTCTTCTCTGAACTCTCTCCAAAGTTTCAATATCCTTCTGCAGATATGGTCTCCAGTACTGCACACAATACTCCAAATGAGGTCTCACTAGTGCTCTGTAGAGCGGCACGAGCACCTCCCTCTTTATTTAGGCGCCTGTTATTTTATGGACAGATTTACACTTGCAGATGCACAGTAGCGTGTGAAAAAATATGTAGGATTATGCCTTCAGCAATTGCATTTTAACACTTTGTGTAATATACCCTTTAACGGACAGAAATACACTTGGAGATGCACGGTAGCGTGTGAAGTTATTGAGGATGACCCTCTCAGCACTTGTATATACACCTTGAGTGTAATATACCCTTTTAAGGACAGAAATACACTATGAGATGAGCAATAGTGCGTGCAGATTTAAAGGATTATGCTTTCAGCAATTGTAATGTAAAGCTTTTTGTAATATACCCTTTTACAGAAAGAAATATACTTGGAGATGCACGCTGAGTGTAATATACTCTTTTACTAACAGATTAACACTTGGCCTGCAACAGCTGGAACACCAGATTAAGGGTATTGCTATATTGGCAAGTGAATTTCACCCCAGAACAAAATCTATCCTTTGACGGATACTTTGAAAATTATCCAGTCACAGCTGGAACACCAGATTTACTGTATTTATATTTTTGCAACTGTATTTCACCCCAGAACAAAATCTATCCTTTGACGGACACTATGAAAATTATCCAGTCGCAGCTGGAACACCAGATTTACTGTATTTATATTGTTGCAACTGTATTTCACCCCAGAAAAAAATCTATCCTTTGACGCATACTATTAAACTTGTCCAGTCACAGCTGGAACACCAGATTTACTGTATTTATATTTTGGCAACTGAATTTCACCGCAGAAAATAATAAATCCTTTGACGGACACTATTAAACTTGGCCAGCCACTGCTGGGACACCAGATTTACGGTATTGCTATTTTGGCAATTGAATTTCACACCAGAAAAAAATATATCCTTTTACGGACACCATTAAATTTGGCCAGCCACATCTGAAACCACTGATTTATGGTATTGCTATTTTGGCAACTGAATTTCACCCCAGAAAAAAATCTATCCTTTGCCAGACAGCAGACAGTATTACACTTGGCTAGCCACAGCTGGAACACCAGATTTAGGGGATTGCTATTTTGGCAATTGAATTTAACCCCTGAATAAAATATAGAAATTTCTATCCTGAGTTTGTATGGGTGACAATAAGCACAGCCAAGCCCCTGATGTAGGATATAGCAAAAAAAAAAAACTAGTATTGATGTATTGATGGACTTGGTGGCAGCTTGTGCTGGTGCACCATAAGACACAAAATGGCCTCCGATCAAAGTGACAGAAAAACGCTCTGTGCAGCCTAAAAAACAGTGAGCAATTAACTAGCAGAAGTTGAATGATTCACAGCTGTAGATCGATCACTTTATAAGGTGTTTTGCTGACTTTTCCCTGCCTAATCTCGCCCTCACAGAAGCTGCGTCCTCTCCCTACCCTAATCAGAGCAGAGTGACATGCGGCGCTACGTGACTCCAGCTTGAATAGAGGCTGGGTCACATGCTGCACTTGGCCAATCACAGCCATGCGATTAGTAGGCATGGCTGTGATGGCTTCTTAGGGCAAGAAGTAAAACGCTAGCTGATTGGCTTCTGTTCAGTCCTTCAGAAAGCGGGAAGAAATCGCCGAACAACGGACCCGAACCCAAACTTTTATGAAAATGTTCGTGTCCGGGTCCCGAACACCTCAAAATTCGGAACGAACCTGAACTATGCTCGAACTGTTCGCTCAACCCTACACAACATGGCTTTGTTGACCAATAAACAAGTTAGATTACAAAGAACAGTCCTCGTATTTGGAAGACAGGAATGGTTTATGCTGAATGTCAGACTGCACACTGTGTGAACGTGTATGAAGACAGGAAAGCATATAAGATAATGGGTTGCATCAAAACGGGCATAGATGCCCGTGATGAGAACATAGTCCTGCCCCTTTCAAATTACTAGTCAGACCACACATGGAGTACTGTGTACAGTTCTGGGCTCCTGTGAACAAGGCAGACATAGCAGAGCTGGAGAGGGTTCAGAGGAGGGCAACTAAAGTAATAAATGGAATGGGTTGACTACAGTACCCTGAAAAATTAACAAAATTATGGTTATTCAGTTTAGAAAAAAGACGACTCGGGGGAGATCTAATAACTATGTGTAATTATATCAGGAGTCAGTACAGAGATCTCTCCCAACATCTAATTATCCCCAGGACTGTGACGAGGGGACATCCTCTGCGTCTGGAGGAAAGAAGGTTTGTACACAAACATAGAAGAGGATTCTTTACTCTAAGAGCTGTGAGACTATGGAACTCTCTGCCTGAGGAGGTGTTGATGGTGAATAGAGATGAGCGAACACCTGGATGTTCGGGTTCGAGAAGTTCGGCCGTACTTCCCGAAAATGGTCGTGTTCGGGATCCGAACTCGACCCGAACTTTATCCCGAACCCGAACCCCATTGAAGTCAATGGGGACCCGAACTTTTAGGCACTAAAAAGGCTGTAAAATAGTCAAGGAACGGGCTAGAGGGCTGCCAAAGGCAGCAACATGTAGGTAAATCCCCTGCAAACAAATGTGGATAGGGAAATGAATTAAAATAAAATAAACTAAATAAAATTTAACCAATATCAATTGGAGAGAGGTTCCCCTGCAAGGAATCATGCGTCATATCACTCAACACTGGAGAAGGCCACTCTCAGTTATTTCGGCCCCAGCACCCAGACAGAGGAGAGAGGTCCCACAGCAAGGAATCATGCGTCATATCACCCACCACTGGAGAAGGCCACTTTCAGTTATTTCGGCCCCAGCACCCAGACAGAGGAGAGGTCCCACAGCAAGGAATCATGCGTCATATCAACCACCACCGGAGAAGGCCACTCTCAGTTATTTCGGCTCAGCACCCAGACAGAGGAGAGAGGTCCCACAGCAAAGAATCATGCGTCATATCAACCACCACCGGAGAAGGCTACTCTCAGTTATTTCAGCCCAGCACCCAGACAGAGGAGAGAGGTCCCACAGCAAGGAATCATGCGTCATATCAACCACCACCGGAGAAGGTCACTCTCAGTTATTTCTGCCCCAGCACCCAGACAGAGGAGAGAGGTTCCCCTGCAAGGAATCATGCGTCATATCAACCAACACCGGAGAGGGCCACTCTCAGTTATTTCGGCCCAGCACCCAGACAGAGGAGAGCGGTCCCACAGCAAGGAATCATGCGTCATATCAACCACCACCTGAGAAGGCCACTTTCAGTTATTTCGGCCCCACCACCCAGACAAAGGTGAGGTTCATTCAACTTTGGGTTGCACCGCAAGATCATGGCAAAGTTAAAAAAATTAGGATTCAATAAAGAAGTGCCCCGGAGTGCAAGAATACATGGTTGAGGGGGAGGCAGTTATAAATGTCTATTCTGCACAAGGGAGGCACAGGTCCTGTGGGATCCATGCCTGGTTCATTTTTATGAACATCAGCTTGTCCACGTTGGCTGTGGACAGGCGGCTGCGTTTGTCAGTAATGACGCCCCCTGCCGTGCTGAATACACGTTCAGACAAAGCGCTGGCCGCCGGGCAGGCCAGCACCTCCAAGGCATAAAATGCTAACTCTGGCCACGTGGACAATTTGGAGACCCAGAAGTTTAATGGGGCCGAACCATCAGTCAGTACGTGGAAGGGTGTGCAGACGTACTGTTCAACCATGTTAGTGAAATGCTGCCTCCTGCTAACACGTTCCGTATCAGGTGGTGGTGCAGTTAGCTGTGGCGTGGAGACAAAACTTTTCCAAATTTCTGCCATGCTAACCCTGCCCTCAGAGGAGCTGGCCGTGACACAGCTGCGTTGGCGACCTCTTGCTCCGCCTCTGCCTTCGCCTTGTGCTTCCACCTGTTCCCCTGTGACATTTGGGAATGCTCTCAGGAGCGCCTCTACCAGCGTGCGCTTGTACTCGCGCATCTTCCTATCACGCTCCAGTGCAGGAAGTAAGGTGGGCACATTGTCTTTGTACCGGGGATCCAGCAGGGTGGCAACCCAGTAGTCCGCACACGTTAATATGTGGGCAACTCTGCTGTCGTTACGCAGGCACTGCAGCATGTAGTCGCTCATGTGTGCCAGGCTCCCCAGAGGTAAGGACAAGCTGTCCTCTGTGGGAGGCGTATCGTCATCGTCCTCCGTATCCCCCCAGCCACACACCAGTGATGGGCCTGAGCTGTGTCGGGTGCCACCCCGCTGTGAACCTGCTTCATCCTCATCCTCCTCCACCTCCTCCTCATCCTCCTCATCCTCCAGTAGTGGGCCCTGGCTGGCCACATTTGTACCTGGCCTCTGCTGTTGCAAAAAACCTCCCTCTGAGGAACTTCTAACAGACTGGCCTGAAAGTGCTAAAAATGACCCCTCATCCTCCTCCTCCTCCTGCTGGGCCAACTCCTCTTCCATCATTGCCCTAACCGTTTTCTCAAGGAGACATAGAAGTGGTATTGTAACGCTGATAACGGTTTCATCGCCACTGGCCATGTTGGTGGAGTACTCGATACAGCGCAACAGGGCACACAGGTCTCGCATGGAGGCCCAATCATTGGTGGTGAAGTGGTGCTGTTCCACAGTGCGACTGACGCGTGCGTGCTGCAGCTGAAACTCCACTATGGCATGCTGCTGCTCGCACGGTCTCTCCAGAATGTGCAAGGTGGAGTTCCACCTGGTGGGCACGTCGCATATGAGGCGGTGAGCAGGAAGGCCGAAGTTCCACTGTAGCGCAGACAGGCGAGCAGCGGCAGGATGTGAACGCCGGAAGCGCGCACAGACGGCCCGCACTTTATGCAGCAGTTCTGACATGTCGGGGTAGTTGTGAATGAACTTCTGCACCACCAAATTCAGCACATGAGCCAGGCAAGGGATGTGCTTGAGGCCCACCGGCAGAAACCTCTCGTCGGTCTGTTGTTCAATACCCCGCCACAACTCCTGCACGGTGTGGGGCCTGTCCCCCAAACATATGAGTTTCAGAATGGCCTGCTGACGTTTACCCCGGGCTGTGCTGAAGTGGGTGGTGAAGGTGTGTGGCTGACTGGATGAGCTTGTGGATGCAGATGAGGAGGAAGCCGAGTAGGAGGAGGAGGCTACAGGAGGCAAAGCATGATGCCCTGCGATCCTTGGCGGCGGAAGGACGTGCGCCAAGGAACTCTCCGCCTGCGGCCCAGCCACCACTACATTTACCCAGTGTGCAGTTAGGGAGATATAACGTCCATGGCCGTGCTTACTGGTCCACGTATCTGTGGTTAGGTGGACCTTGCCACATATGGTGTTGCGCAGTGCACACATGATTTTATCGGATACTTGGTTGTGCAGGGAAGGCACGGCTGTCTTGGAGAAGTCTTGGAGAAGTAGTGGCGGCTGGGAACAACATACTGTGGGACAGCCATGGACATCAGCTGTTTGAAGCTGTCTGTGTCCACCAGCCTGAATGACAGCATTTCAAAGGCCAGTAGTTTAGAAAAGCTGGCATTCAGGCCCAAGGCTCGAGGGTGGCTAGGTGGGAATTTACGCTTTCTCTACAAAGTTTGTGAGATGGAGAGCTGAACGCTGCCGTGTGACTTGGTGGAGATGCTTGGTGACGCAGGTGGTGGTGTCGGTGGCACATCCTCTGTTTGGAGGGCGGCAGGTGCCAACGTTCCTCCCGAGGCGGAGGAAGAGGCCGAGGCAGCAGCAGAAGAGGGAACAGGGGGAGCCAGAGTGAGTTCCTTGCTTTTAAGGTGTTTACTCCACTGCAGTTCATGCTTTGCATAAAGATGCCTGGTCATGCAGGTTGTGCTAAGGTTCAGAACGTTAATGCCTCGCTTAAAGGCTCTGATGGCACAGCGTGCAAACCACTCGGGTCTTGTCATCAGCACATTGTTTAAAGAAGTGCCATGCCAGGGAACTCCTTGAAGCTGCCTTTGGGGTGCTTGGTCCCTACTGGCGGTGGCCAGTAGCAGGCAAACTCTCTTGGCGGCAGCTGGTCTGCTTTTGCCCCCTGCTCCCTCTTTTACTACGCTGTTGGCTCGGTCTCACCACTGCCTCTTCCTCTGGGGTCTAGGACCTCATCGTCCCCTGCATCGTCTTCCACACAGTCTTCCTCCCTGACCTCCTGTTCGGTTTGCACACTGCAGATAGACGCAGCAGTTGGCACCTGTGTTTCGTCATCATCAGAGACGTGCGGACTTCGATGAGGTGGTATTCCCATGTCCTCATCATCAGGAAACATCAGTGGTTGTACATCAGTGCATTCTATGTCTTCTACCACTGGCGAAGGGCTAGGTGAATTTCCTTGCGAAACCCTGCCAGCAGAGTCTTCAAACAGCATAAAAGACTGCTGCATAACTTGAGGCTCAGACAGTTTCCCTGATATGCATTGGGGTGATGTGACAGACTGATGGGCTTGGTTTTCAGGTGCCACCTGTGTGCTTTCAGCAGAAGACTGGGTGGAGATAATGTTGTGAACGTGCTGTATCCACTGTCGGCCACCCAATTGACTAGCGCCTGAACCTGCTCAGGCCTTACCATCCTTAGAACGGCATTGGGCCCCACCAAATATCGCTGTAAATTCTGGCGGGTACTGGAACCTGAGGTAGTTGGTTGACTAGGACGTGTGGCTGTGGCAGAATGGCCACGTCCTCTCCCAGCACCAGAGGGTACACTAACACCACCACGACCGCGTCCGCGTCCCTTACTAGATGTTTTCCTCATTGTTACCATTCACCAAGCACCACAATATGGAAAAAAATATTTGGCCCAATGTATTGATTTCAAATTCAGGCCTTTTTTTTACAGGCACCTAACACTATCTGTCTATTTGTTTATGTAGTGTATTACACTAATCCAGGCACAGCAGTAACCAATGATTTAGGGGAATATCTCTTTTAGGGCTAGTATTTAGGCCGTGGATGAAAGGTATCCTTTTATGGACAGATTTACAATTGGCCTGCAACATCTGGGACACCAGATTCAGGGTATTGCTATTTTGGCAAATTAATTTCACCCCAGAACAAAATATATGTTTTGGTGGACACTATGAAACCTGGCCTGCAACAGCTGGGACACCAGATTCAGGGTATTTCTATTTTGGCAAGTGAATTACACCCCAGAACAAAATATATGTTTTGGTGGACACTATTATATTTTGCCAGCCACAGTTGAAACTACTGATTTATGGTATTGCTATTTTGGCAATTGAATTTCACTCCAGAACAAATTATATGTTTTGGCGGACACTATTATATTTTACCAGCCACAGCTGAAACCACTGATTTTTGGTATTGCTATTTTGGCAATTGAATTTCACCCCAGAACAAAATATATGTTTTGGCGGACACTATTATATTTTGCCAGCCACAGCTGAAACCACTGATTTATGGTATTGCTATTTTGGCAATTGAATTTCACCCCAGAACAAAATATATGTTTTGGCGGACACTATTATATTTTGCCAGCCACAGCTGAAACCACTGATTTATAGTATTGCTATTTTGGCAATTGAATTTAACCCCAGAACAAAATATACGTTTTGGCGGACACTATGAAACGTGGCCTGCAACAGCTGGGACACCAGATTCAGGGTATTGCTATTTTGGCAAATTAATTTCATCCCAGAACAAAATATATGTTTTGGCGGACACTATGAAACGTGCCTGCAACAGCTGGGACACCAGATTCAGGGTATTGCTATTTTGGCAAATTAATTTCACCCCAGAACAAAATATATGTTTTGGCGGACACTATGAAACGTGGCCTGCAACAGCTCGGACACCAGATTCAGGGTATTGCTATTTTGGCAAGTGAATTTAACCCCAGAACAAAATATATGTTTTGGCGGACACTATTATATTTTGCCAGCCACAGCTGAAACCTCTGATTTATGGTATTGCTATTTTGGCAATTGAATTTCACCCCAGAACAAAATATATGTTTTGGCGGACACTATTATATTTTGCCAGCCACAGCTGAAACCACTGATTTATGGTATTGCTATTTTGGCAATTGAATTTCACCCCAGAACAAAATATACGTTTTGGCGGACACTATGAAACGTGGCCTGCAACAGCTGGGACACCAGATTCAGGGTATTGCTATTTTGGCAAATTAATTTCATCCCAGAACAAAATATATGTTTTGGCGGACACTATGAAACGTGGCCTGCAACAGCTGGGACACCAGATTCAGGGTATTGCTATTTTGGCAAGTTAATTACACCCCAGAACAAAATATATGTTTTGGCGGACACTATTATATTTTGCCAGCCACAGCTGAAACCACTGATTTATGGTATTGCTATTTTGGCAATTGAATTTCACCCCAGAACAAAATATATGTTTTGGCGGACACTATTATATTTTGCCAGCCACAGCTGAAACCACTGATTTATGGTATTGCTATTTCGGCAATTGAATTTTACCCCAGAACAAAATATATGTTTTGGCGGACACTATTATATTTTGCCAGCCACAGCTGAAACCACTGATTTATGGTATTGCTATTTTGGCAATTGAATTTCACCCCAGAACAAAATATATGTTTTGGCGGACACTATTATATTTTGCCAGCCACAGCTGAAACCACTGATTTATGGTATTGCTATTTTAGCAATTGAATTTCACCCCAGAACAAAATATATATTTTGGCGGACACTATGTAACCTGGCCTGCAACAGCTGGAACACCAGATTCAGGGTATTGCTATTTTGGCAAGTGAATTACACCCCAGAACAAAATATATGTTTTGGCGGACACTATCATATTTTGCCAGCCACAGCTGAAACCACTGATTTATGGTATTGCTATTTTGGCAATTGAATTTCATCACAGAAAATAATCTATCCTTTGCCAGACAGCAGACAGTATTATACTTGTCTAGCCAAAGCTGGAACACCAGATTTAGTGGATTGGTATTTGGGCAATTGTATTTAACCCCTTAATAAAATATAGAAATTTCTATCCTGAGTTTCTAGGGGTGACAATTAGCACAGCCAAGCCCCTGATGTAGGATATAAAAAAAAAAAAAAACTAGTATTGATGGATTGATGGACTTGGTGGCAGCTTGTTCTGGTGCACCACAAGTCACAAAATGGCCGCCGATCAATCCAGAAAATAATTGACAGAAAAACGCTCTGTGCAGCCTAAAAACAAGTGAGCAAGTAACTAACAGAAGTTCAATCATTCACAGCTGTAGATCGATCCGTTCATTAGGTGCTGTTGCTGACTTTACGCTGCCTAATCTCGCCCTGACAGAAGCTGCGTCCTCTCCCTACACTAATCAGAGCAGTGTGACGTGCGGCGCTACGTGACTCCAGCTTAAATAGAGGCTGGGTCACATTCTGCACTTGGCCAATCACAGCCATGCCATTAGTAGGCATGGCTGTGATGGGCTCTTAGGGCAAGAAGTAAAACGCTAGCTGATTGGCTGCTGTGCAGCCCTTCAGAAAGCGGGAAGTAATCGACGAACAACGAACCCGAACCCAAACTTTTTTGAAAATGTCCGGGTTCGGGTCCGTGTCCCTGACACCCCAAAATTCGGTACGAACCTGAACGATGCTCGAACTATTTGCTCAACACTAATGGTGAACTCACTAAAAGAGTACAAGAGGGGCCTGGATGTATTTCTAGAGTGTAATAATATTACAAGCTATAGCTACTAGAGAGGAGTCGTTGATCTCGGTAGTTATTCTGATTTCCTGACTGGAGTCAGGAAGGAATTTTTTTCCCCTAAAGTGGGGAAAATTGGCTTCTACCGCACAGGCTTTTTTTTTTTTAACTGAATGGACAGATATCTTATTTCAGCCGTTTCAAACTATGTTACTATGTTACAATTATTTTTCTGCAACAAACTCACATGCTCAAAGACACAATTGGGGAGATTTTTCAAACTAGTGTAAAGTTGAACTGGCTTAGTTGCCCATAGCAACCAAATAGATTCCAATTTTCATTTTTCATAGCTCCTTTGGAAAATAAAATATGGAATTTGATTTGTTGCTATGGGCAACTTAGCCAGTTCTACTTTACACCAGTTTGATAAATCCCCCCGATGTCTCTTGTCTCCCTCTCCAAGCAGGAAGTTCCAGCAAAATCTCAAACACAAGTAAGCAAGTGGATCACATATGACCAATCCACCCAGATTAATGTGACCAAAGCCTTGGTTCTCTATGTGTCCTCAGAGGACAGAGTGAACAAACATGTTATAATTGGTCATGATCGAGCACCAAAGTATTCAGGTGTTCGGGTGCTCAGGCCGAACACATCGCTATGTTCGTGTGCTTGACCGAGCAACCGAGTATAATGGAAGTCAAAGGGAGACAACCAGTCACCCCCTGCTCTGAAGAGGGGAGGGTGCTTGGTTCATTGAAACAGGTCAGAAACACCACCAAAATGGATCAGCATGGGGATGATGTCTGGATGCATCTTGGACTCCCAGGTCACTGCTGGGAACTATGTTGTCCGAATTTTACGCCACTTTTACAGACTGACAAATATATGCCCAAAACCCCTCCAAAAAAATCAATTTTACAGGAAAAATTGTTAGGAAACATTCTTTCCTGTATATTAAATTGTATATAAAGTGCTAGTTCTGCCAAAAATTATATGGAAGAGGCAGTCCGAAACAGCCTGTATATCACATAAAGGAGGGCATCATTCACATTGTGGTACAATTGTTCAGGTAGTGGGACTCCTACACTCATAAAGCCTATGCAAAAAGTGAAAGGGCTGCCAAAAATTACAAGGAACCGGCATTCCAAAACAACCTTTGTTACACATAAAGAAGGGCATCATACACACCCTTGAAAAATTATCATTGATGGCCTGCTGGTGACCCTCCAAAACATTAGGAGCTAGGTCCTGCTGTTGACCATCTAACACATTATGGGCGAGGGCCTGCTGCTGAGCATTGCAAAAAATGATGGGCGAGTGCCTGCTGCTTAGCTGACCATTAAATAAATGATGGGCGAGTGCCAGCTGCTGAGCTGACCCTGTAAAATATTGTACGTGAGGGCCTGCTGCTTAGCTGACCCTGTAAAATATTGTAGTTGAGCGCCTGTAGGTGAGCTGACCCTCTCTGAAGACGGACATGAGGAGATCTTGTGCACTGATTCCCATACTCTTCAGCATCCACAGTCAGAAGAAGATGACGTTGGGGAATGGCAATTAGTGTTTCATGTGGTGGATGATGCAGATGAGACACAGTTGTCAATAAGTGAGGGTCTTGTTATGTCAACAACACAAGTCAGGAGGATGACCCGAGTGAGGAAGTGGAAGAAAAGGTGGTGGACGATGACATCACTGACCCAACCTGGCAAGGTGACAAGCCTAGCGAGGACAGCAGTACAGAGGGGAAGGGATCCACAGCACCGCAACAGGCTAAAAGAGGTTGTGAGATGGCAAAAGGGAGAAGGCGGGCCCCACCAAATAGGCCAGCGTACAGATGTCCTTAACCCAGGCCTTTGGACGTAAGCACAATTACCCAGCCACCCACCCACAAGCCATAGCACTAAATGCACACCTTTAAAAATTGCTGGCCCTGGAAATGTTGCCATTTAGGCCTGTGGACACTGAGGCTTTCCTCAGCCTCATGGCGGCGGACATCCCTCGTTACTCAGTCCCAGCCATCACTATTTTTCTTGTTGTGCCATCCCCGCATTACACCAGCAATTGTGTCTCGTAACATCACCCATGCCCTGACCAACAAAGTTATTGGGAAGGTCCACTTAACAACTGACACGCGGACAAGTGCTTTTGGCCAGGGAAGCTACATTTCCGTGACGGCACACTGGGTGAACCTTGTGGAGGCAGGTAGCTAGTCGTACCCTGGGATGGCACAGGTGCTACCAACGCCAAGGATTGCGGGTCCCAATTCCATCAGGAATGATGGGGCACGCAATCTGCCGCAGAGTTGTGGCAGGGTATAAGGGACCAGAATGAGCTGTGGCTCTCGCCATTCAACCTACAAGCAGGAATGGTTGGTTGTTGTTTCTAATAATGGCCGTAACTTGTTGGCAGCTTTGGAGCTTGGCAAGCTCACACACATGGCAATCATACAGCATATATGTCCCATACACAACAAACATCCCAAACTTATACATTAATATAACTAACAACATAACACACGAGAGTGGAGGTCAGGTAAACCGATGGCATGGTCTGTTAATTTACTCATAAATAACCAAATAACCATAACATATTTTACAACCATAAACAATAACAATAATAATACCAACAATAATACAACCACAAACTATAATAATAATAGAACAGAATGTCATTGCGAATAAATTTACTGCTGACAATGCTGGTGCCAGAGTACATAGTTCCTTGTGCAACCCAGGAGGGGAGATGAGGGGAACAAACAGCAGTTTCAACAGAGGCAGGAAAACACTCTCCAAGGCCTGGAACAGTTTCATGACACCCCGCCAGTACCCTCACCCTGATGCGCGGCCTAGAGTCACAAGGCAGAACATTGTTTGGAAAATGGTGAAGGAGTTCATAGCAGACCGTGTCAGCATCCTCTGTGATCCCTCTGTGCCTTAAAACTATTTGGTGTCCAAGCTGGACACGTGGCACAAACTGCCACTCTACGCCTCAGAGGTGCTGGCCTGCCCTGCCGCCAGCGTTTTGTCAGAGCGGGTATTTAGTGTTGCTGGGGGCATAATAACTGATAAGCGCATCCGTCTGTCAACTGAAAATGCTGACAGGTCGACTCTTATAAAAAATTAACAAGGCCCGGATTTCCCCTGACTTCTCTACTCCTCCTCTTCCATTATATCAACATGCTATTTAGACTGCCCTCGCTCATAATGTTTTAGAAGGTCAGCTCACCTGCAGGCCCTCACATATCATGCTTTACAGGGTCAGGTCACCTACAGCCCCTCACATATAATGTTTAACAGGGTCAGCTCACCTGCAGGCCCTCGCAATTCATGTTTTGTAGGGTAAGCCCACCTGCAGGCCCTCACATATAATGTCTTAGAAGGTCAGCTCACCTCTAGGCCATCACATATAATGTTTTAGAGGGTCAGCTCACCTGCAGGCCCTCACATATAATGTTTTAGAGGGTCAGCTCACCTTCAGGCCCTCACATATAATGTTTAACAAGGTCAGGTCACCTGCAGGCCCTCGCATATAATGTTTACCAGGGTCAGCTGCCCTAAAGGCACTAGCAAATTATGTTTTAGAGGGTCAGCTGACCTGAAGGCACTTGCAAATGATGTTTCAGAGGGTCAACTGACCGGAAGGCCCTTCCAAATATTGTTTTTCAGGGTTAGTGCATATGGAGTCCCTCAGCTACATTCTTTTATTCAGTTTCATCGCGCCTAGGGCCACGGCCTCTGCGTGCACCATCCACATCACAGCTACTTCCACGGACCTTACTGGCCGCCTTCTTAATATTAAATGTTATAAGGTATGTCACACGTACAGCAGTGTAGCATTTGTAAGTGTATGTGTCAATAAATTAAGGCATTTGGGATGTGCACACATTACACAGGACATGTAGCCCAGATAATGTCACAGACTAGCATACACCATCTACAGATAAAATACAGTATATGTCAGTGATATGTATTAAACGCACACACAGTAGGTGTGGCACAAATCATTAAAATTTGCGCTACAGACACTGTTTTCGGTTGTAGTACAGTATATGTCACAGAAAGCCACACCCTATGGACACTAGATTAGGCCCAGATTATTTAAATTTGTGCTATAGACACTGTTTTCGGATGTAGTACAGTATTTGTCACAGAAAGCCACTAGGGTGACCACGTGTCCCGGATCGCCATCCTCAGGACAGCGATACAGATGGCTGTGCAGTTGTGCAGCAGGGCAGGGGAGGGAGAGGTGTGTCCCTTCCCCTTCCTCTGATAGGCTGCAGGCCGCCTGAGTCGAGCCCTGAGCCGTACAGTGCGGGACACAGCCTGCATCACTCACATCACGATTCGCTGCCAAGGAGGTAAGTATAAGTGGTTTTTTTATCTCTGCTTGTTGAGCTACCTTGCGTACTTCTATCTCTGCTTGTTGAGCTACCTTGCATGCTTCTATCTCTACTTGTTTTCTGATAAAAGGGCTTTGCGCTTTTTTTTATTTGGCATCAGCGGGCCTCTATTAGCTTGTCACTAGAATGAGAGGATCTAGAAGAAACTGCAGTGTGTTTGGTTGAATTGAATCTGTGAGATCTGGTCTCCTGCAATTTAGAAATGCAGAGTTTTGCCTTAAGATTAGCATTTTGCACTGCAAGATCCCTTTGTTGGTTCAGCGCATCAGTCCTGGTCAATCCTGCTGAAGAATCCTGTATATAACAGTCCTGCAAGAAAGCTGAGTATTTTGCAGACAGCTGCTGGTAGAGTACATACACAGCAAATAGACGATTTATAGAGTCTCTTATTTCAGCTGGTTGGTCATTAGAGTATGACAAAACTGACATGCAGTGTGAGGTTCTGTCCCAGAGGTCTGACAGATTACTGGAGAACTTATGTCTAGAGGCTTCATAGCTTTCATAGTCTGAGTTTCTGTGTTTGTTTTATTGTACGTTTGGGTCTTACACTCTGTTCGGTAATATCTGCAGAATCTGCTCCCTGTATGTCTAGCCATTCAGAGGCATAATGTATCTGCGTTGGTTCAGCCCTAAAAGATAGTTCATCACCTTGTCTAGACATTTTTAACGGTTTTGCGAAAAATGGTACTATCTCTTTAAGAAGATGAACAGCAGC
This sequence comes from Bufotes viridis, assembly GCA_033119425.1. Taxonomy (NCBI): domain Eukaryota; kingdom Metazoa; phylum Chordata; class Amphibia; order Anura; family Bufonidae; genus Bufotes; species Bufotes viridis. The sequence goes on from CM065589.1 coordinate 229,834,446, forward strand.
TTGGACAGGTGAGGTTACACCGTTCAATGCAGAGAAACAGCTTTTAACATTCACTTGAAGTGCAGTAAGCTTGCGCGACCATGTGCTTTCACAAGATGGCGGATGGCACTGAGCTTGATTGCAGATGAGGCACACACATATACACAGCAGGCTGTAGGAATTCTAGGCATCTTTTGACTATTCTGACTCCGATTGTTGTAACAGCAATTTATCCCTAGCGAGACCTCCATGCCTGGCCTGTATAAGCATATATAATCACTGTGGACAATCCTTATCAGATAGCTTGAACTCACCAACACCGTGTTCATCTGTGTAACTTGCTTTATTCTGTAAACCAGATAACAGAGTACAGCAGAACAGATAGATTCTCGAATTGTGCGGTCAAAAGATGATGCTTTCATTAGAGTACATGAGAATACCTGTTACATGAGGCTAAATCAGTATGGAGACACAGGAAGTTAAGTACACAGAAGAAGGGTGGAGCATAGAAAGGAAATGAGTCATAGATATGGAGAAGAAGAAAAACAACAGCATAACAAAAAACGGCCACTAGATGGGAGCATATAACCACATATAGAAATACTGCATATTTGATGGTTCAATGAATTAAAATATATAAATCCACATAAATTTAACTGCGCGGCAGCACAAGAACACCTCCTTGACTTCAAAGCCCAAAATTATTAGGAATTTAAACGAATAAATTACAAGTTTTGCTTAATCATGTGCCATAAAATTATACTTCAATTTGCTCAGCTTCTCCTGCTTTATAACCTGCAGCCAGGTTCTCTTTAAGAACCTTTACTGACTGACACAACATCTTTTTTTGCTGTTTCCATTCTATACTGTTATGGTAACATCCTCGCATATAATGTTTACCAGGGTCAGCTGCCCTAAAGGCACTAGCAAATTATGTTTTAGAGGGTCAGCTGACCTGAAGGCACTTGCAAATGATGTTTCAGAGGGTCAACTGACCGGAAGGCCCTTCCAAATATTGTTTTTCAGGGTTAGTGCATATGGAGTCCCTCAGCTACATTCTTTTATTCAGTTTCATCGCGCCTAGGGCCACGGCCTCTGCGTGCACCATCCACATCACAGCTACTTCCACGGCCCTTACTGGCCGCCTTCTTAATATTAAATGTTATAAGGTATGTCACACGTACAGCAGTGTAGCATTTGTAAGTGTATGTGTCAATAAATTAAGGCATTTGGGATGTGCACACATTACACAGGACATGTAGCCCAGATAATGTCACAGACTAGCATACACCATCTACAGATAAAATACAGTATATGTCAGTGATATGTATTAAACGCACACACAGTAGGTGTGGCACAAATCATTAAAATTTGCGCTACAGACACTGTTTTCGGATGTAGTACAGTATATATCACAGAAAGCCACACCCTATGGACACTAGATTAGGCCCAGATTATTTAAATTTGTGCTATAGACACTGTTTTCGGATGTAGTACAGTATTTGTCACAGAAAGCCACTAGGGTGACCACGTGTCCCGGATCGCCGTCCTCAAGACAGCGATACAGATGGCTGTGCAGTTGTGCAGCAGGGCAGGGGAGGGAGAGGTGTGTCCCTTCCCCTTCCTCTGATAGGCTGCAGGCCGCCTGAGTCGAGCCCTGAGCCGTACAATGCGGGACACAGCCTGCATCACTCACATCACGATTCGCTGCCAAGGAGGTAAGTATAAGTGTTTTTTTTATCTCTGCTTGTTGAGCTACCTTGCGTACTTCTATCTCTGCTTGTTGAGCTACCTTGCATGCTTCTATCTCTACTTGTTTTCTGATAAAAGGGCTTTGCGCTTTTTTTTATTTGGCATCAGCGCGGGCCTCTATTAGCTTGTCACTAGAATGAGAGAATCTAGAAGAAACTGCAGTGTGTTTGGTTGAATTGAATCTGTGAGATCTGGTCTCCTGCAATTTAGAAATGCAGAGTTTTGCCTTAAGATTAGCATTTTGCACTGCAAGATCCCTTTGTTGGTTCAGCGCATCAGTCCTGGTCAATCCTGCTGAAGAATCCTGTATATAACAGTCCTGCAAGAAAGCTGAGTATTTTGCAGACAGCTGCTGGTAGAGTACATACACAGCAAATAGACGATTTATAGAGTCTCTTATTTCAGCTGGTTGGTCATTAGAGTATGACAAAACTGACATGCAGTGTGAGGTTCTGTCCCAGAGGTCTGACAGATTACTGGAGAACTTATGTCTAGAGGCTTCATAGCTTTCATAGTCTGAGTTTCTGTGTTTGTTTTATTGTACGTTTGGGTCTTACACTCTGTTCGGTAATATCTGCAGAATCTGCTCCTGTATGTCTAGCCATTCAGAGGCATAATGTATCTGCGTTGGTTCAGCCCTAAAAGATAGTTCATCACCTTGTCTAGACATTTTTAACGGTTTTGCGAAAAATGGTACTATCTCTTTAAGAAGATGAACAGCAGCTTGGACAGGTGAGGTTACACAGTTCAATGCAGAGAAACAGCTTTTAACATTCACTTGAAGTGCAGTAAGCTTGCGCGACCATGTGCTTTCACAAGATGGCGGATGGCACTGAGCTTGATTGCAGATGAGGCACACACATATACACAGCAGGCTGTAGGAATTCTAGGCATCTTTTGACTATTCTGACTCCGATTGTTGTAACAGCAATTTATCCCTAGCGAGACCTCCATGCCTGGCCTGTATAAGCATATATAATCACTGCGGACAATCCTTATCAAATAGCTTGAACTCACCAACACCGTGTTCATCCGTGTAACTTGCTTTATTCTGTAAACCAGATAACAGAGTATAGCAAAACAGATAGATTCTCGAATTGTGCGGTCAAAAGATGATGCTTTCATTAGCGTACATGAGAATACCTGTTACATGAGGCTGAATCAGTATGGAGACACAGGAAGTGAAGTACACAGAAGAAGGGTGGAGCATAGAAAGGAAATGAGTCATAGATATGGAGAAGAAGAAAAACAACAGCATAACAAAAAACGGCCACTAGATGGGAGCATATAACCACATATAGAAATACTGCATATTTGATGGTTCAATGAATTAAAATATATAAATCCACATAAATTTAACTGCGCGGCAGCACAAGAACACCTCCTTGACTTCAAAGCCCAAAATTATTAGGAATTTAAACAAATAAATTACAAGTTTTGCTTAATCATGTGCCATAAAATTATACTTCAATTTGCTCAGCTTCTCCTGCTCTATAACCTGCAGCCAGGTTCTCTTTAAGAACCTTTACTGACTGACACAACATCTTTTTTTGCTGTTTCCATTGTATACTGTTATGGTAACATCCTAGAAGCACAGTTGGGGTTATTATGATTTTTGTAGTAATCACTTTGCCTTATGTGGGTTTTATGTTACAGTTTATGAAATGCTTTAAATTCATTGAGAGATCAAAGTACTTAGCATAATGAGAAAAATGTTGTTCAACAAGGGTAAGTATTGCCTGAAGCAGAACAATTCTTTAAGGGATACAGAGGAAAGTCTCACATATCGCAGTGTAATCAAAGTGAATTGACTTATCATCTTGATTGCGTTTAAGGTGAACCTGTCACTTACTTCTCTGTAGAACACTCACCATTAATAGATTTGTTTTATTACTTAGGATTCTACAGTAGCTCTGATCATCAATTCAGAAATGCCGCCTTATTTTGTATTTGCTGCCAATTTTAATTATGAGCCAAAATTTACTCTGGACAGACTCTGTAAAGTGACATCCTACTTAGCATTTGTCATCATATATTAAATGCTTAAGCATTTCTTAATGACTTGAACATTTAACCATATTGATTTCAGTTCACTACTCCTCCTGTATTTCATCATATGTGATTTAAAATGTCAGGCTATTGGAAAACCAATACTGTGGATGTAGATGACTAAGCACTGACCAAATAGATTGAAATTTATTCTGACATTATATTTTGGGAATGCTTAAAAATATAAATTAATTTCCTTTTATTAATAGAAAACATCAAGAGGGCAGCTTTTGACTAGAGCTGCCCATAGATATACTATATGGACAAAAGTTTTGGGTCGCACCCCTTAATTGAATTCAGGTGTTTGATTTTCAGTCCCATTCCCACAGGTGTACAATATCCAAACTCTAGGCATGACGTCTGGCATTTACACCGACACAAAAACAGTGTTCTTGGATCTTCATGGCATTGGTTTCCAAGCAGCTGCATGCAAGCCTTACATTATCAAGCACAATGTCAAGTGTTGGAAGAAGTGGTTTAAAGCATGCTACCATTGAACTCTGGAGCAGTGGAAATGTGTTTTGTGGAGTGAATCATTTTTCTCTATCTGGAAGTCTGGTGGATGATTCTGAGTTTGATGAATGCCAGAAGAATTTTAAATGCCTGAATAGATTGTGCCAACTGTGAGGTTTGGTGGAGGAAGGATAATGCAGTGAGGGGTTCAAGGGTTGGCCTACACCACTTAGTTCCAGTGAAGTTAAATCTTAATGCTTCAGCATTCCAAGGCATTTTAGACACTTACATGCTTCCAACTATGCGGGAACAGTTTTGGGGAAGGCCCTTTTCTCTTCCAGCATGACAGTGCCATAGTGCACAAAGCAAAGTCCATAAAGGCACGGTTGGATGAGTTTGGTGTGAAAGAACTTGACTGGCTCTTGCCCAATATCATTGTCTGACCTCAAAGATGCTTTTCTGGTTGAATGGTTAAAAAGTTCCACAGTCACACTCAAATATCTTGTAGAAAGCCTTCCCAGAAGGCTGGGAAAATTCGATGTGGGGTCTATGTCCAGTCTGCCCCGATTATCTGTAATACTTTACTCCATTATTCTTATGATCTTTTACAGTACTAGCGCATACTGTATGCATTGTGTCTGACCAGAGGTAAAATTTGCATTGCACATGCAGGGATTTTATACAAGCACTTCATTTGTTGCAGCTCTCACAGTCCAAAAATATACTTATGTAGGTTAATATGCAATACACTATATGGACAAAAGTATTGGAGCACCTACACATTAGGCCTACAGGAGCTTTTATGGTATCCCTTCTAAATTCACAAACAATAATATGGAATTGGTCCTCCGTTAGCAGCTAGAACAGCTTCCCCATCTATTGGCATAGCTTGAGACCTGCACCATACAGTATAGTGGACACTTAGTGTCAGCTATCAAATTTCTGAGTGTTATCTTCTGCCACATTGCCAGCCACCATAACCCATTATCTGGGAGAAGAGAATTTCACTTTTTACAAACTGCTGCTGAATGTGCTGCTATCTGTTTTTTGCACACAGTAAATAAAAATATTCTTTGTTCTACAATATCTGCCTGGTTCCTTCATCATCACTCACTGCATCGAACCCCAGGGAGTGATATCCTGAAGTAGGACATTGTTACCCATCAACAACACTACAATGCTTCATCAGGGCCACTATCACTACCACCCTCTGCATCAGTTGTTTAGTGACTCGCTGAAATATTTTTGGGTGCATGATGGTTTTTGGTTGTCAGTTGTCACAAAAGCATCCATATGTTGAAGATTGAAGAGCAACAGTGGATACAATTGTTAGATATGAAAAGGGTAAAGGAAAAAAAAGAAAATAAATGCACAAAAAATGTTTTAGCAAATAGAAAGATTAGGAAAAATACTGACAAAACAGAGGGGAAGAGGGTACGGGGAAGACAGAAACAAAAGGTGAAATCTCTCTTCACACTTGCATTTTTGTTTAAAGGCATAAAGTTTCGTCGTCGGGCTCTATGCCGGAAAAAAATGCTTCAGTTACAGATAATACAACTGCATGCATCCGTTTGAACGCTTGTATTAACTTTAACTATTTTTTAACATTGCCAAAACGGATCCGTTTTGAACTCCATTGAAAGTAAATGGAGGATGGATCTGTTATCCCATGACTAATGAAAAGAATGAAAATATAATATCAGATATCATACAGTACATGACAAACTTTTAACAACAAACCTAGAACCAGCCCTCTACCTCATGGATCCAGAGATATCCCAAATCATTGCTCTGCTAGGTGCATATCAAGCTTGCAGCTCAAGGGGAATGTCTGCTATGGCTCAGGGGGCTTGTCCATGCTCTTCTTATCACAGCTCAGAAGGCGGTTGAAGGATAAAACGGAGCATGTGCTGCCTTACCAGTGAACTGGCCAAAGAAATAAGAAAAAGAAAACAGCAGGTGATGCTATACAGATATATTTTATTGAATAACTTATTGGATATGTAACTGTATATTTTGAATTACATGAAATTACACAAGAATACAGACCCAGGTGCTGGGTTGAAAACTGTAGATTATTTTTCACGGGACAACCTCTTTAAGTTATTGTATTAACTTTGTATATATTGTCTCATGTTTCAATGATAAAAGAGTCAAAAAACTAAAATGAGTCATCCCCATGGCTAGCTAGGCAGATGTCGGCACAAGAGATATTAGGAACTATAGCATTGTTAAGCTCTCCCTGGGGCAACAAGGAGCAATAATATACCCCATAAATGGGCCTCTGTACATAATTAAATTACCATACCGCCTGTGTACCTATGATAGTGACTCCAGTTTAGTCTAGACTTGTGTCTATTAAGGTATAGAAATGTGTTGTGTGGCAACACTTACAAAAATACAGTAAATTCTTGTACGTAGGCTAACATTTTTAGTAAGCCAAGCCAAGAAAGATTGCTGTCTGCAGGTGATGACTTAAGAGAAGCATAAACTGAACATGTTTAATTCTAGCAATAAAATTTACTGTTTCATATAGAACTTGTTAGCACAAAGCCCAGATTTATTCACTGAAATAGCTTGAGAGAACAGTGTAATAAAACCCGTCTCCAACTCACAACATATAATTCATAATTTATGAGTTGGTAATACTTAATATTACCAAAAAAACAAACCACACCTTTACAAGTTTCAATTTCCTATTTAAAGTCTACAACACCATAAAATGCCTGGGCAGGCTGGGATATTAAGCTAATGATTTCATGTAATGTGCTTCAGATCTGACTCTTACACCAGACACCGAGTCTAGTAAGTTGTCACCACTCCAGCTGAACCAGCATATATGATAATTATATAGCTTATATCTATCATCACTTGAAAGGTCAGGAACGTTTATTCTAGGTGGGAACTTTACACCCTCCTTCTATGGATTTACAGAAGTGAAGGTCTGTGGCCTTGCCACTCAGATTTCAAGAAAGAAAAAAAAAACCTCTAATGTCAAGCGGAGAGCTCTTGTTGCTGCTTATGTATAAGTAGAAAAAGAACATATTTTGCTCCACCTGTTAGTTTTAATAGCTGTGGTATGGCTTACCACAGCCCACTGAGCACTGTGGGAAAAAAAATTGTACAAAAAAAAAAAAGAAAAGAAAAGAAATATATTAATATCAAAATGGAATTTGTAGCGTTTGGTGTTTGAAAGTGTGTTTTTAAGGGTTTTCACAACAAATGTTTTTAAGGGAACAATCACATGAAAGTAAAAAGAAATGTCTGTTAAAACAGATACGCTATCAGGTTTTCATAGCTATTTTTAATCAGTGTGTACATCCATTTTCTGTTTGTCAATCCTTTTTTAATGTTTGTTTATCATCCATTTTGCATTCGTTGTTAACGTCCATTAAAAACAAGCATTAAAAGGGTGAATTTCAATGGTTCTTGTTAACACCCAACCCCTGCAGTATATATTATGCCCTCCACAGTGTCATCATTATACATTAATGCCCCCACAGTGCCCCCATATAAATTATGCCCTCCTTAGTAATCCCAGTACAGTATATGTATTGGCCCCCACACAGTGTCCCCAGTATATATATTTTCCCTACATAGTGGCCCTTGTAGATATAATGCCCACATTGTGCCCCCTGTTGATGATACCACTTGTAAATATAACAAGCCTGTTGTGCCCTCTGTACATATGATGCCCCTGTAGATATAATGCCCCCATTGTGCCCTCTGTATATATAGTGGCACTCCCCATCCATCACCATCTGCAACCCCTGAAGTTCCCACAAATAAAAAAGTTAAATTGAATACGCACTTCACCATAGGCATGGCTGGGAACACTGGCTCTGCACTGGAGGCAGCAGTACCTAACTCTCCTAGGGTTGTTACATCACATGATCATGCAAGGAGCATCAGGTCTTGCTGCCTCCATTGCAGAGCGAGTGGTCATGGTGGGCCTGTGGTGAAGTGAGTATATATATATATATTTTTATTTTTTATTTTTTCATAGTGCACACGTTTTTAACAGTGTTAAATGGGTTCAATTTAATGGACCTATTGATTTCAATATGGTCTGTCTGGCAGTTAATACGGCCAAAAATAAGACATCTTATATTCGAACAGATAGTATTCAAGGGCTGTTAATTACACACATATATTGCAGTGGTTCTGAAAATGGCCATCAAAAAGCTGGTTTCCACTGTTATATGTATTTACCCTAAGAGTATATTCACACATAACAGTTGATTTGCAGTTTAAATCAAATCAAACCTGCATCAGAACAGCCTCTGATTAACTGGATTACTGTGATGTGGTAACTGGTCACACATTTTTTTTTGTTCAAATGTTTTACCCATAAAAACTGCACCATAAACATGCCATTTTTCAGATAGATGTTGTGTGTGAATATACCCTTAGTTTCCATGCTTTCATGTGTGTTTCTAATTATAGAATACCTACTAATTCCTAATATACAGCGATCGGCATTGAAACCACAGACAGAAGTAGAGTGAATAACATTGATTATCTTGTCACAATTGCACCTGACAAGCAAGTGAACAGTCATCTCTTAAAGGGAACCTGCCATCAACTTTATGCTGCCCATACGGCAGCATAAATTTGAGACGGGTGAGTTGATTTCAGGGGTCTATCATTTAAAAGTTAAAAGTAAGTGGTTGCCGAGAACCAACATCACAATCATTGCAGACTGGGCCTGGAAAAGAGTCACTGCCACCTGAGAAGAGTCATGGTTATTCATTATCTCCTACTCTCCCTGCCCACCTGCTGATGATTGACAGCCTTCTACCTAGTTTTCTCCCTTTATGTCTAAGAGAGAACTGCCAATCATCAGCAGATGGGTGAGAGTGCAGGAGATTGTGAATAACCGTGACTCTTCTCAAGTAGATTTGACTCTTTTCAAGGCCTGTGCGGCAATGTTTATGATGCTGATTCTCAGCAACCACTTACTTTTAGCTCATGAGTGACACACCGCTGAAATCAGCATTTCTGTTACTACTTTATGCTGCCCTCAGTGAGGTCAGCATAAAGTTGATGACAGGTTCCCTTTAAAGTTGATGTGCTAGAAGCACAAAAAATGGTCAAGCGAAAGGATTGAGCAACTCTGACAAGGACCAAAATGTGACTGCTAGATGGCTGGCTCAGAGCATCTCCAAGAAGACAGTGTGGTGTTCCAGACAAGCAGTCATTAGTTTCAACCAAAAGTGTTGCAAAACTGGCAGAAGAGTCATGGATAACCAAGACTTACTGGGATCGGACCAAAGAAGGCTAGCCACTCTGGTCCAATCCCATGCAAGAGGTACTGTTAGACAGATTGCTGAAAATGTTTATACAGTATAAAAGAAAATTAGATTAATCATTATATGGTTCAGTTCTGATGGTCACATGTCCATTGAGCTTTGAACATTGAAGGAGTTGTGTGGCCAGAACATACTGATGACCTATCCTCAGGATAGGTCATCAATATCTGGTCATTGGGTGTCTGACTTCCATCACCCAGCTGTTTGAAGAGGAGGAGGCACTCGTGCGAGCACTTATTCCTCTTTGAGATTACACTGTGCGGATTCTCTGCGGTGCAGTGTAACTACAAGTGCTTGTTCCGTTCACTGGAAGCGAAGTGACGTGAAATGTAATCTTGAAGAGTAAACAGTGCTCAAACAGCTGATCAGTGGGGGTGCTGGGAGTTGGACCCCTGCAGATCAGATATTGATGACCTATACTGAGGATAATCGAAAAGAATATCACGGCACTCGGTTAAATTTATATTTTCACTTTTATTGATACATCCAGTTATAATAAATTCGTCAAGGTCAATGTTTTGATCTTTTTAGGACCTTTATCACGGCCTATCTGCCTTAAGGGAAGAGACTTGCTGTATGTCAGCGTTCCTAGTAGGCAGCATAACTAAACCTAAACAGTATCAGGTAGGTAGTAGGCAGCATAACTAGACCTAAACAGTATGAGGCAGGTATCTATCTATCTATCTATCTATCTATCTATCTATCTATCTATCTATCTATCTATCTATCTATCTATCTATCTATCTATCTCATATCTATCTATCAACGGTAAACAGGAATTGGGGGGGGGTCTGGATCACATGAAGACCAGTGATCCCCCTTTCCTATTAGGACTAGTCTGTCGACAGGGTGGCCCCTGGGTTGACTTCATGCCCCCTGTTGATACTTTGCCACTTTGTGAAGTACTATGGTTGTTATGGAAACAACAGGTAGAAGGCTAGCAGGAATGTCGTCCGTGACCCAGCGTAACCTGGGACTTGGTTTGACTGGTGAGTTACCCGATTCAACCTTTGATCCCCGACCATATATGCACGTATAGTAGTCCTATAGACATTAGTCGACTATTCACGATGACACACGCATTGAATAGATAATACACTGGTGATTTGAATAGATAATACATTGTTGATATGAGTATGCGCACTATGTCGAATTGGACATGGTGGCCATCTTTATTGTGGTTTCCCTTGTATTTATTGACAATGGTATCGCGGTGCGGGCAGGCGCATGCATATTGGGCTTGTCGAGGCACGGCGTCCATTGTAGTCTCGACCGAGACAGAGACAGAGGTGCCTGCTCTATGAGCCTTCACCAACGCCGACATGGTCCTGGGATCTCTAGGTCCACATGAGACTTTCTATCCAAGCCATATGTTTTTTAGAATAATCAGCACTAATTAGCACTTTATTGTCACCTGATTCACAGCATGGGACTTTATTGCTGGGACACTAAAGATAAGAATTACGATCTATAGATGAATTTTAAGCTATATAGTATTATCATGGACACTGTATTGATTTTTGCTACACAAGAGCTTTCACGTTTTTATATGGAATTATATGTCAGAATCATGGTTTTGTTGATAATTGAAATATCATGTAATGTAATTGAGATTGCCATAATTGCACAGCATGTTTGCACATAACCTTAAAGAGAACCTGTCACCAGGAAATTCACTGATAAAGCAGGCATGCTGCCTTGTAGGACTGCTGAATATAATTATACCTTTTACTTGGTGATCTGTTGCTTTATTGTGGAGAAATATTACTTTTAATCCATATGCTAATGAGCTGATATGAGTCCAGTAGTTGATATGAGTCCAGCATTTTTTCTATTCAGAGCTGTAGCCCCTCCCCTATTTACTTCTTCAGTTGTAAAAGGGGCGTGGTTTAAAAAAATGACCTGCATTATAGCCAATACAAGCCTTGCTGCCTTTCACTTTAAAGCCTAACTGCCATACCCACGGCGACATGTCCCTTATCAGCCATCATGTGTTTATCACCCCATGAATAAACTAGCCCTTATTATAATTACTAACTTTAATAATATATTCCTCCCCTTTTTTACCTAAGCATTCCCTGTTATTCATTTTCCCTCCAGTTATTAAAATGAATGAATGATGTAATAAACCACGCCCCTTTTACAACTGAAGAAGTGAATAGGGGAGTGGCTATAGCTCTAAATAGAAAAAACGCTGGACTCATATCAACTACTGGACTCAAATCAGCTCATTAGCATATGGATTAAAAGTACTATTTCTCCACAATAAAGCAACAGATCACCAAGTAAAAGGTGTCATTATATTCAGCAGAGTGAGCCCTACAATGCAGAGTGCCTGGTTTATCAGTGAATTTCCTGGTGACAGGTTCCCTTTAAGGCTTGAAAAAGACAGCATGGAGCAGTTGAAACATTGCTATCACATGGAGTAATAAATCACCCACTTTTTTCAACTTTATTTGGAGTGCTGCCTCCCAATTTTTCCATATATGCTGAAGGACTTTAGTCACAGGTGATTGGAAGGATTTGCACCCACTCTTTTGTTGTTTGTGTGCTGCTCTTAATTTTCAGTTTTTTGTTTTATCTATCTATCTATCTATCTATCTAAAGCCATTGACATACGTTTTTTGTGATCTTGCTAAACTAGTAGAGGACATAAAAAAATATATTATATCTATTACGAAATGAAAATTGATACTACAGTGCATGTAAAACAGCTTTATTTATGCTGCCATGGCTATTTCTGAAAGTAGCGGTCAGCTTCCATATAAATAGCTGCTGAATATTATAGACACATTGGTGGCAGCTTAAGGGTTGTTTTCTCATCTTGGAATTTATCACCCTCATGCAAAGCTTTCCCTGAAATTAAAAAAAGCAATGTGAGCAAATGAAGTTGAAAGAATATACAGTAAATGATCCCTACACAGTAATACATATAATATGAAATAGTCTTAGGACATTTGAACTTGTATTCTCCTTATGTACACATTCTTTCTTGGCCACATTATAGTAATTATCTTTAAAAAAATATTTTTTTTTTTTTAAGGCGTGCAAGCATAAGAAGCAATGTGTGTAACAATGCACATAAAATGCCATACACTAATAGATACAATAAAATCAAGGACAATTAAACATGCAAAAAAAATTATAATAATACATAACCATGTAAAGGCCCCTTACACGGGCAAACAATCAGGGAAAAGCATCAGGACGGAGTGTTCCTAGGAATGCCTTGTGTAAAAGTTTGACAGATTAAAAATCTAACAAAATCCTCATTTCTGGGAAGTAGGTTATGCTGATGAGCAGGCAATTATCGGGAAAGAACAGTTTCTTCCCCAAAATTGGAACTTTACTGTACGGTGTTCTGTGCAGTGTCATGTTTTTTATGTAGTAACCTCTGTATACCTCTGTACAAAATTGGAGGCATAAAGTGTGGGGCTGCATAGAAGCCGATAGGCGTTGTATTACAGCTCTGCCCATCTGGCATGCTGTAAAAAGCTTTAACCTTCCATCGAGCATGAGGTCTACTGGTAAACCATTAAACTTGATTTGTGTTTTAGTCCACAAGGTCCCTCTGCTATAAACGATGTATCCTAGTCAGGCTGTCCTGTACATATTTTGCACTGCAGTCCAGGTACATCCAGTTACTTACCCCTGTGTATACATCACTAATTCACTATGCTGTTTTGAACATTCAGAATTGATACTGTAGAGACTGATCATTAGTATATGGAAATAGCTTGGCCTGGGCGATATGTCTAACTTTCTCAGCCTTTCATAAATATACTTAAAGAGGTGATTGATGGGTGAAGTTATGGTGTTGGGTAACAGTCAGCATGAGCATGTTAAACATGTGTGTATTAGCTGTACAGTGCTAATCTGCTTTTGTAATCTGATAACAGGTGCTAGAACAGGTCCCAGAAGATATTCACAAATGTTGTGATAATTATAAATTAATAAAATGGGGCCTTTTTTGATTGATTAATCCCCCCAAATTTGTAGCTTCTAGTTAGTGATCCACAATACCTGTTTAATTTATTCAATTGTCTTTGATTTATATTATATAATGCAATACCAGATTTATTGGATTTTTAGATGTCCAGTCCACATGTTACTGTGACACATAAATCATTTTGGCACTTTGTGCCTCTCGCAGTCTCTCTGTTGGCAATAAAAATGTATTAATCAAAAACTGAAGCTTGAGATTAGATAACAATGTAAAAGAACCCCTTAAATTAGATTTGCATGATTTTAACTATTCTTCAATCCGCTTCTGGGCAACCAAACAGATTTGTGTCAGCTGTTATTGCATTATGCCTTAATTGTCTTCCTTGAGTACAGCATTAGATGAAAGAGTATTGAATTGCACTCAGCATGGATTAGCTAAACAGTGTCTGTACTGCCAAAGACCAAATGGCTTTCCTTCCTTCTATATTTGTATGCTCTTGCTTCTTCTTCCTCTTCACATAATTTCAATTATGCTTCCATCTGCAACAAATGAAATCCCCTCTCAGTGGAGAAACTAAGCACTGTTATTGATGACTTCTTTTTCTCAAAGACTAGTGTCTGTAAAATCTGTACTTGTGTCTGAGCAAATTATAACCAGCACAAATAATATAACAACTTGGAAATAAACACAAACATTTGCAATGCGATGGCATAGTTTCTTTTTCTTTTCTTTGTAGTATCTACAAAGTGCTGGGTCAGAAGTGGAGCACCATCTGAGAAAAATCCAAATGTTTTTCTTTACTTTACCTAGTAATGTGACCCTTTATTCTAGGGAGGCAGAGATGCTTGGAACTCGGGAGGCGGTGGAACTCGGAAGCAGAACTGTGATCAGACTGTGTCTGTTGTAGGAAAAGTGCACCCTTGAATACAATTTCTAGACTAGATATGTTCTAAGCTTTTTATTTATGAATTTTTTAAGAGGATCTCTCAGGATTTTTTTTAACTTACCCCCAACCGAGGTTGCCAACTGTCAAGAATTTCATGGACATTCAGTAAAAATAGAGGGCTTTTTCCGAGGGTCTGTGAAAAAAAAATTGAAGTTGCTGTGATTTTTTGGAAGCTGGTGGTACTTGAGTAATTCTCGGCATTTAAGAGCTCACAGTGTAATACCCCAGAGTAGTATTACCATTTCTTCTCCCTCCTACTGTCTTTGATTGCTAACAATAATGTCATCCTTGCATTTATTCCAGTTACTTAACATTGTGCGTTGATAATATTGCTCTAAAACTGTTATGTACATGTAATGTTTTTGGTTGTCCAGGAAATGGCGGTGTGTATCTGGCAAAGAAAAAGAGCCTTAGATAGATTGGAACTTACCATTCCATTCTCCCCCTTTTGGGCAGAAGTGGCCCAGACCTGTTTCCTACCAAAGGGAGCGGTTGCAGTTCTAGTTGATCCCAGTCTAGTCTAGAAAGTGAGTACTACAAGGGTGTCAACAGCCAAAGACACCACACTCCAAAGGCACAAGAACAGACCTAAAGTCCATCTACTAAAGCCAAGTTTAGCACAACAGCTAGAGAAAGCGGAATTTTTTAAGTTTGCCTGCCAGTTTATGCCAAAGCATGCTGTCACCAAGAGAAAGCCTGAATATTGTCTAGATACAAGTTGATGCAAGTAAAGCTGTTGAACTTTATAAGAGTCTGGATTCAACTTATTCTCCACCATTACTCATCCCCTTTATTGCTTCGGAGCCTAACCCTGGGGAGTGACGGTATCCAGGTAAAAGCACCATCACACACACAGAAAACTATTAGGGCCGCACCAGTCGGCAATCCTAAAAACCTGGGACATGATTGGCCCTGGAGGGCGGCATGTTGCGACAGGATATCCTGGTAATGTGTTTAGTAACTGACCTATTGACATGTATTGCTTATAATCTTTATAGTTCATTATAGTTTTCGAATTTGTCTGTAAAACATGTTAGCTGTCCGTGATTTTTGGACAAATTGTCAACCCTGCCCTCCACCCAGCAAGGCCTGTGACGAGAACTATATTTACCTGTTAGCAAATGCTCCATCAGGTCACTGTAGCTCCTGGGTTATCTTCACTGGACTTCCAGTTCACAATTGTAAACTTCCTGCACAGATGGTATCACATGCACCCCTGTAGCCAATGACTTTCCTCAGCATTGATGTGTCCCAAAGCAGCCTGTGACACAGCAGTAACGTGCCACTTGGGGTCATATCACCACTGAGGCTTGTCTTTGAGTGTAACGTCGTTAGCTTATATAACAGGTTCATTTTATTATTTGAATTGCTATGTATAGTTTTATTCAGGGAAAGGATTTGTTATTATATTATTTATAAGATTTTTTTTGTACTTATATAATACATGGTAAAAATTGTAGTACTTCTGGATTGCAGAGTATAATACTGTCAGCGCTTCACTGACTGGCAGCCATTTAGGACTTTTTTCTTTTGGTTGCTTTCTGCCATGTAAACCCATCAGCACCCTTTGTGGGACTAAGTATAGTGGTAAACAAATGGAAATAATAAGGTCCAGCTCACCGCTTAGCAGAATGATAACTTACCACATGTCTTCGGATGCTAGTTTTTTCATTGATGCACAGAGAGTGTAACTGCCAGGGTCAGATCTCTGAAAACTCAAATGAGAAAGAAAAGATCATGTTCTGCAGCATCAACATCTTCATTAAAATCTACTACTTTATTTCAACATAAGTAATCCACATTGGTATAACTAGGTTTAAACAAAGATTTTGGTGCTGGAGAACACAGTCTTTCCTTTCTCCTTACATGTAGTGTACTCCCCTGGAGCAGGTGTACTTTGAATACTTAGAATTCTGGACATACAAGGTAGGTCATCAACTCCTTACTTTATTTTACATTAAAGGGTTAACTTACATTTACTAATACTTTGTAATATCTATCTATCTATCTATCTATCCTGCTCATTTGCACTGTATTTGCACGGCACTGTGGAAAGGGTTAATAAACACTGAGAGACTTTTGGGACTTTCTAGATAATAATGAGAATTTGGTAATTTTCCATAGCTTCTATAATGTTTAAAGAGTATGTTTTGGAGGGAAAACAGACAGACTGACCATTTGAATGCCAGGTGCAGCTATATTATATTATTATATTTCATTGAGTATCATTGAACTTCTACTGCAGGTCTATGCGAGAATGAAAATTTAACATTGTATTTGTTTGTGCTGAGTTTCTCCACTCCACCAATCCCACTTGAGGGTCCCTGTTTAGCTAGAAACTGTACATAAGGAGAGCAGTCAAAGTCCCTAGAGTTCTGCAGTTAGGGAACAGTGCTTGGAAAAGGAGACTCTGTCAGACTACTTGAGCAACCAGAAGATGATGCTGAGACTGGGATACTCTGCCACAGACCCTGGGCCACCAACCTTTGGCTAGGGTACCAACCATCTGAGAGATAGAGAGGGACAGCTAGCTCAGGCCTTTACATTTAGTATGGATAATTTTTCTCATGTATCATGCTGCAGATATCCACTATCACTGATTGATATCAATACACAGTGGGAGCAGTGCTCACCTAGCACAAGTCTAGAGCATAATAAAACTTTAAAGAAGAGTTGCTAATTCCACTGGTAGCTTAAACCCAATGATCTGCTCATATTGCAAATATTACTGGCAACACTGTAGAGGTGAGTACAGAACTGCATTTGGTCACTTTCTTGGTCTGCCGGGTCCCCAGATTTATCTGCAATCAAGTATTTATGGGACCGGCTGGGATGCCTGCTTTGGCAACCTACGAGTGTGCAGAATCTACAGGACCAGCTTTACCATGTGTGCGAGAGGACACAATAGAGAACCTGTAAGTCTCCATGTCCAACCATATCTCATCTTGTATCTAGGCTTGAGAAGGCCCAACAGGAAAATAGAGCTTCTTTTCAACTGTATAGTTTTGCCCAATACACTTATCCTTTTGCTCTAATATTGTAATCACTTATATTATAATTACAGTCACACATATAAAGTTTTAGTAAGAATATTTATACCGTCACTCTAATCATATGGACTACAATGTTGTGGATAATTAGTATCAATATCAGTATTTTCTAGAAAAACACCATTTTATTATTATGATCCTAACTTATAAAAACAACCAAAATTAAAAAGGCTAAAATTTAAGGAAAATATAAAAAGTTAATTCATAGTGATTAGTGATAAGCGGCAGGGGCAATATTCGAATTTGCGATATTTCGCGAATATTTGGGCGAATATTCGCCATATATTCGAAAATTCGCAAATTCGTAATCACCAGTCATTATTTTCAGATTGCGAAAATTCGCATAAATTTGCATAAACATTTGCATAAAAATTCGCATAAACTGGCATTTAAGATAGCTTTTAAATACCAGTGTATGTGAATTTTTATGCAAATGTTTATGCAAATGTATGCAAATTTTATATGCGAATTTTCGCAATCAGAAAATAATGACATTTTCTTGCTTGCGAAAATTTGCATATAAAAAATTCGCATAAAAACGAATATTCGCAATTGCGAATATATTTTGCGATATTCTAAATATTCGCAAATTCTCGAAGTGCCGATATACGCGATTAAAATTTGCAATTCGAAAATTCGTGATCAACACTAATAGTGATATCCGATATGGATCAGCTGAAGGTTCCGCTCTTATATTCAATGTTCTATAATATAAAATTTCAGGTGTCCCGGCCGCAAGGTATTATATCACTAGTGGTATATCTCATGCGGTAGTTGGTTATCGTAGTATCATTTATCATGTGTCACAATGCCTTAACAGTCTTTTAGTAATCTTTGCTGACGCTGTATAGCGTACTGTGTGTTCATACTATGCGCTCTGCCGGGAGTGAATCTCCGCTGTACTTACTGTTGTGGCGTCTGGTGTCCCACGTGTTGGGGTGCCGCGCGTACCTCTACCTCCGCTGCTTACTATTAGGGAGCGGGGGAGGTGCGCTAAGTATTTTACTCCAGGTCTGGTGCTTACATCGATAGTATCCCAAGGATGTTAGCTGTTAAGAGCTACTTAATGAGAAGAGAAGAATTTATGGAAATTGTCCTTTGTCTTAGTTGTCATCCGAATAAAACTGGGATCCACTTCACTTTTATCATTACCCGGCGTTTCGGGGTTCTTTTGGTATCTACCCCTTCATCAGTGGTGACCTGCAGTATTGCTGAACGTCTTTTTATAGCGGTTCTTTCTTGTCTTATTGAAAGATTTGCAAATCCTGGAATGGATCCAACAACTTGCCACATTATCTATATTGAATAAAAACTTTTCGTGAAGCTTTAAAAAGTTGTAAAAAGAGTACAGAACCAAAATCTTTTTTGTGATCGTATATTCTACTGTTGTTTTTCATCCAATTTTTAGTTCTTTTTCAAACATGCGGTTTTTCTGTGCGTTTTCATGCAGGTTTTTTAAGTAACAAATAACCTAAGAAACGGGGGCACACCAAAATGAAGCATGAGTGCCGGCGCACGGTATTGAGTATGCAATCGCACCAAAAAGAGAAAAGAATACTGAGATAAGAGCCGCACATTCTAAAAAATATATCAAATTTATTGAGAACAACAGACACAACAAGGACAGATTAAAACCATTGTATACAATGAGTCATGGCAGTGTGGACTAAATACGTGCCCCACGCCACCCTGACACTACCACATGTATATGAGCACAGTCCCACATAAATAAACAATAAGTAAAATGCATAAGATCCATCAACATTGAATAGTATGAAGGTAATACTTATCATAAAAATAGCATAGTGGAAATGTGCGTGGTAGGCAAGGGAAAAACCCAACGCATATCGCCAGGCTCTGCTGGCTTCCTCAGATGTGCCTGCTCAAAATCCCAAGTGAACTCATATATATAGGCATAATAATGAAAGTAATATTGATCACCTGCAGTGTAGGCATACCCATAAAAGGGAGGTGTCGGTAGATGGTGCACACCGTCCACATAGGAGAGAATATTTTCGCGCCGACGAATCGGTGGGCGGAACTACCATGTGTGCATGCGCCGGACCAAATAAATCAGATAAGCGCATGAGTCTGCCCACAAGCGGGATTGCCCGATGCGCATGCATAAAGACATATAACACGCTGCACTCCAAAAACCGGAAGCAGCGTCACACGCTAGATCAAAGCGCACGCGTCCCACGTTCCAAAGACCGGAAGGGGCATTGCACGATGTTAAAGCGGGTGAGGGCGCGGCACATGCGCAGAGGGACAATGTGAGCGAGAGGGCAGAAGGGAAGGAAACAAGCAGGGGATATAACATACAAAATAACAAAAAATTAATCAATAACCATAACCACCATCAAACTTGTGAACAAGTTATAAGCCAGTAAACAGGCAAAAGTGCAAAATGTGCATATATAGAGTGCATAAAAACACAAAAAAATAAAAATAAAACAAGCTTGATAAAGCACCTAAATCATATCCATTATTCTATGCAATTCACGTGAACTTTACGCTAAATATTTATTTATTGCATTTTATTATTATTTTTTATTATTTTTTATACATTACTTATAAATTTAATATATTTCATACTTTTTATACTATATTTTTTTGTATTTTTTTATTTTTTATTTAATTTTTTGTATTTTTTATTAGTTTTTTATATATTATTTATATTTTTTGCGTTTACTTTATAAAAATATATTCTATATTCAGATATTTCATCTCCTAAAACTATTCTATATCTTTTTACTATTTTTATTTTGTAATATATATTTCTTTTTGGCAAAAAAAAAAAAAAAAGGGGGAAGGGGAAGGGAAAGGAAGGTGGGAATTCTTCTGTCCTGTCACCCACAAGGTAAAAGGTCCGCACCAGGGACCAAAAGGAAGACACGTGACGGATTATAGTATATAAGAAAGGCATAAAGGTCCAGGATTGTTCAACAGAGTCCGTCCATTCCAAAACTGCATGTAGACAAAGAGTTTCCCTCACTTCAGATCCAAGGGAAAGTTCAGCAGATGATCCGGCAGAGGCCAATCCAAATAAGTCCCAGGGGAAGAAAAAGGAGGAAGTATCCAGAAATGTGCAGGAAAATAATCCAGTAAAAGCCCGTGCAAAGAAAAACATCTGAAAAAAACATAGACAAAAAGGTGAGTAAAACAAACACTACATTACCCAGTGTAAAATCCAGTGAACAAAAGTTCTTCATTAAGACTCTGTGGAGTCAAACAATCTAAATTATAAATCCAGCGGGATTCAGCTTTAAGCAAATGAGGAATCATGTGTGTCCCCCTAATGTTAGAGTAAACCTTTTCTAATCCAACCACCTGGAGACCATGGTACTTACCTCCATGGTGATCCAGGAAGTGTGTGGCCACAGAAGTGAGTTGTTTCTCCTTTTTCGCCCTGTCACGTTCAGCCAAGAATATATATATATATATATATATATATATATATATATATACACACATGCACATTTTGCACTTTTGCCTGTTTACTGGCTTATAACTTGTTCACAAGTTTGATGGTGGTTATGGTTATTGATTAATTTTTCATTCTTCTTCTTTGTTATTTTGTATGTTATATCCCCTGCTTGTTTCCTTCCCTTCTGCTCTCTCGCTCACATTGTCCCTCTGCGCATGTGCCGCGCCCTCACCCGCTTTAACATCGAGCAACGCCCATTCCTGTCTTTGGAACGCGGCGCGCGAGCTTTGATCTAGTGTGTGACGCTGCTTCCGGTTTTTGGAGTGCAGCGTGTTATATGTCTTTACGCATGCACATCGGGCAATCCCGCTTGTGGGCAGACTCATGTGCTTATCTGATTCATTTGGTCTGGCGCATGCGCTCATGGTAGTTCCGCCTGCCGATTCATCGGCGCGAAAATATTCTCTCCTATGTTGACGGTGTGCACCATCTACCGACACCTCCCTTTTTTGGGAGTCTCCCCTCATGGACCACTTGTATGCCTACACTGCAGGTGATCATTTATTACTTTCATTATTATGCATATATAAGAGTTCACTTGGGATTTTGAACAGGCACCACTGAGGAAGCCGGCAGAGCCTGGCGATACGCATTGGGTTTTTCCCTTGCCTACCACGCACATTTCCACTATGCTATTTTTATGATAAGTATTACCTTCATACTATTCAATGTTAATATATCTTATGCATTTTACTTATTGTTTATTTATGTGGGACTGTGCTCATATACATGTGGTAGTGTCACATATTTAGCCCACACTGCCATGACTCATTGTATACAATGTTTTTAATCTGTCCTTGTTGTGTCTGTTGTTCTCAATAAATTTGATACATTTTTTAGATGTGCGGCTCTTATCTTGGTATTCTTTTCTCTTTTTGATGCGGTTTTTTAAGTAACTGCATTTTTTTAATTGCTCAGTACTGCATAATATTAGAAAGTAGAACAATAGAGAATAATTGTGAAATCCAATTGCTTAGACCTGTTCTTCATGTATTAAGATAAAAATGAAGAAAATCCTTGGGAGGTGTGTCAAAAGCCGGCGATATTATTTCATTGGAACATAATGAATTAAATGTGTGTTTTTAAGTATAGTTTTTTTGGTGTATTTTTTGGGGGGAAATTATAATCCTTATATCTATGCGGTACCTCTATATCTTGGGGATTCGGTGTATGGAAGGCAGGGACTGCTCCTAACGGGGAGTCAGCGTGCTGGTAACAGTCCCCAACCCTCTTAGTGTCAAAGGCAGCCAAAAATTTCTAGATCGGTGTTCAGTCCCTTAGGTTGAAGGGTCTCAAATTCAAATATCCGCCTGGATTCCAGGTGTGACATTCTTGCGACGTGGTTTCCCTCCCCTCTAATGTAGGTTAATCTGTTCAAAAGCAGCGAATTTGAGTCCTGTTGGATCTTGTTTATGGTGTGTTTTGAAATGTTTGGAGAGACTATGTTTCTCGTATTCATTTTTAATGTTTGTAATGTGTTCTGATATCCTTTTTTTAGTGATCTTTTGGTTCTACCGATATATTGTTTATTACACGGACATATGTATATGACGTTTGTTGTGTTGCAGCTAAGAAAGTCTCTAATTGAATATTTGCAAGAGTTCTGTGTCGAGATTATTTCCGTAGTTTTTCTGGAAAAGTTATTAGGTCTAGTTGCTGCATTTTTCGCATCTATAGAATCCTTTTAGGTTCAACCACTTCTCTATGGGTCTGTGTATTTTCAAGTTGGGCTTCACTGTGAGTGCTACGATTAGGCCCAAATTCTGAGCTTTTGTATAGACAATATTTGGTGTATTTTCTAATAATAGACCTACATATTTATTATTTAAAATATGGTGCCAACATTTTTTGTTCTGATTTTTTTTTAACTTTTTTGTGTTGTGAATTGTAGGGGAGAACAAGCCTTATGGTCTCTTTTAGTTCTTTTTTTACCTCTTTTTCATTTTCCCTGAAAAAAGATTGTCTGTCCATTGCTCTGACTTCTGTCAGAGAGGATTCAATGATATTTAATGGATACTGTTTTATCAGAAACTGGTCTGTCATTTTAGCAGATTCCTCCTCAAATCTTTTGTTATTGGTACAATTTCATTTTATTCTCCTGAATTGTCCCTTTGGAATGTTGATTAGCCATCTTGGTAAATGGCAACTGGTGTAGAGTAGATAACTGTTTTTGTTCGTTGGTTTCTGGTAAGTATTGCAAGTTAGGTTAGTCTCCGAGTTGCTTATCTGGAGATCCAAAAATTCTATTTGAGTTTTACTGGTGTTGGAAGTGAACCGTAAGTTATTTGTATTATTGTTGATATGTTCCAAGAATTTTTGTAATTCTATTTCAATGTCTTTCCATATGAATAGAATGTCATCTATGTACCTTCGCCATAGCACCAGGCTTGTCCCCAGCTTGGGTCTAATGTGTAGATCTTCCCACTGTGCCATAAATAAATTTGCATAGTTGAGGGCAAACCTGGTGCCCATGGTGGTACCTCTTACTTGCACATAGTAGTCTGATTCGAAATAGAGAAAAATTGTGAGTAAGTATATGCCAAACACTTTCTGCTAGAAAGTCTATTTGCTCACTACAGAATTGTTCACTTTTTTCTAACTGTGCTTTTATAGATGTAATCCCCTGTTCTTGTTCTATTGTCGTATAAAGTGAGTTCACGTCTAAAGTGCCTGTAATCCAATTGGGTTCCATTTGTAATTTTTCAATAATATTGATAATTTGTGTAGAATCTTTAACATAGGAACCTGTCTTTTTTACTACGATTTAAAGGAGTTTATCTATGTACTGAAATGGGATCTGTTTATAATTTCTGAAATGTGAATTCATCTGACAATTGGTTATTGCATTCTTGAATATACTTATTTGTGTCTAAAATAACAATTCTTCATTAAATTAATCACTGTTTAAGTCTTGGGCAGGGGTTTTCGATAATAATAGTCCTTTTGGGATCCTGCCTTGTTCTACATATTGTTTTAATGATTTCACTTCCCACCTCTGTTTTAGTTTTTTATGTAGGAGGTTCTCAAGTTTTTTTTAATACGTCTTATTTTGGTCTGTCCCTTAAAGGGTTAACTTGTTCATGTTCTATCTCAAAATTAAAGGTGTCTACTTTAGTTCTTTTATTTTCCACGTGTCCATAATAGTACAGGTGGGGAGCTCAGCCAATTAGGGTGAAAGTAGTATAGCAGAAATATGTAAATGGGGATTGGCGGCTCTCTATCCTGTTGTTATGGATTAAGGTGCTGAGGTAAATAAGTGATTCACCCAATCACTGGAGGTAAAATAAATGTAGTAAGAATGTTTATACTGTCACTCTAATCATATGGACTACAATGTTTTGGATAATTAGTATCAATATCAGTATTTTCTAGAAGTACACAGTTTTATTATTATGATCCTAACTTATAAAAACAATCAAAATTAAAAAAAGATACAATGTAAGGAAAATATAAAAATTTTAAAAATATAAAAACACAGTGTGTAGACAATGTCAATGGTTCATAAGTTCAGATGGTTCCTATAAGGAATAAACATATAATAGATTCCTACAAAAATATAGTCTCTAATGTGTTTGTTGTGCGTGAAAAGAGATGTATAATAGATTCCCACAAAATATATAGTCTCTGTATTTTATGATGTGCGCAAGAAGAGTCCTCAATTTTCATAAGTAATCAAGCATGGAAATAATTCATAGTGATATCCGATATGGATAATCTGAAGGTTCTGCTCTTATATCCAATGTTCTATAATATTAAATTTCAGGTGTGTCGGCCAGCAATTTATTATATCACTAGTGTTATATCTTATGCGGTAGTTGGATATCGTAGTATCATTTATCATGTGCCACAATGCCTTAACAGTCTTTTAGTAATCTTTGCTGTCGTTGTATAGCGTACTTACAGTCTCCTGTGTGTTCATGCTATGCACTCTGCCGGGAGTGAATCCCTGTTGTACTTACTATTGTGGCATCTGGTGTCCCATGTGTTGGGGTGCCGCACGAACCTCTACCTCCACTGCTTACTCTAAGGGAGCAGGGGAGGTGCGCTAGGTATTTTACTCCAGGTCTGGTGCTTACATCGATAGTATCCCAAGGATGTTAGCTGTTAAGAGTTTCTTAATTAAGAGAGAAGAAGTTGTGGAAATTGTCCTTTGTCTTAGTTGTCATCCAAATAAAATTGGGCTCCACTTCACTTTTATTATATAAGAACCACAGGTCCAGAACCAAATGCTTTTCGGGGTTCTTTTGGTATCTACCCCTTCATCAGTGGTGACCTGCGGTATTGCCGAACGCCCTGAATCCCCAAAATATAGAGGTACTGCATAGATATAAGGATTATAATTCACCCCCAAAAATTCACAAAAAAAACGATATTTAAAAACACACATTTAATTCATTATGTTCAAATGAAACAATATCACCAACTTTTGACACTCCTCCCAGGGATTTTCATCATTTTTATCTTAATACATGAAGAACAGGTCTAAGCAATTGGATTTCACAATTATTCTCTATTGTTCTACTTTCTAATATTATGCAGTACTAAACAATCAAAAACACACATTTACTTAAAAAAACGCATGAAAAAAGCACAAAAACCGCAGGTTTGGAAAACAACTAAAAATTGGATGAAAAACAACAGTAGAATATACCATCACAAAAAAGAATGGTTCTATACTCTTTTTACAACTTTTTAAAGTTTCACAAAAAGTTTTTGTTAAATATACTGTAGATAATGTTGGATCCATTCCAGGATTTGCAAATCTCTCAATTAGACAAGAAAGAACCACTATAAGGCTAGATGCACACGTCCGTTAAACCCGGACATGACCAGTCCGTGGTAACCAGGACTGAACTTCTTCTTTACAGCAGGAGCGCATGTCGTCATTGGTTGCTATGACGCCGTACGCTCCCTGCCGCTGCT
This sequence comes from Bufotes viridis, assembly GCA_033119425.1. NCBI lineage: Eukaryota > Metazoa > Chordata > Amphibia > Anura > Bufonidae > Bufotes > Bufotes viridis. Next base: position 229,860,343 of record CM065589.1, read on the forward strand.
GCAGGACAGTAATACATTGGTATGATCTATACCGGTATAAATATTCTTACTGCATTTATTCTACCTCCAGTGATTGGGTGAATCACTTATTTACTTGAGCACCTTAATCCATAACAACAGGAGAGCGAGCCGCCAATCACATTTACATATTCCCACATATAATTTTATTTTTTTTATTCCAATAACTCCTTCTTGGTGAGTTACTTGGTGTGTTGGTTTTTGTCTTTTAGTGTATTTTCCCTTTGTTTTCCTTTTCTATTATTTCATTACTATGAAACAATAGATTGTTTTTCATATGCTGAACATAACTTTTAAACTAATGCATCACTTTTTTGATTGTAGTGCATTCTAAGTTGCATGTATACCATTAGGCTATAATAAAGTTAAATCTTCTAGGCAAATTGCTTGCTTTGCAGTTCCAAGATGTTTGGTCACCACGGACCTCAAATTTTGCATTCTCCTTTTAGGCACCTGCCTGAGATCTTTTTCTGGTTATGTTAGCCTAAATGAGGAGAACACAGCTGTGTAGTGGTGGTAATTTGTCGACAGCTCAATCAAATTGCTGATTCACTATAAATAATGAAAGTTTTGTTCTGTTAATTATTGATAGTCTCTTAATAATATCCTACTTGTGCGTTATTATACTCTAATAACCACCTGCTTAGTGGATAAGCAAGCAATTGTGAAAGAGATATTATTATAATTAAAATAAAATATTTTCTACAATACATTGAGTCATGGTGGCCTCCATGTGTACAGTATTATCGCATTTTTCTCCTTTAGAAGATTCCATAAAACTTTTGTATATCTGTATGTAAAGTATGGTCTAATACATATCCATAGGTGCTCACTTCGTGAGTATTAGTATTCAGAATTAATAAAATCTCTGCAGTCAATATATTTCAGCTTTATTTATTAAAAAAATCCCAAATTTACAGAAAATTTAAAAAAATTCACTATTTTTTTTAATTTTAATGTCTTTGCTTTCAAAGTAGATTGTAATACCTCATAAAATACTACTGTGTTACTGTATATTTTCCAGATGTCTACTTCATATTGGCATCATTTTGTAAACGTCATTTTATTTTTTTAGAACGTTAGAAGGCTTAGAATTTTAGAAGAAATTTTCAAAACCCACTTTTTAAGGACTAGTTCAGTTATGAATTCACTTTATGGGCTTACATAGTAGAAACTACCCATAAATGACCCCATTTTAGAAATAACACCCTTCAAGTTATTCAAAACTGATTTTACAAACTTTGTTAACACTTTTGGTGTTCCACAAGAATTAAAGGAAAATGGAGGTGAAATTTCAAAATGTAACTTTTCTTTGCAGATTTTCCAGATTTTGCATTTTAATCTATTTTTCCCTGTAACACAGCAGGAATTAAGAGCCAAAGAATTGGCTGATTCTGCAGTTTACAGAAACACCCCACATGTGGTGGTAAACTACTATAAGGGCACATGGCAGGGCACAGAGAGAAAGGAGGTGCCATATGGATTTTGGTTAATTCCTAAGGGACCAAGTCAGGGAAGGGTTCTTATACTTGAAAACACCATTTCTCATTAGAGCTATTAATTCACTACTTTTATCCCTGACTTTAAAACTTGACTTTTAATAGTGACTTGTTTAAAAAATATATTAACAGGTGAGCGATAGAAAGAAAAGATTAAAACTACTACCTAAGTAACAACCTAGAGCTGGTGTTAATGTAAGTAATGGCTATTGTGAGTGCGGACAACCCACTTAGATTGCCCTATAGCTGTATTTTGTAATCGTTAGGAATAGCTAGCTCTCCATTCCAATACTAAGGTCGCTTCGACACCCTGCAGATAATCGCTCTAGGATAAGTTAGGCAGAGCTAAAAACACACTACAATCCGTCCCCCAACATGTTTCGCCAGTAACCTGGCGTCTTCAGGGGTATTGACCATGATCTCGATATTACGCTTTTTGTGAGGCAAGGTAACTAAAAAAATGGCTGTTGTGGCACAGTTTTTAGTTTTTGTTTTTCACGGAGTTCTCCTGACAGGATAGATCATGTGTTAGTTTTATAGAGTAGGTTGATACAGATGCGACAATACCAAATATGTATAATTTGTTATTCTTTCAGTTTTACATAATAAAGCATTTTTTATAACAAAAATAATGTTTTTGTGTCTTCATTTTCTGAAAGCTACATTTCTTTTATTTTTCTGCTGATCGTCTTGTGCAGGGACTCTTTTTTGCAGGAAGAGCTGACATTTTTATTGGTACCATTTTGGGTATAAATGATTTTTTGATCATTCAATATGAAACTTTTTAACAACATTCAACTGAGGGGGTAGATCATGTGATATTTTTATAGAGCAAGTCATTACAGACGTGGAGATACCTAATATGTCTACTTTTTTATTTATTTCAGTTTTACACTATAAAAGCATTTTTGAAGAAAAAAAAGTTATGTTTTAGTGTCTCCATTTTCTGAAAGCAATATTTTGTTATTGTTTTGCCGATTGTCCTATGTAGGGGCTTATTTTTTGTGGCAAGAGATGACGTTTGATTGGTGCTATACTGGGGTACATATTTCTTTTTGATCGCTTGGAATTACACTTTTTGTGATGTATGGTGAGAAAAAATAGCATTTTTATTTTTTTTACGGTGTTCATCTGAGAGGTTAGGTCATGTGATATTTGTATAGAGCTGGTTGTTATGGACATGGAAATACGAAATATGTCTACTTTTTTTTAAAACTTACTTTTACACTAGAAAAGCATTTTTGAAGGGAAAAAAATCATGTTTTAGTGTCTCCATTTTCTGAAAAAGCCATATTTTTTATATTTTTTGGACGATTGTCTTAACGAGGGTCTCATTTTTTTGGGAATGTGTATGGCTTTTTGATCGCTTGGAATTACACCTTTTGTGATGAAGGTGACCAAAAATGCATTTTTGGCACAGTTTTTTTTTTCTTTACGCCGTTCACCTGGGAGGATAGATCATGTGATATTTTTATAGAGCAGATGATTACGGATGCAGTGATACCTAATATGTCTACTTTTTACATTTATTTTATTTTTGACACAATAAAAGCATTTTTGAAGAAAGATGAATCATGTTTTAGTGTCTCCATTTTCTGAAAGCCATATTTTTTTTAATCTTTTGGATGATTGTCTTAGGTAGGGTGCCTTTTTTTTGGGAAGAGAAGATGGTTTGATTGGTACTACTTTGGGGTACATATGTCTTTTTGATCGCTTGGAATTACACTTTTTGTGATGTAATTTTGTGATGTAATTTGTGTGATTTTTTGTTTCTTTTTTTTATGGCGTTCACCTGAGGTGATAGATTATGTGATATTTTTATAGAGCACATCATTACGGACACGGCAATACCTAATATGTCTGTTTTTTATTTATTTATTTTTTTAAACACTATTTTATGGTGAGGGGGCTTTTTTTACTTGAAACTTTAATTTTTTTATTATAAGAAAACACTTTTTTTTTACTTGTTATATTTGTCCCACTGTGGTACTTCACCTTTTCAGGGTTTGATCCCTGTTTCAATTTAGTACAATACATTATGTATTGTACTGAATTGAACTGTCAGCGTCTTACACAGTAAGACGCTGACAGTTGCCCAGGAGACCCAGCCTGCAGGCTGGATCTCCTGGGCTTCTGTAGCTGGCAATCTCTGATGCCAGTGTAAGGCATCGTGCCTACCATTGTCAATGCAGCGCCAAAGCCCTCTCCCTCTGCAAACCCTGCATGTGCTGCAGTTAGCGCTGACTGCAGCATGTGAAAGGGTTGATCCGCCGGCATCACTGCATATAGCGATGCCTGCAGATGCAGCAGAGCCCAGCTATCAGTAACAGCCGGGCCTGTGCTGTGGATCGGGCGGGTGCATCTCCTGCAAAAGGCTGCATTCCCTCACGTACAGGGGTTAAGGGCTTTCTAGTTAGGTTTAATTGCCAAGCGCAGCCAGGTTTTTTTTCTCCCTGGCTGTGAGCTCTGTGCTGCGATTGGACCTCTCTACAGCCAGGGAGAAGGAATGCCCAGGGAGAAAAACTGATGTCTCCTACCTGTTGTGAAGTTAGTAGCAATTACCATACAGCACGGCAGATGGTAACGGGGTCACAGCTGAAGAACGGAGTGGTGCCCAGGTATAATTGTAAGTGAAGTGAGATCCCTGGGCATCTCTCTACATGTCCAGATAGTTATCTTACAATGTTCGGACCGATGAAAGGTCCTCTTTAATGAACTGTTCTAGGCAGTATGCTTGGCTTAATTGCGTTGATCATGCAGACAGAGGCTCTTTAAGTGCAGATCAGCTCTCTGTTTAACTCTATTGATTAGAGCTATGCTGCAGGAGGATAGACACTGTGGCATCAGTCGGAGGCTATTTGCACATGGCACCAAGAATGACACGTCCTTTCTTGGAACAAACCCAGCTTTTTACCAATGGCCTGCATACTGCAAAACTGCCTCCCATTGAAAACAATAGGAGGCAGACACTAGGTAGCCATCACTGGAATTTTGGGGCCGCGTTCATGACAAAATTCCGGGAAATGACTGTATGAGATGTTTAAAGTTCCAAAAAAAAAAAGTTGGGCATGCGTGCACTGACCCTTTAGGAGCCAGGAGTTGTGCATGCCCTACAGACAGGTAAAAATAAGAATGATTGTGTTTGCTTTAGCAGCCTGTTAGATTACATTAATATCTTAGGTACTGTGTGGGAATAGATAAATCATGATTGCCTTCTATTGGCTAATCATCAAAATTATCCCACTTAACTTTTTGGAATTCTTCACCTAACTTTTAGCGCTTAAATATCCAACTTGCATTCCTAAGATTTAAGTGTTCAACTTGGCAAACTGTAGTAGGTTAGGATTTTATGTGGCATACAGTTAGACTTTTTCTAGTGAACATCTTGAAATTATTGAGCGGCTGGTCTAGAAAAGTCACTTGTACAGCTAGAAGATGAATACATTTCCTTAAATATAAGCTTTAATAAAAAAATTACTGTGTTGTAATGAATAAAGTGTTCTCTGGCACAGTTTAAAGCTGTACTCAAATGCTTAACAGTGATGTACATTTTCCATCTCTGCCAGGCAATTTTCAGCATAAGAAAATTCATAAGAAAGTCATAAGAAAATTGTTGTCAAAATTAATATTTCCACAATTTTAAACCAGTTTAAATATTTAATTAAAACCATCTTTATTTTGAAGTCAAAATCTGAACATTCAGGAGTAAATCTTATTGAGTATAACCTAGATCTTGATAGCTTTTTGCATAGTTTTTCCTTGAAGGGGACTGGCTATCAGTGACTGATCAGAGACTGCTGTATGCGCCGGAATCTGTGAAAACACCTATGCCAGCGCATTAACACTTGATTTGCCGTGGTCAGCGCTTACCGTGGCATGCGCAATGTCTGTAGCGGCCACCGGGTCCCCATGCTGCTGTGACGGGGACCTGATGTGTGACAAGGCAGCCTGATGCCATGCAAAGGCTGCCCAATGCCCTGCATGGCATCGGGACCTGCCTTCTACAGTTGCCGAGAAGATCCAGCCTCAGGCTGGGTCACCTAGGCAACCTGTTAGTGAATTACTCAGTGAAATTGTCTAGATTTGCTTCTAAACTTCTAAGGGCCCTTTCATAGAGTTCTGTCGTCTGGGCTCTATGCTGGAAAAATACTGATCAGTATTATCCCCATGCATTCTGAATGGAGAGAAATCCGTTCAGTATGCATCAGGATGTCTTCAGTTCAGTCACTGAATGTTTTTTGGACGGAGAAAATACCGCAGTATGCTGCAGTATTCTTTCCATCCTGGGATGCGGAGCAAAACGGATCTGTCATGACCCCCAATGCAAGTCAATGAGGATGGATCCGTTTTCTCTGGCACAATCTGTGACAATAGAAAAAGGATCCATCCTCCACTGACTTTCAATGGAGTTCAAAATGGATCCGTTCTGGCAATGTTAAAAAATAGTTAAAGTTAATACAAGCGGATCCGTTCAAACGGATGCATGCAGTTGTATTATCTGTAACTGAAGCGTTTTTTTTCTGGCATAGAGCCCCAACGACGGAACTCTATTCCGCAAAACAAAAACGCAAGTGTGAAAGTACCCTAAGCCTTCTAACATCCCCAAAAAGTAGACATACGGAAAATATAAAGTAATAGCTATTTTTGGAGGCATCACTATCTGTTTTAAAAGTAGAGAAATTGACATTTGCAATTTTTTCAAAATTTTTGGTAAATTTGGTATTTTTTTTATAAATAAAAATAAATTTTTTTGACTCAATTTAACCACTGTGATGAAGTACAATATGTGACAAGGAAAGAATGTCAGAATAGCCTGGATAAGTAAAAGCGTTTTAAATCTATAACCACATAAAGTGACACATGTCAGATTGCTAAAAATGACCTGGTCCTTAAGGTGAAAAATGGCAGGGTCCATAAGGGGTTATTGTGCAAAGATATATGAAAACATTGAAAACATGGTGCAAACACACAGTCAGGTTTCTGCATGGAGTTTTGAAAGCCAAAATCTGGAGTGGTTCTTAAAAGGAGAGAAAATATAAAGGCTTAATATGATTTCCTCTCTTTTGGAATTGACTCCTGGTTTTGGGTTCCAAAACTGCATGCAGAACTTGACCATGCGGCCATACCCTAACTACCCTAGCTATCATATTTAATTTACATGAAAATTTGAAGCAGTGTGCACATATTCTTTATAAAAATTGTGTGGGTCCATCTGCCAATGACAAAAGAGGTCCTTCTTTTAGATTTAGTAGCAACCTACAAAACAGTCTCATAGATATCTTGTTGAGAACACAGCAAGATATTATCTATTATCTCCATTACCATATGACAACCATTTTAGCATCTGTATGGGGTTGGGAAGTTAAAGGAATACCAAACTTAGAAATGAACATTAGACCAGCACCTTCAAATAATAAGAAATGAGCGTGCAGGATCCTGCTACCATGGCTGACAAAAACAAATGAAAACTACATGTAACAGTACTTCTTTTTTTATATGCAAAGACATGTGAAAACATTGAAAATATGATACCTATTGAGACAAAACAGTCTCATAGATATCTTGCTGAGAACACAGGCATTAATCTCCTCCGATCTCTTCCATCGTTAGCTAGTAGAGATGGCCCGAACTATTCGCCGGCGAACAGTTCCCGGCGAACATAGCTTGTTTGCGTCCGCCGCGGCGGGCGACCATATTCGATGTTCGCGTTCGCCCCTATACTTTATCATTGAGCAAACTTTGACCCTGTACCTCACAGTCAGCAGACACATTCCAGCCAATCAGCATACCCTCCCTCCCAGACCCTCCCACCTCCTATCTAAACGCAAGGATAGGATCCATCATACATTCATTCTGAAGCTGCAGTGTTAGTAATTGTGAATCGCAATGCGATTAACATAACCTGTATTATTCGCATTGCGATTACAACTTAGATCTGAGTTCCAAATGGTTGTATTGCTAGAATATATTAACGAAGATAACGAATATAGCACTATATTCTCAATCTTCATTATATTCTAGCAATAAAACCATTAGGAACTCAGATCTAAGTTGAATTTGCAATGTGATTAATATAACCTGCATTAATCGCATTGCGAATTCAACTTAGAGCTGAGTTTCTAATGGTTGTTGTATTGCTAGAATATACGTTATATTCTAGCAATACAACCATTAGGAACTCAGCTCTAAGTTGTAATCGCAATGCGAATAATACTTACAATTATTAATCGCTTTGTGAATCCATTTGATGCCTCTGTTTGATTGTATATGACGGTTGACTATGACTATGACCAACGTTCTGCCTCCAAAGCAAGATATCTGAACCCCCCAGGGGCCATTTAGGCATTTTTAATAGAAAACGCATCAAAAACGCATCAAAAACGCATCTGCGTTTTTATAATTTTTTCATTTTTTAGTTTATTTTTTGTGTATTTTGCCACATTTGGTTGCATATTTACATTTGGTATAGGCAAATATGGTAGTCTAGATCATGCGTCTATACGAAAACCTAGGATCATTGTTTGACAGCATATTTTCTAAGCCATGTAGCTGAGTATAGATTTGGGCAGAGTAATGATCTAGACTACCATATTTGCCTATACCAAATGTAAATATGCAACCAAATGTGGCAAAATACACAAAAAATTAAACTAAAAAATGAAAAAATTGTAAAAACGCAGATGCGTTTTTGATGCGTTTTCTATCAAAAACGCCCAAATGGCCCCTGGGGGGTTCAGATATCTTGCCTCGGAGGCAGCAGAACATTGGTGGTAGTCATAGTCAACCGTCATATACAATCAAATAGAGGCATTAAATGGATTCGCAAAGCGATTAATAATTGTAAGTATTATTCGCATTGCGATTACAACGTAGAGCTGAGTTCCTAATGGTTGTATTGCTAGAATATAACGTATATTCTAGCAATAGAACAACCATTAGGAACTCAGCTCTAAGTTGAATTCGCAATGCGATTAATGCAGGTTATATTAATCGCATTGCAAATTCAACTTAGATCTGGGTTTCCTAATGGTTTTATTGCTAGAATATAATGAAGATTGAGAATATAGTGCTATATTCGCTATCTTCGTTAATATATTCTAGCAATACAACCATTTGGAACGCAGATCTAAGTTGTAATCGCAATGCGAATAATACAGGTTATATTAATCGCATTGCGATTTACAATTACTAACACTGCAGCTTCAGAATGAATGTAAGATGGATCCTATCCTTGCGTTTAGATAGGAGGTGGGAGGGTCTGGCAGGGAGGGTATGCTGATTGGCTGGAATGTGTCTGCTGACTGTGAGGTACAGGGTCAAAGTTTGCTCAATGATAAAGTATAGGGGCGAACGCGAACATCGAATATGTTCGCCCGCCGCGGCGGACGCGAACAAGCTATGTTCGCCGGCGAATAGTTCGGGCCATCTCTACTCCTGGACACAGCATCCATTTTAGATTCATTCGGAAGCTGCAGTCTTAGTGAGAGGAGGGACAGTGTAACTGCTGCTGAGATTTAATAGGGAAATCGATAGCTAGGCTAGTGTAGTCAGTGTCCACTCCAGTCCTGAAAGACTCATCAGATCTCTGCTGTAAGGACTGCGTCCTGACAGCACCCCAAAAAGCCCTTTTTAGGGCTAGTACATCCGTCTCCCTCCCAGACCCTCCCACCTCCCATCAAATTGCAAGGATGGCATCCATCTTAGTAGTTGTAATCGCAATGCGATTAATACAGGTTATATTAATCGCATTGCAAATTCAACTTAGAGCTGGGTTCCTATTCTCAATCTTCGTTATATTCTAGCAATACAACCATTAGGAACTCAGCTTTAAGTTGAATTCGCAATGCGATTAATATAACCTGTATTAATCGCATTGCGATTACAACTTACCACACTCTGCGTCAACTAGATATTTTTCCATGGGAGTTTTGCCATGAATCCCCCTCCGGCATGCCACAGTCCAGGTGTTAGTCCCCTTGAAACAACTTTTCCATCACTATTGTGGCCAGAAGGAGTCCCTTTGTTTTTTAAAATTCGCCTGTCTATTGAAGTCTATGGCGGTTCGCAATGTTCGCATGTTCGCGAACATTTGCGGAAGTTCGCGTTCGCCGTTCGCGAACGGAAAATTTTATGTTCGCAACATCACTTTTAGCTAGTGGCCAACTAAGGGCAAAGGGCTTAGCTGGTTTAATGAACTTTTTGTCCAGCTGCAGATGCAGTAGGAAGGCTCCTGCTACAGCCACTTGTCTGACAGCTAGCCAGTAGCCACAGGATTGTGAGAAGGGGAGGGGGAAATATGCGGGCATTGCTAAGCTCCTTGGGATTCCTTTACATATTTTTCCATTTTAATTCTAGTTAAGTTGGACCGAGGAAAAGCAATCGATCAAAGTATGAAGCACTAGGGCGCATTGTCTATGTTAAGTGTTCCTTTAGTAGTAGTCGTCATCATTATAAATGAATAGGGTTGAGAGAACAGTTCAAGCATAGTTCGGGTTCGTACCGAATTTTGGAGTGTTCGGGATATGATCCTGGACCTGAACATTTTCAAAAAAGTTTGGGTTCGGGTCCGTTGTTCGGCGATTTCTTCCCGCTTCCTGAAGGGCTGCACAGCAGCCAATCAGCTAGCGTTTTACTTCTTGTCCTAAGAAGCCATCACAGCCATGCCTACTAATGGCATGGCTGTGATTGTCCAAGTGCAGCATGTGACCCAGCCTCTATTTAAGCTGGAGTCACGTAGCGCCGCATGTCACACTGCTCTGATTAGTGTAGGGAGAGGACGCAGCTTCTGTGAGGGCGAGATTAGGCAGGGAAAAGTCAGCAAAAACACCTAACGAAGTGATCGATCTACAGCTGTGAATCATTTTCCTTCTGCTAGTTAATTGCTCACTGGTTTTTAGGCTGCACAGAGCGTTTTTCTGTCAATTTGATCGGCGGACATTTTGTGTCTTGTGGTGCACCAGCACAAGCTGCCACCAAGTCCATAAATCCATCAATACTAGTTTTGTTTTTTTTTTGCTATATCCTACATCAGGGGCTTGGCTGTGCTTATTGTCACCCCTAGAAACTCAGGATAGAAATTTCTATATTTAATTTAGGGGTTAAATTCAATTGCCGAAATAGCAATCCCCTAAATCTGGTGTTCCAGATGTGGCTAGCCAAGTGTAACACTCTCTGCTGTCTGGCAAAGGATAGATTTTTTTCTGTGATGAAATTCAATTGCTAAAATAGCAATTCCTTAAATCTAGTGTCCCAGCAGTGGCTGGCAAAGTTTAATAGTGTCCGGCAAAGGATATATTTTGTTCTGGGGTGAAATTCAATTGCCAAAATAGCAATACCGTAAATCTGGTGTACCAGCAGTGGCTGGCCAAGATTAATAGTGTCCGGCAAAGGATAGATAATTTTCTGGGGTGAAATTCAATTGCCAAAATAGCAATACCGTAAATCTGATGTTCCAGCTGTGACTGGACAAGTTTCATAGTGTTCGTCATAGGAAATATTATTCTCTGCGGTGAAATTCAGTTGCAAAATTAGAAATACAGTAAATCTGATGTTCCAGCTGTGACTGGACAAGTTTCATAGTGTCCGTCATAGGATATATTATTTTCTGCTGTGAAATTCAGTTGCAAAAATAGAAATACCGTAAATCTGGTGTTATAGTTGTGACTGGACAAGCTTAATAGTGTCCGGCAAAGGATTTATTATTTTCTGGGGTGAAATTCATTTACCAAAATAGCAATACCATAAATCAGTGGTTTCAGCTGTGGCTGGCCGAGTTTAATAGTGTCCGGCAAAGGATATATTTTGTTCTGAGGTGAAATTCAATTGCCAAAATAGCAATACCATAAATCAGTGGTTTCAGCTGTGGCTGATCAAGTTTAATAGTGTCCGGCAAAGGATTAATTTTTTTCTGGGGCAAAATTCAATTGCAAAAATAGCAATACTGTAAATCTGGTGTCCCTGCAGTGGCTGGCCAAGTGTAATAGTGTACGGCAAAGGATATATTTTTAATGGGGTGACATTCAATTGCCAAAATAGCAATATCGTAAATCTGGTGTCCCAGCAGTGGCTGGCCAAGTTTAATAGTGTACGGCAAAGGATAGATAGTTTTCTGGGGTGAAATTCAATTGCCAAAATAGCAATACCGTAAATCTGGTGTTCCAGCGGTGGCTGGCCAAGTTTAATAGTGTCCATCAAAGGATTTATTATTTTCTGCGGTTAAATTCAGTTGCCAAAATAGCAATACCATAAATCAGTGGTTTCAGCTGTGGCTAGCCAAGTTTAATAGTGTCCGGCAAAGGATATATTTTGTTCTGGGGTTAAATTCAAATGCCAAAATAGCAATATCGTAAATCTGGTGATCCAGCTGTGGCTGGACAAGTTTAATAGTTTCCGGCAAAGGATAGATAATTTTCTGGGGTGAAATTCAATTGCCAAAATAGCAATACCGTAAATCTGATGTTCCAGCTGTGACTGGACACGTTTCATAGTGTCCGTCATAGGATATATTATTTTCTGCAGTGAAATTCAGTTGCAATAATAGAAATTCCGTAAATCTGGTGTTCCAGCTGTGACTGGACAAGTTTAATAGTGTCCGGCAAAGGATTTATTATTTTCTGGGGTGAAATTCAGTTGCCAAAATAGCAATACCATAAATCAGTGGTATCAGCTGTGGCTGGCCAAGTTTAATAGTGTATGGCAAATATTTCCTGTCTCCCCCTTTCGGAGGAGACAGGAAACATAGCAAGGCAAGACATAACAGAACAGGCGAACTCAAAGCAGAGACACAGGAGTACGGACGACCTAGTCAGAGACAACAAACAATGGACAACAACAGTGCAACAACAAGCAGTGTACAACAACAATGAACAAGTAGGGGAACCTACAGAAAACAGACGGACACGGATCCCATGGGTCAGCAGCATGGGAGACAGTACACACCAGAAGCAGGACAGGACAAACACACACCAGGAGAGCTGACCCAGAACTGAGGAAACCTCAGCCTTAAATACAGGTTCCATGGGTGTAGCAAAGAAGCCACACCCATGGAGCCAACAACACAGATGGGAGTTAACCCATACAATACCACAAACAAGCACACTGGAACGAAGCTGCAGCGAGGAGCTGCAGCACACGAAAGTACGGAAGGTCACGGCTGGAAACAGCGGCCATGACAGCAAAGGATATATATTTTTCTGGGGTGAAATTAAATTGCCGAAATAGCAATACCGTAAATCTGGTGTCCCAGCAGTAGCTGGACCAGTTTCATAGTGTCCGTCATAGGATATATTATTTTCTGCGGTGAAATTCAGTTGCAAAAATAGAAATACCATAAATCTGGTGTTTTAGCTGTGACTGGACAAGTTAAATAGTGTCCGGCAAAGGATTTATTATTTTCTGGGGTGAAATTCAGTTGCCAAAATATCAATACCATAAATCAGTGCTTTCAGCTGTGGCTGGCCAAGTTTAATAGTGTCCGGCAAAGGATATATTTTGTTCTGGGGTGAAATTCAATTGCCAAAATAGCAATACCATAAATCAGTGGTTTCAGCTGTGGTTGGCCAAGTTTAATAGTGTACGGCAAAGGATATATTTTTTTATGGGGTGAAATTCAATTGCCAAAATAGAAATAACGTAAATCTGGTGTTCCAGCAGTGGCTGGCCAAGTTTAGTAGTGTACAGCAAAGGATATATTTTTTTATGGGGTGACATTCAATTGCCAAAATAGCAATACCGTAAATCTGGTGTTCCAGCGGTGGCTGGCCAAGTTTAATAGTGTCCATCAAACGATTTCTTATTTTCTGCGGTTAAATTCAGTTGCCAAAATAGCACAATACCATAAATCAGTGGTTTCAGCTGTGGCTAACCAAGTTTAATAGTGTCCAGCAAAGGATATATTTTGTTCTGGGGTGAAATTCAATTGCCAAAATAGCAATACCGTAAATCTGGTGTCCCAGCAGTGGCTGGACAAGTTTAATAGTGTCCGGCAAAAGATAGATAATTTTCTGGGGTGAAATTCATTTGCCAAAATAGCAATACCATAAATCAGTGGTTTCAGCTGTGGCTGGCCAAGTTTAATAGTGTATGGCAAAGGATATATTTTTTTCTGGGGTGAAATTAAATTGCCAAAATAGCAATACCGTAAATCTGGTGTCCCAGCAGTGGCTGCACCAGTTTCATAGTGTCCGTCATAGGATATATTATTTTCTGCGGTGAAATTCAGTTGCAAAAATAGAAATACCATAAATCTGGTGTTTTAGCTGTGACTGGACAAGTTTAATAGTGTCCGGCAAAGGATTTATTTTTTTATGGGGTGAAATTCAGTTGCCAAAATATCAATACCATAAATCAGTGCTTTCAGCTGTGGTTGGCCAAGTTTAATATTGTACGGCAAAGGATATATTTTTTTCTGGGGTGAAATTCAATTGCCAAAATAGCAATACCGTAAATCTGGTGTTCCAGCAGTGGCTGGCCAAGTTTAATAGTGTACGGCAAAGGATATATTTTTTTATGCAGTGAAATTCAGTTGCAAAAATTGAAATACAGTAAAACTGTTGTTCCAGCAGTTGCAGGCTTCGTTTAAATCTGTACGTAAAAGGGTATATTTTTTTCTGGGGTGAAATTTAATTGCCAAAAAAGCAATACCCTGAATCTGGTGTTCCAGCTGTTGCAGGCCTAGTTTACATCTGTTCGTAGAAGCGTATTTTTTTTTTCTGGGGTGAAATTCAATTGTTAAAATAGCAATTCCCTGAATCTGGTGTTCCAGCTGTGGCAGGCCTAGTTTAAATCTGTCTGTAAAAGGGTATTTTTTTTCTGGGGTGAAATTTAATTGCCAAAATAGCAATACCCTGAAAAAGTGTTCCAGCTGTTGCTGCCGAGTTTAAATCTGTCCGTAAATGGGTATATTTTTTTCTGGGGTGAAATTCAGTTGCCAAAATAGAAATACAGTAAATCTGGTGTTCCAGCTGTGACTGGACAAGTTTAATAGTATCCATCAAAGGATAGATTTTGTTCTGGGGTGAAATTCAATTAAAGCAATACCCTGAATCTGGTGTTCCAGCTGTTGCAGGCCAAGTGTTAATCTGTCCGTAAAAGGGTATATTACACTCAAGGTGTATATACAAGTGCTGAGAGGGTCATCCTCAACAACTTCACACGCTACCGTGCATCTCCCATTGTATTTCTGTCCGTTAAAGGGTATATTACACAAAGTGTTAAAATACAATTGCTGAAGTCATAATCCTACATATTTTTTCACACGCTACTGTGCATCTCCAAATGTAAATCTGTCCATAAAACGATACCTTTCATCCAGGGCCTAAATACTTGGCCTACAATTGATATTCCCCTAAATCTGTGGTTACTTCTGTGCCTGGATTAGTGTAATACGGTACATAAATAGATAGCCAGATAGTGTTAGGTCCGTCAAAGGATATATTATTTTCTGGGGTAAAATTCACTTGCAAAAATAGAAATACTGTGAATCTGGTGTTCCAGCTGTGACTGGACAAGTTTCACAGTGTCTGTCAAGGGATATAATATTTTCTGGGGTGAAATTCAATTGCCAAAATATCAATACCCAAAATCTGGTGTTCCAGCTGTTGCAGGCAAAGTGTAAATCTGTCCGTAAAAGGGTACATTACACTCAGCGTGCATCTCCAAGTGTATTTCTTTCCGTTAAAGGGTATATTACAGTAAGTATTAAAATACAGCATAATCCTCTACATTTGCACACACTGTTTTGCATCTCTAAGTGTATTTCTTTCCGATAAAGGGTATATTACACAAATTGTTAAAATACAAGTGCTGAAAGCATAATCCTATATATATTTAACACGCTACTGTGCATCTCAAAGTGTAAATCTGTCCGTAAAAGGATACATTTCATCCAGAGCCTAAATACTAGGCCTACAATTGATATTCCCCTAAATCAGTGGTTACTGCTGTGCCTGGATTAGTGTAATACGGTACATAAATAAATAGGCAGATAGTGTTAGGTGCCTGTAAAAGATGGCCTGAAATTGAAATCAATACATTGGGCCAAATATTTTTTTTCTTATTGTGGTGCTTGGTGAATAGTAACAATGAGGAAAACATCTAGTAAGGGAAGCGGAGGCGGTCGTGGTGGTGTTAGTGGACCCTCAGGTGCTGGGAGAGGACATGGCCATTCTGCCACAGCCACACGTCCTAGTGAACCAACTACCTCAGGTTCCAGTACCCGCCAGAATTTACAGCGATATTTGGTGGAGCCCAACGCCGTTCTAAGGATGGTAAGACCTGAGCAGGTACAGGCGCTAGTCAATTGGATGGCTGAAAGTGGATCCAGCACGTTCACAACATTATCTCCCACCCAGTCTTCTGCAGAAAGCGCACAGGTGGCACCTGAAAACCAAGCCCATCAGTCTGCCACATCACCCCCATGCATATCAGGGAAACTGTCTGAGCCTCAAGTTATGCAGCAGTCTCTTATGCTGTTTGAAGACTCTTCTGGCAGGGTTTCCCAAGGGAATCCACCTAGCCCTTCACCAGTAGTGGAAGACATAGAATGCACTGATGCACAACCACTTATATTTCCTGATGATGAGGACATGGGAATACCACCTCATCGGAGTCCACACGTCTCTGATGATGACGAAACACAGGTGCCAACTGCTGCATCTTTTTGCAGTGTGCAGACTGAACAGGAGGTCAGGGAGGAAGACTGTGTGGAAGACAATGCAGGGGATGATGAGGTCATAGACCCCACATGGAATGAAGGTCGTGTCACTGACTTTCATAGTTCAGAGGAAGAGGCAGTGGTGAGACCGAGCCAACGCATAGCAAAAGAGGGAGCAGGGGGCAAAAGCAGAACAGCCGCCGCCAAGAGAGTTCACCTGCTTCTGGCCACCGCCACCAGGGACCGAGCACCCCAAAGGCAGCTTGGTTTGCACGCTGTGCCATCAGAGCCTGAAGCGAGGCATTAACGTTCTGAGCCTTAGCACAACCTGCATGACCAGGCATCTACATGCAAAGCATGAACTGCAGTGGAGTAAACACCTTAAAAACAAGGAACTCACTCAGACTCCCCCTGCTCCCTCTTCTGCTGCTGCCTCGGCCTCTTCCTTTGCCTCGGGCGGAATGTTGGCACCTGCCGCCCACCAAACAGAGGATGTACCACCGACACCACCACCTGCGTCATCAAGCATCTCCACCATGTCATACGGCAGCGTTTAGCTCTCCATATCACAAACCTTGGAGAGAAAGCGTAAATTCCCACACAGCCACCCTCGAGCCCTGGGCCTGAATGCCAGCATTTCTAAACTACTGGCTTTTGAAATGCTGTCATTCAGGCTAGTGGACACAGACAGCTTCAAACAGCTGATGGCGATGGCTGTCCCACAGTATGTTGTTCCCAGCCACCACTACTTCTCCAAGACAGCTAAGTATCCGATAAAATCAACCAAGTATCCGATAAAATCAAGTGTGCACTGCACAACGGCATCTGTGGCAAGGTCCACCTAACCACAGATACGTGGACCAGTAAGCACGGCCAAGGACGCTATATCTCCCTAACTACACACTGGGTAAATGTAGTGGCGGCTGGGCCCCAGGCGGAGAGTTCTTTGAGCATGTCCTTCCGCCGCCAAGGATCGCAGGGCATCATTCTATGCCTCCTGTAGCCTTCTCCTCCTACTCGGCTTCCTCCTCGTCTGCTTCCACCTGCTCATCCAGTCAGCCACACACCTTCACCACCAACTTCAGCACAGCCTGGGCTAAACGTCAGCAGGCCGTTCTGAAACTCATATGTTTGGGGGACAGGCCCCATACCGCGCAGGAGTTGTGGCAGGATATTGAACAATAGACCGACCAGTGGTTGCTGCCGGTGGGCCTCAAGCCCGGCCTGGTGGTTTGCGATAATGGGCGAAATCTCGTCGCAGCTCTTGGACTAGCCGGTTTGACGCACATCCCTTGCCTGGCGCATGTGCTGAATTTGGTGGTCAGAAATTCATTCACTACTATCCCGACAAGTCAGAGCTGCTGCATAAAGTGCGGGCCGTCTGTGCGCGCTTTCGGCGTTCACATCCTTCTGCTGCTCGCCTGTCTGCGCTACAGTGTAACTTCGGCCTTCCCGCTCACCGCCTCATATGCAACGTGCCCACCAGGTGGAACTCCACCTTGCACATGCTGGAGAGACTGTGCGAGCAGCAGCAGGCCATAGTGGAGTTTCAGCTGCAGCACGTACGGGTCAGTAGCACTGCGGAACAGCACCACTTCACCACCAATGATTGGGCCTCCATGCGAGACCTGTGTGCCCTGTTGCTCTGTTTCGAGTACTCCACCAACATGGCCAGTGTCGATGACGCCGTTATCAGCGTTACAATACCACTTGTATGTCTCCTTGAGAAAACTCTTAGGGCGATGATGGAAGAGGAGGTGGCCCAGGAGGAGGAGGATAAGGGGTCATTTTTAGCACTTTCAGGCCAGTCTGTTAGAAATTCCTCAGAGTGAGGATTTTTGCAACAGCAGAGGCCAGGTACAAATGTGGCAAGCCAGGGCCCACTACTGGAGGACGAGGAGGATGAGGAGGAGGTGGAGGAGGATAAGGATGAAGCAGGTTCACAGCGGGGTGGCACCCAACACAGCTCAGGCCCATCACTGGTGCGTGGCTGGGGGGATACGGAGGATGATTGTCCTTACCTCTGGGCAACCTGGCACACATGAGCGACTACATGCTGTAGTGCCTGCGCATCGACAGCAGGGTTGCCCACAATTTATAGAGTGCGGACTACTGGGTTGCCACCCCGCTGGATCCCCGGTACAAAGACAATGTGCCCACCTTACTTCCTGCACTGGAACGTGATAGGAAGAAGCGCAAGTACAAGCGCACGCTGGTAGAGGCGCTCCTGAGAGCATTCCCAAATGTCACAGGGGAACAAGTTGATGCCCAAGGTGAAGGCAGAGGAGGAGCAAGAGGTCGCCAACGCAGCTGTGTCACGGCCAGCTCCTCTGAGGGCAGGGTTAGCATGTCAGAAATGTGGAAAAGTTTTGTCTCCATGCCACAGCTAACTGCACCACCACCTGATACGGAACGTGTTAGCAGGAGGCAGCATTTCACTAACATGATTGAACAGTACGTCTGCACACCCCTCCACGTACTGACTGATGGTTCGGCCCCATTCAACTTCTGGGTCTCCAAATTGTCCACGTGGCCAGAGTTAGCATTTTATGCCTTGGAGGTGCTGGCCTGCCCGGCGGCCAGCGTTTTGTCTGAACGTGTATTCAGCATGGCAGGGGGCGTCATTACTGACAAACGCAGCCGGCTGTCCACAGCCAACGTGGACAAGCTGACGTTCATAAAAATGAACCAGACATGGATCCCACAGGACCTGTCCCTCCCTTGTGCAGAATAGACATTTATAACTCATTTTTTTAACTTTACCATGATCTTGCAGTGCAACCCAAAGTTGAATGAACCTCTCCTCTGTCTGGGTGGTGGGGCCGAAATAACTGAAAGTGGCCTTCTCCAGTGGTGGGTGATATGACGCATGATTCCTTGCTGTGGGACCTGTATCCTCGGTCTGGGTGCTGGGCCGAAATAACTGAAGGTGGCCTTCTCCAGTGATCAGTGAAATGACGCATGATTCCTTGCTGTGGGACCGCTCTCCTCTGTCTGGGTGCTGGGTCTGAAATAACTGAAAGTTGCCTTCTCCAGTGGTGGGTGATATGACGCATGATTCCTTGCAGTGGGACCTCTCTTCAATTGATATTGGTTAAATTTTATTTATTTTATTTTAATTAATTTCTCTATTCACATTTGTTTGCAGGGGATTTACCTACATTTTGCTGCCTTTGGCAGCCCTCTAGCCCGTTCCTGGACTATTTTACAGCCTTTTTAGTGCCTAAAAGTTCGGGTCCCCATTGACTTCAATGGAGTTCGGGTTCGGGATAAAGTTCGGGTCGAGTTCGGATCCTGAACCCGAACATTTTCCAGGTGTTCGCTCATCTCTACTTATAATGTGACAAAGCAGTTATGTTTTGTGCTTGGGGATTTTCCCCACATGGAAGTAATACAGCATAAAAACAATCCATAAAGTGGTGCACATGGCGTCCTTCACACAACCACAGCCCTTCAGCGGAAGATCCTCTCATGTCACATAACCCACCACAAAAGACAATCTATAGAGTGGTGAACATGGTGTTCTTTACACAACCGCAGCCCAGCAGAAGATTCTCTCTTATCAACCCACTCTTCACACCCAGTCCCTGGAGAATAGCTTTCTTTTTAATTTATCAGCATTTCTTTAGGAACCATTCTACTCCCTCTGTATATGACTATAACAGCAGCCTCTCCTTCAACTCATTTTTGCCTGGTGCTTATGTAGTAGTGACTCAGTGACTTCACACTGCTTCCGGCCATCTCTCCCATCCACAGGCAGAGCTCCAGCTTCTAATCAGCTTATAATGTGACAAAGCAGTTATGTTTTGTGCTTGGGGAATTGCCAGTACATTTAAAGAGGTGGGAACCTGGAAAAAAAAGAACTTATTAAATGACAAGATAACACAAGATAACAAATTATGTTACACCATTTGACATGGTCCTGGATGTAGTGCAGAGTCCCAATTTTTGAAGGTGGCCATTGAACATATGCTGGTGACATGGCTGCTGTGGCCATGTCACCTTTGAAGCAAGTCCCTGGCTGCAACATAGCCTTTGATTATGCCCATGCTGCACTGCAATAAACACTGTGAGGACAGGAAGATGAAGACTAGGGTTGAGCGAAAACCTGGATGTTCGTGTTCGAGATGTTCGGCCGCATTTCCCGAAAACGTTCGGGTTCGGGATCCGAACTCAACCCAAACTTTATCCTGAACCCCATTGAAGTCAATGGGGACCCGAACTTTTGGGCACTAAAAAGGCTGTAAAATAGTCCAGGAAAGGGCTAGAGGGCTGCAAAAGGCAGCAAAATGTAGGTAAATGCCCTGCAAACAAATGTGGATAGGGAAATAAATTAAAATAAAATAAATAAAAATTAATCAATATCAATTGGAGAGAGGTCCCATTGCAGAGAATCATGCGTCATATCAACCACCACTGGAGAAGGCCACTTTCAGTTATTTAGGCCCCAGCACCCAGACAGAGGAGAGAGGTCCGACAGCATAGAATCATGCGTCATATCATCCACCACTGGAGAAGGCCACTTTCAGTTATTTAGCCCCCAGCACCCAGACAGAGGAGAGAGGTCCCACAGCAAGGAATCATGTGTCATATCACCCACCACTGGAGAAGGCCACTTTCCGTTATTTAGGCCCCAGCACCCAGACAGTGGAGAGAGGTCCCACAGCAGAGAATCATGCGTCATATCATCCACCACTAAAGAAGGCAACTTTCAGTTACTTAGGCCCCAGACACAGGAGAGAGGTCCTACAGCAAGGAATAAGGCGTCATATCACCCACCACTGGAGAAGTCCACTTTCAGTTATTTAGGCCCAAGCACCCAGACAGAGTAGAGAGGTCGCATGGCAGAAGTTCAGGCTTCATGTCACCCACCATTGTAACTGGCCACTTTCAGTTATTTAGGCCCCGGTGCCCAGATTGAGGAGAGGTTCATTCAACTTTGGGTTGCACCGCAAGATCATGGTAATGTTAAAAAAATGAGCATTCAATAAAGAAGTGCCCCGGAGTACAAGAATACATGGTTGAGGGGGAGGCAGTTATAAATGTCTATTATGCACAGTGGAGGGACAGGTCCTGTGGGATCCATGCCTAGTTCATTTTTATGAACGTCAGCTTGTCCACGTTGGCTGTGGACAGGCAGCTGCGTTTGTCAGTAATGACGCCCCCTGCTGTGCTGAATACACGTTCAGACAAAACGCTGGCCGCCGAGCAGGCCAGCACCTCCAAGGCATAAAATGCTAACTCTGGCCACGTGGACAATTTGGAGACCCAGAAGTTGAATGGGGCCGAACCATCAGTCAGTACGTGGAGGGGTGTGCAGACGTACTGTTCAATCATGTTAGTGAAATGCTGCCTCCTGCTAACATGTTCCGTTTTAGGTGGTGGTGCAGTAAGCTGTGGCGTGGAGACTAAACTTTTCCACATTTCTGCCATGCTAACCCTGCCCTCAGAGGAGCTGGCCGTGACACAGCTGCGTTGGAGACCTCTAGCTCCTCCTCTGCCTTCGCCTTTGGCTTCCACCTGTTCCCCTGTGACATTTGGGAATGCTCTCAGGAGCGCGTCTACCAGCATGCGTTTGTACTCGCGCATCTTCCTATCACGCTCCAGTGCAGGAAGTAAGGTGGGCACATTGTCTTTGTACCGGGGATCCAGCGGGGTGGCAACCCAGTAGTCCACACACGTTAAAATGTGGGCAACTCTGCTGTTGTTGTGCAGGCACTGCAGCATGTAGTCGATCATGTGTGCCAGGCTCCCCAGAGGTAAGGACAAGCTGTCCTCTGTGGGAGGCGTATCGTCATCGTCCTCCGTATCCCCCCAGCCACTCACCAGTGATGGACCTGAGCTGTGTCGGGTGCCACCCTGCTGTGAACCTGCTTCATCCTCATCCTCCTCCACCTCCTCCTCATCTTCCTCATCCTCCGGTAGTGGGCCCTGGCTGGCCACATTTGTACCTGGCCTCTGCTGTTGCAAAAAAACTCCCTCTGAGCCACTTCTAAAAGACTGGCCTGAAAGTGCTAAAAATTACCCCTCATCCTCCTCCTCCTCCTGGGCCACCTCCTATTCCATCATCGCCCCTAAGTGTTTTCTCAAGGAAACATACAAGTTGTATTGTTACACTGATAACGGTGTCATCGCCACTGGCCATATTGGTGGAGTACTTGAAACAGCGCAACAGGGCACACAGGTCTCGCATGGAGGCCCAATCATTAGCGGTGAAGTGATGCTGTTCCGCAATGCGACTGACCCGTGCGTGCTGCAGCTGAAACTCCACTATGGCCTGCTGCTGCTCGCACAGTCTCTCCAGCATGTGCAAGGTGGAGTTCCACCTGGTGGGCACGTTGCATATGTGGCGGTGAGCGGGAAGGCTGAAGTTACGCAGTAACGCAGACAGGCAAGCAGTGGCAGGAAGTAAACGCCGAAAGCGCGTACATACGGCCCGCTCTTTATGCAGCAGCTCTGACATGTCTGGGTAGTTGTGAATGAACGTCTGCACCACCAAATTCACCACATGCGCCAGGCAAGGGATGTGCGTCAAACCGGCTAGTCCCAAAGCTGCGACAAGATTTCGCCCATTATCACACACCACCAGGCCACGCTTGAGGCCCACCGGCAGAAACCACTCGTCGGTCTGTTGATCAATACCCCGCCACAATTCCTGCACGGTGTTGGATCTGTCCCCCAAACATATGAGTTTCAGAATGGCCTGTTGACGTTTACCCCGGGCTGTGCTGAAGTTGGTGGCGAAGGTATGTGGCTGACTGGATGAGCTGGTGGAAGCAGAGGAGGAGGAAGCCGAGTAGGAGGAGGAGGCTACAGGAGGCAAAGAATGATGCCCTGCGATCCTTGGTGGCGGAAGGACGTGTGCCAAGGAACTCTCCGCCTGGGGCCGGCCGCCACTACATTCACCCAGTGTGCAGTTAGGGAGATATAGCGTCCCTGGCCGTGCTTACTGGTCCAAGTATCTGTGGTTAGGTGGAACTTGCCATAGATGGCGTTGCGCAGTGCACACTTGATTTTATTGGATACTTGGTTGTGCAGGGAAGGCATGGCTGTCTTGGAGAAGTAGTGGCGGCTGGGAACAACATACTGTGGGACAGCCATGGCCATCAGCTGTTTAAAGCTGTCTGTGTCCACCAGCCTAAATAACAGCATTTCAAAGGCCAGGAGTTTAGAAATGCTGGCATTCAGGCCCAGGGCTCGAGGGTGGCTAGGTGGGAATTTATGCTTTCTCTCCAATGTTTGTGAGATGGAGAGCTGAACGCTGCAGTGTAACATGGTGGAGATGCTTGGTGACACAGGTGGTGGTGTCGGTGGCACATCCTCTGTTTGGTGGGCGGCAGGTGCCAACATTCCTCCTGAGGCGGAGGAAGAGGCCGAGGCAGCAGCAGAAGAGGGAGCAGGGGGAGCCTGAGTGAGTTCCTTGCTTTTAAGGTGTTTACTCCACTGCAGTTTATGTTTTGTATGTAGATGCCTGGTCATGCAGGTTGTGCTAAGGTTCTGAATGTTAATGCCTCGCTTCAGGCTCTGATGGCACAGCGTGCAAACCACTCGGGTCTTGTCGTCAGCACATTGTTTAAAGAAGTGCCATGCCAGGGAACTCCTTGAAGGTGCCTTTGGGGTGCTCGGTCCCTGGTGGCGGTGGCCATGAGCTGGCGAACTCTATTGGCGGATGCTGTTCTGCTTTTGCCCCCTGCTCCCTCTTTTGCTACGCTGTTGGCTAGGTCTCATAGGTCTCACCACTGCTTCTTCCTCTGAACTATAAAAGTCAGTGGCACAACCTTCATTCTATGTGGGGTCTAGGACCTCATCGTCCCCTGCATCGTCTTCCACACAGTCTTCCTCCCTGACCTCCTGTTCGGTCTGCACACTGCAGAAAGACGCAGCAGTTGGCACCTGTGTTTCGTCATCATCAGAGACGTGCGGACTCCGATGATGTGGTATTCCCATGTCCTCATCATCAGGAAAGATCAGTGGTTGTGCATCAGTGCTCTCTATGCACTTGTATATACACCTTGAGTGTAATATACAATGTAATGTATGCCAATTAAATTCCACCCCAGAAAAAAATATACCCTGTTATGGACAGATTTAAACTAGGCCTGCAACAGCTCGAACACCAGATTCAGGGTATTGCTATTTTGACAATTGAATTTCACCCCAGAACAAAATATATCCTTTGCCGGACACTAATATAGTTTGCCAGCCACTGCTGGGACACCAGATTTAGGGGATTGCTATTTTGGCAATTGAATTTCACCCCAGAAAAAAATATATCCTTTGCAGGACACTATGAAACTTGGCCAGCCACAGCTGAAACCACTGATTTATAGTATTGCTATTTTGGCAATTGAATTTCACGCCAGAAAATAATATACCCTGTTACGGACAGATTTAACCTAGGCCTGCAACTGCTGGAACACCAGATTCAGGGTATTGCTATTTTGGCAATTGAATTTCACCCCAGAAAAAAATATACCCTGTTAAGGACAAACTAGGCCTGCAACAGCTGGAACACCAGATTTAGGGTATTGCTATTTTTGCAATTGAATTTCACCCCAGAACAAAATATATCCTTTGCTGGACACTATTAAACTTGTCCAGTCACAGCTAGAACACCAGATTCTGGGTATTGCTATTTTGGCAATAAATTTTCACCCCAGAACAAATTATATCCTTTGCCGGACACTATGAAACTTGGCCAGCCACAGCTGAAACCACTGATTTATGGTATTGCTATTTTGGCAATTGAATTTCACCCCAGAAAAAAATATATCCCTTTCAGGACACTATGAAAGTTGGCCAGCCACAGCTGAAACCACTGATTTTTGGTATTGCTATTTTGGCAATTGAATTTCACCCCAGAACAAAATATACCCTTTTACGTACAGATTTAAACTAGGCCTGCAACTGCTGGAATACCAGATTCAGGGTATTGCTATTTTGGCAATTGAATTTAACCCCAGAACAAAATATATCCTGTGCCGGACACTATTATACTTTGCCTGCCACTGCTGGGTCACCAAATTTAGGGGATTGCTATTATGGCAATTGAATTTCACCACAGAAAATAATCTATCCTTTGCCAGACAGCAGATAGTATTACACTTGGCTAGCCAAAGCTGGAACACCAGATTTAGGGGATTGGTCTTTTGGCAATTGAATTTAACCCCTTAATAAAATATAGAAATTGCTATCCTGAGTTTCTAGGGGTGACAATAAGCACAGACATGCCCCTGATGTAGGATATAGCAAAAAAAAAAAAAAAATAGTATTGATGGATTGATGGACTTGGTGGCAGCTTGTTCTGGTGCACCACAAGTCACAAAATGTCGCCGATCACCCCAGAAAAAAGTGACAGAAAAACGCTCTATGCAGCCTAAAAACCAGTGAGGAATTAACTAGCAGAAGTTGAATCATTCACAGCTGTAGATCGATTACTTCATTAGGTGCTTTTCTGACTTTTCCCTGCCTAATCTCTCCCTCACAGAAGCTGCGTCCTCTCCATACACTAATCAGAGCAGTGTGACGTGCGGCACTACGTGACTCCAGCTTAAATAGAGGCTGGGTCACATGCTGCACTTGGCCAATCTCAGCAATGCCATTAGTAGGCATGGCTGTGATGGCTTCTTAGGGCAAGAAGTAACGCTAGCTGATTGCCTGCTGTGCAGCCCTTCAGAAAGCGGGAAGAAATCACAGAACAACGGACCGGAACCCAAACTTTTTTGAAAATGTTCGGGTCCGGGTCCCGAACACCCCAAAATTCGGTACAAACCCGAACTATGCTCGAACTGTTCGCTCAACACTAATGAAGACACCACTGGCAGCACAAAGAACTAGAGGGGCAGGGAGCAAGTAGGTAAGAATCCTTAGCTTAGTAGTGCAGACTACTGACACTATGTAAAATGTCATTATTACTGGAGAACTCATTTAAAAGAGGATTTTTAAAATTAGCAAATAACAGGGGTGTATAAAAATTATGAAGATGATTCTATTATTGAGAAGGGTTCACTTTTCCTAAAAATGTGTAAATGATTTAAGATAAAAAGTTATTGTAACTATTCACAAATCTTTCTCATGATATATAAAAGAATGATAGAAAGTCATAAATATGCTATACCATCAAGCACACATTTAAGAAAATGCAGAATTTCAAAGAATTTCCCCATGTTATGGCAGGCAGTTGTTAATCTCACTGACAGAAGATAAACTTCAATATTTAGGCAATAAAAGTGATGTTCATCTATCACAGTGTATAAATGACTCTGAGGTGCCGTACTGGATGTCCAGGCTTTGAATTATCAACACTGCCACAGGAGCTAAGAAACCATTTAAATAAATAGGTAACATATCATAGTCAAGAAGAAAAATGCTACCCCTGTAGATCGTTCTATATCAAGATTGCTTTGATTACCTCTGTGAGTGAAACAAAGTCTAATGAAATAGACAATAAACATTTTTAAAATAATTTTAAAGATTCGCAGTCTGATCTATGATTCATTCGTACTATTAACCCCTTAGTGATCAGTCTGTTTTGGGCCTTAGTGAACAAGAGATTTTTTTTTCTTTCATTTTTTCATCTTCACATTCCAAGAACTATAATTTATTTTTATTTTTCCGTCAATGTAACCATATGAAGACTTGTTTTTTGTTGGACAAGTTGTAGTTTTATTGCCACTATTTTGGGTATATATAACTTACTGAATAACTTGTATTAACTCTTTCTGAGGGAGATTGGAAAAACCAGCACTAATGCTACTGAGTTTGTACATTAGAAATTTTGTGGAGGAGGCGTGGCCGGATGCCGAGCACGTCGGCAGCATAACTGAAGGGCTCCGTGTGCCCAGGCTGAAAGCGGCTCCCAGCTCTACCAAAAAGCTAAGGAGGCACTAAACATACCTCCTTCCCAGCCTCCACAGTCACCGAGGGTGCCGCCAATGATGACTAGGGGCAAGAAAAAAGGCGCAGCCCCGCAGAAAATGATGGCATTCTTCTCCTCCACCAAAGCCAGCAGGCAAGATGGCGCTGACTCCCGCCAAACAGAGGACTCTCCCCGCTCCTCGACGAGATCTTCAGGCTCCAGCCCTGCCCTGCTCATGTCAAATGTGCAGCAAGATCCTTCCAGTTCTCCCCTGCAAGACAATAAAAAGCAGAAAAGGGTGAGTGAATATACACATTCTCCCTCTCCTATATCAGCCACAGATACTGCCATTAACCCTAAATAATCTACCCGCTCAGTGGCAATCATGCAAGATATGGTCACTGAACTTAAACAGTCCATTCATAGGGACTTTAGGGACACTATCTCTACTATACATGCTGAACTTGTGGCCATAGGTGAAAGAACAGCCCACCTAGAAGATAAAATGGAGGAGTTCGTCACTGCGCATAACTCCATGGTTGATGTACACAATTCAGTGGAAGAGGAACTTTCTTCCATTAAATTAAAACTGGCAGATTTAGAGGACCGTTCTAGGAGGAATAATATTAGATTCCGCAACATCCCAGAGTCCGTGAGTGACGCACAGTTATCGGAATTCATTACCGACCTCATGGCAGCATACCTCCCTGAAGCCACTAGCTCAAACCTAACCATAGATAGAGCACATATCGTGCCTAAACCAAAATCGCTGGCTCCCTCAGTTCCTAGAGATGTTCTGGCCAGGATTCATTTTTTTCGCGTAAACGAAGATTTTATGAAATACTCTCAAAAAAAAAAGAAACTCTACCAGAAAGATTTCAAAATGTGCTTCTTTTTACCGATCTGTCCCCAGCCACTCTCACTAAAAGAAGAGAGTTTCAAAAATATACAAAAATCCTCCGTGACAACAACGTTCCCTACAAATGGGGATACCCAGTCAAGCTAATAGTCAGACATCAGAACGCATCACACGTATGGAACTCTTCACAAGATGCCTCAGCTTATACTTCCAAATGGAATCTGACTTCCTCCGAGATCCGCAAAGATCCCCAGGACGCTACGTTTGCTGACTCACCTCCGAGGAAAAAGATCACAAATCTGTCCCATGAATGGTCTAAAGTAAGCTGAAAATTGCTTGAATTGCTATGGCTGGCATATTACCTTTCTACTACTTGGTGGCAACAGTGGTCATGTTCATACTAGCCGCGCCCACGTTGGTAGCCCATTGACATTTTTCTAACCGCTCTTTAATCCGTCTTCCTACTCCACCCTCCCAGAAGTTACCATATAGCTTCTCAAAGACTCTGGTCCTATTGGACCTTGTTATAATGTTGCTGTTATTAAGGTTCTATATTGTTTTTTTTTTCTTTTTTTAGTTTTCATTTATTCAAGTAGGTTTCTGGAAACTGCAACGCGTCGACTACTCCTGGACTCAGAAGACCCTTATTGGACGCCGTACATGTGCCATGCTATACTGCATAAGCGTTCGTATTTGAAAACTAACTTTTGCATATTCTTCTCTAAGTTACATGTGTTTCTATATATGCTACTCAACAGGTTT
This sequence comes from Bufotes viridis, assembly GCA_033119425.1. Classification (NCBI taxonomy): domain Eukaryota; kingdom Metazoa; phylum Chordata; class Amphibia; order Anura; family Bufonidae; genus Bufotes; species Bufotes viridis. The sequence continues at coordinate 229,888,992 of CM065589.1, forward strand.
AGTACACAGCACACCAACTATCTCTTGGTATGGGATTAAAGTTGTTTTCCTTTAATGTTAGAGGACTTAAAAGCCCGTTTAAAAGAACCAAACTCTGGTCTGAAATTAAGAAGCAAAAGGGAGATATTGTATGTATTCAAGAAACACATCTTAATGATTCGGATACTTACCGCTTACACCATAGGGAATTCCCGTTCCTTTTCTTTGCTCCAGCTATTCACAAGAGGGGAGGGGTAATGATAGGGTTCAGGAATTCAATTTCTTTTGTTCTACACAAATCTATAATAGATGATAAGGGTAGATATATAATTATTATATGTGATATTAATAATACCCGCTACACAATAGTTAACATATGCCCCCAATAAACACCAACTTCGGTTTATCAGGAAAACCATAAGATTAGATCAAGACATTAAACAAGGTGCATTTCTAATATGTGGAGACTTTAACTTGTGCCCTAACCCTAAAATAGATAAAATTTCTCACCTCCCTTCAACACCTAAGCCTTCATTATTTCAAGATTTTTTATATGAGGAAGGACTATTTGATACATGGCGGATCCTCCATGCTAATGAAAGGGATTATACTTTTTATTCTAACCTCCACAACTCCTTCTCAAGAATTGACTTATTCATTGTAGATAAATGGCTCCTACAGGAAGCCCTATCCTCTGAGATACATAGCATAACCTGGTCAGATCATGCACCTATTGCGCTAATTATTTGAAACCAATACTCTAATACGATATACTCTCCATGGAAAATGAACAGCTCCCTTCTGCAGTCTACTACCATTAAGGCTAGTCTTGTGGATTCCCTTACAGAATATTTTCTCTTAAACGACAATGGATTGGTTTCTGATACTACCCTATGGATTGCACATAAGGCCTATATAAGAGGTCACCTGCTGAAACACGCAGCTACCCCAAAAAAGATAAGACAAAAAAACACTGATACCCTAACGTCCCTATTCCGAGATCTAGAAATAAAACATAAAGTCTCTTTAGATCCCACTATAGGTTCCCAATTGAAAAAAGCCAGGCATGATCTATATTTGCATCTTCATCAAAAATATGAATATCATCTTCGTAAACTAAAAGCAGATCAATATTGGCAAGGAAATAAAGTTTCCAGACTGTTGGCAAACAGGGTTAAAAAGAGGGAATTAAAAACTAAATTACCATTTAGATACGACGGTAAAGGTGGTAAGATCCTGAATCCCAAATTAATTGCAGATGAATTTGCGACCTACTATTCAAAACTATATAATCTTAGTGAGTCCTCTGAAACTTTTCAACCTAACCCTGATACTATTTCTAAATTTCTTAGTGAAATCTCCCTCATCCTCACTGACCCCTTCTCAGAGATCAACCATTAATAATAATATATCAGAAACAGAAGTAGTCAGAGCTATTAACTCACTGAACCTTAATAAATCACCAGGTGCGGTTGGACTCTCTAATGAGTACTACAAGGCCTTTAACTTCAATCACATCCCCCTATCTTACACGTACCTTTAACTTAATCGCTTCCCAAAAAAAAACGGCCCCGAGAGACATGTTGCATGCCCTTATCATAACACTTCCGAAACCAGGTAAAACATCAGACTCCCCTTCCAACCTTCGCCCAATATCTTTACTAAACTCCGATATTAAAATTTATGCTAAAGTGTTAGCAGATTGACTTTCAAACCTGCTTCCCTCCCTGATCAACAGTGATCAAATTGGCTTTGTTCCCAATAGACAGTCATCAGACGGAACAAAAAGATTCATAAATTTAATTGATGTGCTTCAAGTTTCTCGAACGCCTTCTCTGCTTCTTTCACTGGACGCGGAGAAGGCGTTTGACAAGATTCACTTGGCTTCAACGGATTCTACTTAAATGCTGTTATGGCTTTATACTCAAATCCCAGTGCATCAGTTTACACATCCAACTTTCTGTCAAAACCATTTGACAAAAAATGGTACCAGACAGGGCTGCCCCATGTCTCCACTGATTTTCGCCTTGTCTATGGAGCCATTTGCTGAACATATAAGGACACACCCTGACATAAAAGGCCTATCTGTAGATAAACAAGAACATCGCATTGGCTTATTTGCTGATGATGTACTGATAATTACATCAAATCCGTCTTTATATTTGCCTATTATCAACAGCATTATCAACAAATTCAGTCAGGCCTCATATTACAAAATAAATGCTAACAAATCACATATGCTAGACCTAGGTTTGACGGACCATACTAAATCAGCAATCTCCACATCCCAAGAATATGCATGGGCGCAAGACTCCCTTACATGTTTAGGCATTCAACTCACTTATCCAACCAGCAACTTATTTTCCAATAACTACTTACCTTTGCTGGACAAAGTCAAATCGAGCCTTATTAACCTTCGTCTTCATGCTTTGTCCTGGTTAGGGAGAATTGCAGCGATTAAAATGGTGATCCTACCGAAAATTTCATATATCTTCAGAAATGTACCAATTTGGATCCCAGATTATTTCCTGAAAAAGTTACAGTCCCTTATCAATTACTACTCTTGGAACAAACATAGGCCAAGGGTTAAAGCTTCTATTCTTTACAAATCCCTCGACCAAGGGGGACTAAACTTCCCTTCGCTTTCTAATTACTATAAAGCAAATATCTTAATTCAACTAAGATCATTGTTGCTACCTGACCTATCCAAAAAATGGGTAACCATAGAAAACAGCTACTTAAATTCATCAAATATATATCTACACCTTCTAGCTCAAAGCATTTTTGGCACCCCACTCAAATCACCACTGATAACCAACTCCTCCATATCTAAGGTCTGGAAGCAAATCACCAGAGTGGAAAATAGTCTTCACATTTCAATAATGGATGCCCCTCTCAAAATATGTGAACTTGTTATCCCTGACTTATCCTTGAGAGGCTGGGATCAAACTGGTTTAACAAAAATTGCCCAGCTATGGCAAGATGGATCCTTTATTGACTTTGCCCATTTACATAGGTCCTACGGCATTTCCAACAGAGAGTTCTAAAAATTTTACAGCTCAGGCACCTCTTAAATTCCCCATATATGTTTTCCTGTTCCCCTTCAAATACTAAGTTACATAACTGGTTATTTTCTACCGCTAATGCGGACAAAAGGATCACTAATGGCTACCAGCTCCTAAAACATCTTAGGGTAGATCCCTTAGCTACAATACTGGATCTATGGAATAAAGATCTAAATATGTCCATTTCTAGTAAAGAGTGGAAAGAAGCTTTCTTGGCCACATCATAATTCACTAGATGTGCAGATCATTCAGAAAATGCTAGGAAAATCCTATATAGGTGGTATAGAACCCCTATGTACCTTAATGCAATTTTCCCTGAAGTCTCACCAATGTGTTGGAGATGCCATAGAGACATGGGTACCTACCTTCATATGTGGTGGTCATGCCCATGTATCAATCGACTGTGGAAAAGAGTTTTTGTCCTCTTCTCGAGTGTTTTGCATATTACATTAGCTCCTTCTCCGGAATTGGTGCTTCTGTCCATAGGATTGAACTCAATCCCCAATACCATGAGGCCCCTCACCTCTCATTTTTTTTTCGCTACCAGGAGTAGAATCGCCGCCTGCTGGAGATCTAGCTCTATACCTAATATTAATAGAGTCATGAGAATAGTAGACAATAACTGCATCTTCGAAGGAATCTGGGCTTCCTCTAGAAACAAAAAAACAAAATTTAAGAATTCTTGGAAACCTTGGTTGGATAACCCTCTGTGTCAAATTGAGATAAACTCGTTTATCAGGTCTTAACTCTCAGTGATATCTTCTTTTTCTTTTATTTTCCCCTTGCTGTTAAACTTAGGCGTTGGTTGCATTTTAATTAACCACTGTAACTTACCATAGGCAGTCCAAAGATGTATCTCATTCAGTGAACCTACTTTTCTGTCTCCACGTTTTGTACATTTAGTACCTGTTTATTGTGTACAATGCATTGTCATACTATTTTCTCTCCAGAATATTATGTTTGTATTACTTTACTTTGTATCCTTTCGGCAAAGGTATTTTATTGTACATGATACAATTTACTAATATTGCTATTCATGCCGTTTAAAATTAAATAAAAACTATTGTTCATAAAGAAAAAATATTTTGTGGCTTTCATGTAATTTTGGGATACAAATCACTTTTTGAGTGCTTTGTATTTCATGTTTTGGTGGAGTATAAGCAAAAAAAGCAATTTTGGCTTTTTTTTATGGCATTCATTGTATAGGATAAATTACATGATAATTGTGTAGTATGGGGGATTATGGACCAGAGATTTTATTTTTGCAATTTTTCCATTGAAAATGAAAAATTTTCAAAGAAAAAGTGTATATTTTTTTAACCACTTGACGACCGCCCATAGACTATAAACATCCTATGGGCGGTTGTCTATCTCTGAATAGATGTTTTAGAACGTCCTTTCAGAGATGGCATCTGCAGGCTAATCATGCAGATGCCGAGCGGGTTGCCTGCTGTCAGTGACAGCAGGGCAACCCAGAGAGAAGGCAGGGACGGTGCCCAAGTGTCCCTGCCTTCTAAATCGCCGCAGACACAGCACTTGGTGAGCGCTGTGTCTGCTTTGCAGGAAGCACTATGTGCTTCCTGCTCCCGGCCCGTTGGTCATGTGACCGCCGGGGTCAGGAGTGTAAAGGAGCTGTCGGGTCTCTCACAGACCTCGATCAGCCCTGTACTGAGTCTGTACAGCATAGTATTATTCTGTACAGCCTCTCTGGGGGGTGTATTTAACCTGTAACTGGGGCTACTATGTCAGCTCTAGTTACAGGAGAAATCAATAGTGAAAAAAGTTAAATGTCCCCAGAGGTCTTGTATGACCTTATGGGGGGACGCACAGTGTAAAATAAATAAACAATTGTTTTACATTTAAAAAAAAAATCCCCAATTAATTAATAAAAAAAAAGTTAAAAATAGAAAAAATAAAATAAATTGGACATATTTGGTATTGCCGCGTCCGTGACGGAAGGCTCTATAAATATATCATCACCCCGTCCGATAAACACCATAAAAAAATTTTTTTGTCATCCTTTATCACAAAAAGTGCAGCAACAAGCGATCAAAAATGCATATGTCCCACAAAATAATTCCAATAAAACCGTCACCTAATCCCCAAAAAAATGAGCCCCTAGATAAGAAAATCGCTCAAAAAATAAAAAAATTATAGCTCTCAGAACATGGAGACTTTACAACATAATTTTTTGTTTAAAAAAAGCTATTATTGTGTTAAAGTGAAATAAATTTTTAAAAAGTATACATATTTGGTATCGCCGCATTCGTAAAAACCAGCTCTATAAAAATATCACGTGACCTAACCCCTCACATGAACACCGTAATAAAAATAAAATAAAAACAGTGCCAAAAAAGCCATTTTTTGTCACTTAACATCACATAAAGTGCTTCACCAAGCGATCAAAATGGCATATTCCCCCCAAAATAGTACCAATCGAACCGACACCTTATCCCACTAAAAATGAGACCCTAACTAAGACAATCGGTCAAAAAATAAAAAAGCTATGGCTACCAGACTATGGAGACACTAAAACATACATTTTTTGGTTTCAAAAATGCTATTATTGTGTAAAACTTAAATAAAAAAAGGTATACATATTATGTATTGCTGCATCCGTAACAACCTGCTCTATAAAAATATCACATGATTTAACCCCTTAGGTTAACGCTGTAAAAATAAATAAATAAAAACGGTGCTAAAGAACTAATTTTTTTGTCACCTTGCACCCTAAAGTGTAATAATGAATGCCCAAAAAAGCATATGTATGCAAAAATGAAACCAATAAAAACGTCAACTCTTCCTGCAAAAACTGAGCCCTACACAAGACGATCGGCAGAAAAATAAAAAAATATATTGTTCAGAACCTGAAGACACAAAAACATATTTTTCTTTTTAAAAATGCTTTATTATGTAAAAACTGAAACAAACAAACAAACCAAAAAAAGAAAGTAGACATTTTTTATATAATTTTGTCCGTAACAACCTGCTCTATAAAAATAGTGCATGATCTACTGTAACAGATCAATGTTTAAAAAAATAAAAAATAAACAGTTTCAAAACTGCTGGTCAGTACAATTATGTAGATACCAAATTTATATGGATTTTGTAATGTTTTATTATTTTTAAAAATAAAAAACTCTTTTTATAAAGATTGCTTTGTGTTGCCATATTCTGACACCTGTACATTTTTCTTTATTTTTCTACCAATGTTGTTGTGTGAGATACTATCTTGAGATACATGGGACCTATTTATTCATTTTTTTCTGGGGAATATACTAGCATATCTACCAGGCGTTTCCAGGGTGTGCTACATCTATCTAAAAATAAATATTTTGCAAAGCAATTTCTTTCCGAGAAATACTCATTGTTATCTTTGGCCTAATTAGAGAGGTAAAGAAAATCCAACATTTTTTAAAGCTGTTTAAGTGATTTTTTTAAAGGCGCCAATGCAGATTAGTGTATTGTTGGCTAAACCTGCTGTACTAGGCTGGTTTGGCAAACAGAATAATGTGTATGGGGAGCTCTTAACTCTATCCTGACATCATCTTCTCCTGATAATTTTGTTCATCTAGAAGATAAGTAGTGTTGAGCGAACAGTTCGAGCATAGTTTGGGTACGTACCGAATTTTGGGGTGTTCAGCACCCGGACCCGGACATTTTCAAAAAAGTTCGGGTTCAGGTCCGTTGTTTGGCGATTTCTTCCCACTTTCTGAAGGGCTGCTCAGCAGCAAATCAGCTAGCGTTTTACTTCTTGCCCTAAGAAGCCATCACACCCATGCCTACTAATGGCATGGCTGTGATTGGCCAAGTGCAGCATGTGACCCAGCCTCTATTTAAGCTGGAGTCACGTAGCGCCGCACGTCACACTGCTCTGATTAGTGTAGGGAGAGGATGCAGGTTCTGTGAGGGCGAGATTAGGCAGGGAAAAGTCAGCAAAAGCACCTAATGAAGTGATCGATCTACAGCTGGGAATGATTCAACTTCTGCTAGTTAATTGCTCACTGGTTTTAGGCTGCACAGAGCGTTTTTCTGTCCCTTTTTTCTGGGGTGATCGGCGGCCATTTTGTGACTTGTGGTGCACCAGAACAAGCTGCCACCAAGTCCATCAATCCATCAATACTATTTTTTTTCTTTGCTATATCCAACATCAGGGACTTGGCTGTGCTTATTGTCACCCCTTGAAACTCAGGATAGCAATTTCTATATTTTATTAAAGGGTTAAATTCAATTCCCAAAATACCAATCCCCTAAATCTGCTGTTCCAGCTTTGGCTAGCCAAGTGTAATAATGTCTGCTGTCTGGCAAAGGATAGATTATTTTCTGTGGTGAAATTCAATTGCCAAAATAGCAATCCCTAAATCTGGTGTCCCAGCAGTGGCTTGCAAAGTATGATATTGTCCGGCACAGGATATATTTTGTTCTGGGGTGAAATTCAATTGCCAGAATAGCAATACCCTGAATCTGGTGTTCCAGCAGTTGCAGGCCTAGTTTAAATCTGTCCGCAAAAGGGTATATTTTGTTCTGGGGTGAAAATCAATTGCCAAAATATCAATACCATAAATCAGTGGTTTCAGCTGTGGCTGGACAAGTTTCATAGTGTCCTGCAAAGGATATATTTTGTTCTGGGGTGAAATTCAATTGCCAAAATAGCAATACCATAAATCGGTGGTTTCAGCTGTGGCTGGCCAAGTTTCATAGTGTCCTGCAAAGTATAAATGTAGTTCTGGGGTGAAATTCAATTGCCAAAATAGCAATGCCATAACCCTGGGTTCAGACCTGAGCGTTCTAAAAACACGCGTTTTATGCGCGTTTTTGTCGCGCGTATTTCAGCGCGTTTTGCAAATAGGAAACGCGCGTTCGTACGCCCCAAAAAAAGCTCAAGTACTTGTTTATGCGTCGGTGTTCTCAAGTGAGAACCAGGGCCGTAGGAAAGCATTGGTTTTCATGTGTTGAGCCTTTTAAAGCGCATTTGAACGCGCTGTAAAACGCTCAGGTGTGAACTTAAATCAGTGGTTTCAGCTGTGGCTGGCCAAGTTTCATAGTGTCCGGCAAAGGATATATTTTGTTCTGCGGTGAAAATTAATTGCCAAAATAGCAATACCCTAGATCTGGTGTTCCAGCTGTGACTGGACAAGTTTAATAGTGTCCGGCAAAGGATATTTTTTGTTCTGGGGTGAAATTCAATTGCCAAAATAGCAATCACCTAAATCTGGTGTCCCAGCAGTGGCTGGCAAAGTATAATAGTATCCGGCAAAGGATATATTTTGTTGTGGGGTGAAATTCAATTGCAAAATAGCAATACCCTGAATCTGGTGTTCCAGCAGTTGCAGGCCTAGTTTAAATCTGTCCGTAACAGGGTATATTTTTTTCTGGGGTGAAATTTAATTGCCAAAATAGTAATACCCTGAATCTGGTGTTCCAGCAGTTTCAGGCCTAGTTTAAATATGTCCGTAACAGGGTATATTTTTTTCTTGGGTGAAATTCAATTGCCAAAATAGCAATACCATAAATCAGCTGAGGCTGGCCAAGTTTCATATTGTCCTTCAAAGGATATATTTTTTTCTGGTGTGAAATTCAATTGCCAAAATAGCTTTACCATAAATCAGTTGTTTCAGCTGTGGTTGGCCAAGTTTCATAGTGTCCTGCAAAGGATAAATGTACTTCTGGGGTGAAATTCAATTGCCAAAATAGCAATACCCTGAATCTGGTGTTTCAGCTGTTGCAGGCCTAGTTTAAATCTGTCCGTAACAGGGTATATTTTTTCTGGGGTGAAATTTAATTGCCAAAATAGCAATACCCTGAAACTGGTGTTCCAGCAGTTGCAGGCCTAGTTTAAATATGTCCGTAACAGGGTATATTTTTTTCTTGGGTGAAATTGAATTGCCAAAATAGCAATACCCTGAATCTGGTGTTCCAGCAGTTGCAGGCCTAGTTTAAATCTGTACGTAACAGGGTATATTTTTTTCTTGGGTGAAATTCAATTGTCAAAATAGCAATACCATAAATAAGCAGTGGCTGGCCAAGTTTCATAGTGTCCTTCAAAGGATATATTTTTTTCTGGGGTGAAATTCAATTGCCAAAATAGCAATACCATAAATCAGTTGTTTCAGCTGTGGTTGGCCAAGTTTCATAGTGTCCTGCAAAGGATAAATGTAGTTCTGGGGTGAAATTCAATTGCCAAAATAGCAATACCATAAATCGGTGGTTTCAGCTGTGGCTGGCCAAGTTTCATATTGTCCTGCAAAGTATAAATGTAGTTCTGGGGTGAAATTCAATTGCCAAAATAGCAATACCATAAATCAGTGGTTTCAGCTGTGGCTGGCCAAGTTTCATAGTGTCCGGCAAAGGATATATTTTGATCTTGGGTGAAAATTAATTGCCAAAATAGCAATACCCTAAATCTGGTGTTCCAGCTGTGACTGGACAAGTTTAATAGTGTCCGGCAAAGGATATTTTTGGTTCTGGGGTGAAATTCAATTGCCAAAATAGCAATCACCTAAATCTGGTGTCCCAGCAGTGGCTGGCAAAGTATAATAGTGTGCGGCAAAGGATATATTTTGTTGTGGGGTGAAATTCAATTGCCAAAATAGCAATACCCTGAATCTGGTGTTCCAGCTGTTGCAGGCCTAGTTTAAATCTGTCCGTAACAGGGTATATTTTTTTCTGGGGTGAAATTTAATTGCCAAAATAGCAATACCCTGAATCTGGTGTTCCAGCAGTTGCAGGCCTAGTTTAAATCTGTACGTAACAGGGTATATTTTTTTCTTGGGTGAAATTCAATTGCCAAAATAGCAATACCATAAATCAGCTGTGGCTGGCCAAGTTTCATAGTGTCCTTCAAAGGATAAATGTAGTTCTGGAGTGAAATTCAATTGCCAAAATAGCAATATCCTGAATCTGGTTTTCCAGCTGTTGCAGGCCTAGTTTAAATCTGTCCTTAAAAGGGTATATTTTTTTCTTGGGTGAAATTTAATTGCAAAAACAGCAATACCATAAATCAGCGGTTTCAGCTGTGGCTGGCCAAGCTTCATAGTGTCCTGCAAAGAATATATTTTTTTCTGGGGTGAAATTCAATTGCCCAAATAGCAATACCATAAATCAGTGGTTTCAGCTGTGGCTGGCCGAGTTTCATAGTGTCCTGCAAAGGATATATTTTGTTCTGGGGTGAAATTCAATTGCCAAAATAGCAATACCATAAATCAGTGGTTTCAGCTGTGGCTGACCAAGTTTAATAGTGTTCTGCAAATGATAAATGTAGTACTGGGGTGAAATTCAATTGCCAAAATAGCAATACCCTGAAACTGGTTTTCCAGCTTTTGCAGGCCTAGTTTAAATCTGTCCGTAACAGGGTATATTTTTTTCTGGGGTGAAATTTAATTGCAAAAACAGCAATACCATAAATCAGTGGTTTCAGCTGTGGCTGGCCAAGCTTTATAGTGTCCTGCAAAGAATATATTTTTTTCTGGGGTGAAATTCAATTGCCCATATAGCAATACTATAAATCAGTGGTTTCAGCTGTGGCTGGCCGAGTTTCATAGTGTCCTGCAAAGGATATATTTTGTTCTGGGGTGAAATTCAATTGCCAAAATAGCAATACCATAAATTAGTGGTTTTAGCTGTGGCTGACCAAGTTTTATAGTGTTCGGCAAAGGATATATTTTGTTCTGGGATGAAATTTAATTGCGAAAATAACAATACTCTGAATCTGGTGTTCCAGCTGTTACTGGACAAGTTTAATAGTGTCTGGCAAAGGATATATTTTGTTCTGGGGTGAAATTCAATTGCCAAAATAGCAATCCCCTCAATGTGGTGTCCCAGCAGTGGCTTTCAAAGTATAATATTGTCTGGAAAATGATATATTTTGTTCTGGGGTGAAATTCAATTGCCAAAATAGCAATACCCTAAATTTGTTGTTCCAGCAGTTGCAGGCCAAGTTTAAATCTGTCCGTAAAAGGGTATATTTTGTTCTGGGGTGAAATTCAATTGCCAAAATAGCTTTACCATAAATCAGTGGTTTCAGCTGTGGTTGGCCAAGTTTCATAGTGTCCTGCAAAGGATAAATGTAGTTCTGGGGTGAAATTCAATTGCCAAAATAGCAATATCATAAATCAGTGGTTTCAGCTGTGGCTGGCCAAGTTTCATAGTGCCTGGCAAAGGATATATTTTGTTCTGGGGTGAAAATTAATTGGCAAAATAGCAATAATCTAAATCTGGTGTTCTAGCTGTGACTGGACAAGTTTAATAGTGTCCGGCAAAGGATATTTTTTGTTCTGGGGTGAAATTCAATTGCCAAAATAGCAATCACCTAAATCTGGTGTCCCAGCAGTGGCTGGCAAAGTATAATAGTATCCGGCAAAGGATATATTTTGTTGTGGGGTGAAATTCAATTGCCAAAATAGCAATACCATAAATCAGCTGTGGTTGGCCAAGTTTCATAGTGTCCTTCAAAGGATATATTTTTTTCTGGGGTGAAATTCAATTGCCAAAATAGCAATACCATAAATCATTGGTTTCAGCTGTGGCTGGCCAAGCTTCATAGTGTCCCGCAAAGGATATATTTTGTTCTGGGGTGAAATTCAATTGCCAAAATAGCAATACCCTGAATATGGTTTTCCAGCTGTTGCAGGCCTAGTTTAAATCTGTCCGTAAAAGGGTATATTTTTTTCTTGGGTGAAATTTAATTGCAAAAACAGCAATACCATAAATCAGTGGTTTCAGCTGTGGCTGGCCAAGCTTCATAGTGTCCTGCAAAGAATATATTTTTTTCTGGGGTGAAATTCAATTGCCCAAATAGCAATACCATAAATCAGTGGTTTCAGCTGTGGCTGGCCGAGTTTCATAGTGTCCTGCAAAGGATATATTTTGTTCTGGGGTTAAATTCAATTGCCAAAATAGCAATACCATAAATCAGTGGTTTTAGCTGTGGCTGACCAAGTTTAATAGTGTCCGGCAAAGGATATATTTTGTTCTGGGGTGAAATTTAATTGCGAATATAACAATACTCTGAATCTGGTGTTCCAGCTGTTACTGGACAAGTTTAATAGTGTCTGGCAAAGGATATATTTTGTTCTGGGGTGAAATTCAATTGCCAAAATAGCAATACCCTCAATATGGTGTCCCAGCAGTGGCTTTCAAAGTATAATATTGTCTGGAAGATGATATATTTTGTTCTGGGGTGAAATTCAATTGACAAAATAGCAATACCCTGAATCTGTTGTTCCAGCAGTTGCAGGCCTAGTTTAAATCTGTCCGTAAAAGGGTATATTTTGTTCTGGGGTGAAATTCAATTGCCAAAATAGCTTTACCATAAATCAGTGGTTTCAGCTGTGGTTGGCCAAGTTTCATAGTGTCCTGCAAAGGATAAATGTAGTTCTGGGGTGAAATTCAATTGCCAAAATAGCAATATCATAAATCAGTGGTTTCAGCTGGTGCAGGCCTAGTTTAAATCTGTCCGTAAAAAGGTTATATTTTTTTCTTGGGTGAAATTTAATTGCAAAAACAGCAATACCATAAATCAGTGGTTTCAGCTGTGGCTGGCCAAGCTTCATAGTGTCCTGCAAAGAATATATTTTTTTCTGGGGTGAAATTTAATTGCCCAAATAGCAATACCATAAATCAGTGGTTTCAGCTGTGGCTGGCCGAGTTTCATAGTGTCCTGCAAAGGATATATTTTGTTCTGGGGTGAAATTCAATTGCCAAAATAGCAATACCATAAATCAGTGGTTTCAGCTGTGGCTGACCAAGTTTAATAGTGTTCTGCAAATGATAAATGTAGTACTGGGGTGAAATTCAATTGCCAAAATAGCAATACCCTGAAACTGGTTTTCCAGCTGTTGCAGGCCTAGTTTAAATCTGTCCGTAACAGGGTATATTTTTTTCTGGGGTGAAATTTAATTGCAAAAACAGCAATACCATAAATCAGTGGTTTCAGCTGTGGCTGGCCAAGCTTTATAGTGTCCTGCAAAGAATATATTTTTTTCTGGGGTGAAATTCAATTGCCCATATAGCAATACCATAAATCAGTGGTTTCAGCTATGGCTGGCCGAGTTTCATAGTGTCCTGCAAAGGGTATATTTTGTTCTGGGGTGAAATTCAATTGCCAAAATAGCAATACCATAAATCAGTGATTTCAGCTGTGGCTGACCAAGTTTTATAGTGTCCGGCAAAGGATATATTTTGTTCTGGGGTGAAATTTAATTGCGAAAATAACAATACTCTGAATCTGGTGTTCCAGCTGTTACTGGACAAGTTTAATAGTGTCTGGCAAAGGATATATTTTGTTCTGGGGTGAAATTCAATTGCCAAAATAGCAATACCCTGAATTTGTTGTTCCAGCAGTTGCAGGCCAAGTTTAAATATGTCCGTAAAAGGGTATATTTTGTTCTGGGGTGAAATTCAATTGCCAAAATAGCTTTACCATAAATCAGTGGTTTCAGCTGTGGTTGGACAAGTTTCATAGTGTCCTGCAAAGGATAAATGTAGTTCTGGGGTGAAATTCAATTGCCAAAATAGCAATATCATAAATCAGTGGTTTCAGCTGTGGCTGGCCAAGTTTCATAGTGCCTGGCAAAGAATATATTTTGTTCTGGGGTGAAAATTAATTGGCAAAATAGCAATAATCTAAATCTGGTGTTCTAGCTGTGACTGGACAAGTTTAATAGTGTCCGGCAAAGGATATTTTTTGTTCTGGGGTGAAATTCAATTGCCAAAATAGCAATCACCTAAATCTGGTGTCCCAGCAGTGGCTGGCAAAGTATAATAGTATCCGGCAAAGGATATATTTTGTTGTGGGGTGAAATTCAATTGCCAAAATAGCAATACCCTGAATCTGGTGTTCCAGCTGTTGCAGGCCTAGTTTAAATCTGTCCGTAACAGGGTATATTCTTTTCTGGGGTGAAATTTAATTGCCAAAATAGCAATACCATAAATCAGCTGTGGTTGGCCAAGTTTCATAGTGTCCTTCAAAGGATATATTTTTTTCTGGGGTGAAATTCAATTGCCAAAATATCTTTACCATAAATCAGTTGTTTCAGCTGTGGTTGGCCAAGTTTCATAGTGTCCTGCAAAGGATAAATGTAGTTCTGGGGTGAAATTCAATTGCCAAAATAGCAATACCATAAATCAGTGGTTTTAGCTGTGGCTGGCCAAGCTTCATAGTGTCCCGCAAAGGATATATTTTGTTCTGGGGTGAAATTCAATTGCCAAAATAGCAATACCCTGAATATGGTTTTCCAGCTGTTGCAGGCCTAGTTTAAATCTGTCCTTAAAAGGGTATATTTTTTTCTTGGGTGAAATTTAATTGCAAAAACAGCAATACCATAAATCAGTTGTTTCAGCTGTGGCTGGCCAAGCTTCATAGTGTCCTGCAAAGAATATATTTTGTTCTGGGGTTAAATTCAATTGCCAAAATAGCAATACCATAAATCAGTGGTTTTAGCTGTGGCTGAACAAGTTTAATAGTGTCCGGCAAAGGATATATTTTGATCTGGGGTGAAATTTAATTGCGAATATAACAATACTCTGAATCTTGTGTTCCAGCTGTTACTGGACAAGTTTAATAGTGTCTGGCAAAGGATATATTTTGTTCTGGGGTGAAATTCAATTGCCAAATTAGCAATCCCCTCAATATGGTGTCCCAGCAGTGGCTTTCAAAGTATAATATTGTCTGGAAGATGATATATTTTGTTCTGGGGTGAAATTCAATTGCCAAAATAGCAATACCCTGAATCTGTTGTTCCAGCAGTTGCAGGCCTAGTTGAAATCTGTCCGTAAAAGGGTATATTTTGTTCTGGGGTGAAATTCAATTGCCAAAATAGCTTTACCATAAATCAGTGGTTTCAGCTGTGGTTGGCCAAGTTTCATAGTGTCCTGCAAAGGATAAATGTAGTTCTGGGGTGAAATTCAATTGCCAAAATAGCAATATCATAAATCAGTGGTTTCAGCTGGTGCAGGCCTAGTTTAAATCTGTCCGCAAAAGGTTATATTTTTTTCTTGGGTGAAATTTAATTGCAAAAACAGCAATACCATAAATCAGTGGTTTCAGCTGTGGCTGGCCAAGCTTTATAGTGTCCTGCAAAGAATATATTTTTTTCTGGGGTGAAATTCAATTGCCCAAATAGCAATACCATAAATCAGTGGTTTCAGCTGTGGCTGGCCGAGTTTCATAGTGTCCTGCAAAGGATATATTTTGTTCTGGGGTGAAATTCAATTGCCAAAATAGCAATACCATAAATCAGTGGTTTCAGCTGTGGCTGACCAAGTTTAATAGTGTCTGGCAAAGGATATATTTTGTTCTGGGGTGAAATTTAATTGCGAAAATAACAAAACTCTGAATCTGGTGTTCCAGCTGTTACTGGACAAGTTTAATAGTGTCTGGCAAAGGATATATTTTGTTCTGGGGTGAAATTCAATTGCCAAAATAGCAATCCCCTCAATCTGGTGTCCCAGCAGTGGCTTTCAAAGTATAATATTGTCTGGAAAATGATATATTTTGTTCTGGGGTGAAATTAAATTGCCAAAATAGCAATACCCTGAATCTGTTGTTCCAGCAGTTGCAGGCCTAGTTTAAATCTGTCCGTAAAAGGGTATATTTTGTTCTGGGGTGAAATTCAATTGCCAAAATAGCTTTACCATAAATCTGTGGTTTCAGCTGTGGCTGTCCAAGTTTCATAGTGTCCTGCAAAGGATAAATGTAGTTCTGGGGTGAAATTCAATTGCCAAAATAGCAATATCATAAATCAGTGGTTTCAGCTGTGGCTGGCCAAGTTTCATAGTGTCCGGCAAAGGATATATTTTGTTCTGGGGTGAAAATTAATTGCCAAAATAGCAATACCCTAAATCTGGTGTTCCAGCTGTGACTGGACAAGTTTAATAGTGTCCGTCAAAGGATATTTTTTGTTCTGGGGTGAAATTCAATTGCCAGAATAGCAATCACCTAAATCTGGTGTCCCAGCAGTGGCTGGCAAAGTATAATAGTATCCGGCAAAGGATATATTTTGTTGTTGGGTGAAATTCAATTGCCAAAATAGCAATACCCTGAATCTGGTGTTCCAGCTGTTGCAGGCCTAGTTTAAATCTGTCCGTAACAGGGTATATTTTTTTCTGGGGTGAAATTTAATTGCCAAAATAGTAATACCCTGAATCTGGTGTTCCAGCAGTTGCAGGCCTAGTTTAAATCTGTACGTAACAGGGTATATTTTTTTCTTGGGTGAAATTCAATTGCCAAAATAGCAATACCATAAATCAGCTGTGGTTGGCCAAGTTTCATAGTGTCCTTCAAAGGATATATTTTTTTTCTGGGGTGAAATTCAATTGCCAAAATAGCTTTACCATAAATCAGTTGTTTCAGCTGTGGTTGGCCAAGTTTCATAGTGTCCTGCAAAGGATAAATGTAGTTCTGGGGTGAAATTCAATTGCCAAAATAGCAATACCATAAATCAGTGGTTTCAGCTGTGGCTGGCCAAGCTTCATAGTGTCCCGCAAAGGATATATTTTGTTCTCGGGTGAAATTCAATTGCCAAAATAGCAATACCCTGAATCTGGTTTTCCAGCTGTTGCAGGCCTAGTTTAAATCTGTCCGTAAAAGGGTATATTTTTTTCTTGGGTGAAATTTAATTGCAAAAACAGCAATACCATAAATCAGTGGTTTCAGCTGTGGCTGGCCAAGCTTCATAGTGTCCTGCAAAGAATATATTTTGTTCTGGGGTGAAATTCAATTGCCAAAATAGCAATACCATAAATCAGTGGTTTCAGCTGTGGCTGACCAAGTTTAATAGTGTCCAGCAAAGGATATATTTTATTCTGGGGTGAAATTTAATTGCGAAAATAACAATACTCTGAATCTGGTGTTCCAGCTGTTACTGGACAAGTTTAATAGTGTCTGGCAAAGGATATATTTTGTTCTGGGGTGAAATTCAATTGCCAAAATAGCAATACCCTGCATCTGTTATTCCAGCAGTTGCAGGCCTAGTTTAAATCTGTCCGTAAAAGGGTATATTTTGTTCTGGGGTGAAATTCAATTGCCAAAATAGCTTTACCATAAATCAGTGGTTTCAGCTGTGGTTGGCCAAGTTTCATAGTGTCCTGCAAAGGATAAATGTAGTTCTGGGGTGAAATTCAATTGCCAAAATAGCAATATCATAAATCAGTGGTTTCAGCTGTGGCTGGCCAAGTTTCATAGTGTCCGGCAAAGGATATATTTTGTTCTGGGGTGAAAATTAATTGCCAAAATAGCAATACCCTAAATCTAGTGTTCCAGCTGTGACTGGACAAGTTTAATAGTGTCCGGCAAAGGATATTTTTTGTTCTGGGGTGAAATTCAATTGACAAAATAGCAATCACCTAAATCTGGTGTCCCAGCAGTGGCTGGCAAAGTACAATAGTATCCGGCAAAGGATATATTTTGTTGTGGGGTGAAATTCAATTGCCAAAATAGCAATAACCTGAATCTGGTGTTCCAGATGTTGCAAGCCTAGTTTAAATCTGTCCGTAACAGGGTATATTTTTTTCTGGGGTGAAATTTAATTGCCAAAATAGCAATACCCTGAATCTGGTGTTCCAGCAGTTGCAGGCCTAGTTTAAATATGTCCGTAACAGGGTATATTTTTTTCTGGGGTGAAATTTAATTGCCAAAATAGCAAAACCCTGAATCTGGTGTTCCAGCAGTTGCAGGCCTAGTTTAAATCTGTATGTAACAGGGTATATTTTTTTCTTTGGTGAAATTCAATTGCCAAAACAGCAATACCATAAATCAGTGGTTTCAGCTGTGGCTGGCCAAGCTTCATAGTTTCCTGCAAAGAATATATTTTTTTCTGGGGTGAAATTCAATTGCCCAAATAGCAATACCATAAATCAGTGGTTTCAGCTGTGGCTGGCCGAGTTTCATAGTGTCCTGCAAAGAATATATTTTTTTCTGGGGTGAAATTCAATTGCCAAAATAGCAATACCATAAATCAGTGGTTTCAGCTGTGGCTGACCAAGTTTAATAGTGTCCGGCAAAGGATATATTTTGTTCTGGGGTGAAATTTAATTGCGAAAATAACAATACTCTGAGTCTGGTGTTCTAGCTGATACTGGACAAGTTTAATAGTGTCTGGCAAAGGAAATATTTTGTTCTGGGGTGAAATTCAATTGCCAAAATAGCAATCCCCTCAATATGGTGTCCCAGCAGTGGCTTTCAAAGTATACAATTGTCTGGAAAATGATATATTTTTTGTTCTGGGGTGAAATTCAATTGCCAAAATAGCAATACCCTGAATCTGTTGTTCCAGCAGTTGCAGGCCTAGTTTAAATCTGTCCGTAAATAGGTATATTTTGTTCTGGGGTGAAATTCAATTGCCAAAATAGCTTTACCATAAATCAGTGGTTTCAGCTGTGGTTGGCCAAGTTTCATAGTGTCCTGCAAAGGATAAATGTAGTTCTGGGGTGAAATTCAATTGCCAAAATAGCAATACCATAAATCAATGGTTTCAGCTGTGGCTGGCCAAGTTTCATAGTGTCCTGCAGAGAAAATATTTTCTGGGGTGAAATTCAATTGCCAAAATAGCAATACCCTGAATCTGGTGTTCCAGCTGTTGCAGCTCTAGTGTTAATCTGTCCATAAAAGGGTATATTACACTTAAGGTGTATATACAAGTGCTGAGAGGGTCATCCTCAATAACTTCACACTCTACCGTGCATCTCCCATTGTATTTCTGTTCGTTAAAGGGTATATTATGCAAAGTGTTAAAATACAATTGCTGAAGGCATAATCCTAGATATTTTTTTTACACGCTACTGTGCAAGTCTAAATACTCTCCAAGTGTAAATCTGTCCATAAAAGGATACCTTTCATCCAGGGCCTAAATGCTAGCCCTACAATAGATATTCCCCTAAATCAGTGGTTCTTGCTTTGCCTGGATTAGTGTAATACGGTACATAAATAAATAGTCAGATAGTGTTAGGTGCCTGTAAAAAAAGGCCTGAATTTGAAATCAATACATGGGGCCAAATATTATTTTTCTTGTTGTGGTGCTTGGTGAACGGTAACAATGAGGAAAACATCTAGTAAGGGACGCCGACGCGGTCGTGGTGGTGTTAGTGGACCCTCTGGTGCTGGGAGAGGAGGTGGCAGTTCTTGCACAGCCACATGTCCTAGAGATGCAAATATCTCAGATTCCAGTACCCGCCAGAATTTACAGCGATATTTGGTGGGGCCCAATGCCGTTCTAAGGATACTAAGGCCTTAACAAGTACAGGCGCTAGTCAATTCGGTGGCCGACAGTGGATCCAGCACGTTCACAACATTATCTCCCACCCAGTCTTCTGCAGAAAGCGCACAGGTGGCGCCTAAAAACCGAGCCCATTAGTCTGTCACATAACCCCCATGCATATCTGGGAAACTGTCTGAGCCTCAAGTTATGCAGCAGTCCAATATGCTGTTTGAAAACTCTGCTGGCAGGGTTTCCCAAGGGAATCCACCTAGCCCTTCCCCAGTGGTGGAAGACATAGAATGCACTGATGCACAACCACTGATGTTTCCTGATGATGAGGACATGGGAATACCACCTCATCGGAGTCCTCACGTCTCTGATAATGACGAAACACAGGTGCCAACTGCTGCGTCTTTCTGCAGTGTGCAGACCAAACAGGAGGTCAGGGAGGAAGACTGTGTGGAAGACGATGCAGGGGACGATGAGGTCCTAGACCCCTCATGGAATGAAGGTCGTGCCACTGACTTTTATAGTTCAGAGGAAGAGGCAGTGGTGAGACTGAGCCAACAGCGTAGCAAAAGAGGGAGCAGGGGGCCACCGCCACCAGGGACCGAGCTCCCCAAAGGCAGCTTCAAGGAGTTCCCTGGCATGGCACTTCTTTAAACAATGTGCTGACGACAAGAGCCGAGTGGTTTGCACCCTGTGCCATCAGAGCCTGAAGCGAGGCATTAACGTTCTGAACCTTAGCACAATCTGCATGACCAGGCATCTACATGCAAAGCATGAACTGCAGTGGAGTAAACACCTTAAAAGCAAGGAACTCACTCAGGCTCCCCCTGCTCCCTCTTCTGCTGCTGCCTCGGCCTCTTCCTCCGCCTCGGGAGGAATGTTGGCACCTGCCGCCCACCAAACAGAGGATGTGCCACCGACACCACCACCTGCGTCACCAAGCATCTCCACCATGTTCAGCTCTCCATCTCACGAACCTCGGAGAGAAAGCATAAATTCCCACCTAGCCACCCTCGAGCCCTGGGCCTGAATGCCAGCATTTCTAAACTCCTGGCCTTTGAAATGCTGTCATTCATGTTGGTGGACAGAGACAGCTTCAAACAGCTGATAGCCATGGCTGTCCCACAGTATGTTTTTCCCAGCCACCACTACTTCTCCAAGACAGCCGTGCCTTCCCTGCACAACCAAGTATCCGATTAAATCAAGTGTGTACTGCGCAACGCCATCTGTGGCAAGGTCCACCTAACCACAGATAAGTGGACCAGTAAGCACGGCCAGGGACGCTATATCTCCCTAAATGCACACTGGGTAAATGTAGTGGCGGCTGGGCCCCATGAGGAGAGTTCCTTGGCGCACGTCCTTCCGCTGCCAAGGATCGCTGGGCATCATTCTTTGCCTCCTGTAGCCTCCTCCTCCTACTCGGCTTCCTCCTCCTCTGCTTCCACCAGCTCATCCAGTCAGCCACACACCTTTACCACCAACTTCAGCACAGCCTTGGGTAAACGTCAGCAGGCCATTCTGAAACTCATATGTTTGGGGGACAGGCCCCACACTGCGCAGGAGTTGTGGCGGGGTATTGAACAACAGACCGACGAGTGGTTTCTGCCGGTGGGCCTCAAGTCCGGCCTGGTGGTGTGCGATAATGGGTGAAATCTCGTTGCAGCTCTGAGACTAGCCGGTTTGACGCATATCCCTTGCCTGGTGAATGTGGTGAATTTGGTGGTGCAGAAGTTCATTCACAACTACCCCGACTTGTCAGAGCTGCTGCATAAAGTGCGGGCCGTCTGTGCGCGCTTCCGGCATTCACATCCTGCTGCTGCTCGACTGTCTGCGCTACAGCGGAACTTCGGCCTTCCCGCTCACCGCCTCATATGCGACTTGCCCACCAGTTTAAACTCCACCTTGCACATGCTGGAGAGACTGTGGAAGCAGCAGCAGCAGGCCATAGTGGAGTTTCAGCTGCAGCACGCACGCATCAGTCGCCCTGCGGAACAGCACCACTTCACCACCAATGATTGGGCCTTTATGCGAGACCTGTGTGTTCTGTTGCCCTGTTTCGAGTACTCCACCAACATGGCCAGTGGCGATGACACCGTTATCAGCGTTATAATACCACTTCTATGTCTCCTTGAGAAAATGCTTAGGGCGATGATGGAAGAGGAGGTGGCCCAGGAGGAGGAGGAGGAGGATGAGGGGTCATTTTTAGCACTTTCAGGCCAGTCTGTTATAGGTGCCACAGAGGGAGGTTTTTTGTAACAGCAGAGGCCAGGTACAAATGTGGCCAGCCAAGGCCCACTACTGGAGGACGAGGAGGAGGTGGAAGAGGATGAGGATGAAGCAGGTTCACAGCGGGGTGGCACTCGACACAGCTCAGGTCCATCACTGGTGCGTGGCTGGGGGGATACGGAGGACGATGACGATACGCCTCCCACAGAGGACAGCTTGTCTTTACCTCTGAGGAGCCTGGCACACATGAGCGACTACATGCTGCAGTGCCTACGCAACGACAGCAGAGTTGCCCACATTTTAACTTGTGCGGACTACTGGGTTGACACCCAGCTGGATCCTTGTTACAAAGACAATGTGCCCACCTTACTTGCTGCACTGGAGCGTGATAGGAAGATGCGCGAGTACAAGTGCACGCTGGTAGACGCGCTCCAGAGAGCATTCCCAAATGTCACAGGGGAACAGGTGGAAGCCCAAGGCGAAGGCAGAAGAGGAGCAAGAGGTCGCCAACGCAGCTGTGTCATGGCCAGCTCCTCTGAGGCCAGGGTTAGCATGGCAGAAATGTGGAAAAGTTTTGTCTCCACGCCACAGCTAATTGCACCACCCCCTGATATGGAACATGTTAGCAGAAGGCTGCATTTCACTAACATGGTTGAACAGTACGTGTGCACACCCCTCCACGTACTGACTGATGGTTCGGCCCCATTCAACTTCTGGGTCTCCAAATTGTTCACGTGGCCAGAGTTAGCATTTTATACCTTGGAGATGCTGGCCTGCCCGGCGGCCAGCGTTTTGTCTGAATGTGTATTCAGCACAGCAGGGGGCGTCATTACTGACAAATGCAGCCGCCTGTCCACAGCCAACGTGGACAAGCTGACGTTCATAAAAATGAATGAGGCATGGATCCCACAGGAACTGTCCCTCCCTTGTGCAGAATGGAAATTTATAACTGCCTCCCCCTCAACCATGTATTCTTGTACTCCGGGGCACTTCTTTATTGAATCCTCATTTTTTTAACTTTACCATGATCTTGCGGTGCAACCCAAAGTTGAATGAACCTCTCCTCAATCTGGGCGCCGGAGCCAAAATAACTGAAAGTGGCCTGTTACAATGGTGGGTGACATGAAGCCTGAACCTCTGCCATGCAACCTCTCTCCTCTGTCTGGGTGCTGGGGCCTAAATAACTGAAAGTGGACTTCTCCAGTGGTGGGTGATATGACGCCTTATTCCTTGCTGTGGGACCTTTCTCCTCTGTCTGGGTGCTGGGGCCTAAATAACTGAAAGTGGCCTTCTCCAGTGGTGGGTGATATGACGCATGATTCTCTGCTGTGGGACCTCTCTCCTCTGTCTGGGTGCTGGGGCCTAAATAACTGAAAGTGGCCTTCTCCAGTGGTGGGTGATATGACGCCTTATTCCTTGCTGTGGGACCTCTCTCCTCTGTCTGGGTGCTGGGGCCTAAATAACTGAAAGTGGCCTTCTCCAGTGGTGGGTGATATGAAGCCAGATTTTATGCTATGGGACCTCTCTCCTCTGTCTGGGTGCTGGGGCCGAAATAACAGAAAGTGACCTTCTCCATTGGTGGGTGACTTGAAGACTGGTTCTCTGCTATGGGACCTCTCTCCAATTGACTTTGGTTAATTTTTATTTATTTTGTTTTAATTCATTTCCCTATCCACATTTGTTTGCAGGGCATTTACCTACATTTTGCTGCCTTTTGCAGCCCTCTATCCTTTTCCTGGACTTTTTACTGCCTTTTTAGTGCCCAAAAGTTTGGGTCCCCATTGACTTCAATGGGGTTCGGGTTCGGGATGAAGTTCGGGTCGAGTTCGGATCCCGAACCCGAACATTTTTGGGAAGTTCGGCCAAACTTTTCGAACCTGAACATCCAGGTGTTCGCTCAACTCTAGTGAATATAAAAGTCTACACACCCCTGTTAAAATGTCTGTGCTTTAAAAATATTAGACAAAGGTAAATCATTTCAGAACTTTTTCCCCCTTTAATGTGACCTATAAACTGTACCACTCAATTGAAAAACAAACTGAAATCTTTTAGGTTGAGGGAAGAAAACAAAAAACTAGAATAATGTGATTGCATAAGTGTGCTTATAACTGGGGATGTAGCTCTGCTCAAAATTAAGCAATCACATTGAAAATCATGTTAAATAGGAGTCAGCATACATCTGCCATTATTTAAAATGCCTCTGAATAACCCAGAAGTTCAGCTGTTCTCATTGGTCTTTCCTGAACTTTTCTTAGTCGCATCCCACAGTAAAAGCTATGGTCCACAGAGAGCTTCCAAAGCATCAGAGAGATCTCATTGTTAAAAGGTATCAGTCAGGAGAAGGGTACAAAAGAATTTCCAAGGCATTAGATATACCATGGAACACAGTGAAGACAGTCATCATCAAGTGGAGAAAATATGGCACAACAGTGACATTACCAAGAACTGGATGTCCCTCCAAAATTGATGAAAAGACTAGAAGAAAACTGGTCTGGGAGGCTACCAAGAGGCCTACAGCAACAATAAAGGAGCTGCAGGAATATCTGGCAAGTACTGGCTGTGTGGTACATGTGACAACAATCTCCCATATTCTTCATATGTCTGGGTTATGGGGTAGAGTGGCAAGACGAAAGCCTTTTCTTACGGAAAAAAACATCCACGTCATGGTCTGATGAAACAAAGGTTAAACTTTTTGGCCATAATTCCAAAAGATATATTTGGCGCAAAAACAACACTGCTCATAACCAAAAGAACACCATACCCACAATGAAGCATGGTGGTGGCAGCATCATGCTTTGGGGCTGTTTTTCTTCAGCTGGAACTGGGGCCTTAGTTAAGATAGAGGGAATTATGAGCAGTTCCAAATACCAGTCAATATTGGCACAAAACCTTCAGGCTTCTGCTAGAAAGCTGAACATGAAGAGGAACTTCATCTTTCAGCATGACAACAACCCAAAGCATACATCCAAATCAACAAAGGAATGGCTTCACCAGAAGAAGATTAAAGTTTTGGAATGGCCCAGCCAGAGCCCAGATCTGAATCCGATTGAAAATCTGTGGGGTGATCTGAAGAGGGCTGTGCACAGGAGACGCTCTCGCAATCTGACAGATTTAGACTTATACTCAAAAAGACTGAGTGCTATAATAAAATCAAAAGGTGCTTCAACAAAGTATTAATTTAAGGGTGTGCCCACTTAAGCAACCATATTATTTTATTTTAATTTTTTTTCCCTCTACGTAAAAGATTTCAGTTTGTTTTTAAATTGAGTTGTACAGTTTAAAGGTCACATTAAATATGGCAAAAGTTCTTAAAGGATTTATCTTTGTCTCATTTTTTTATAGCACACAAACCTGACATTTTAACAGGGGTGTACACTTTTAATATCCACTGTATATGCTTAAAAGTATGTCAAACATACAGTAGCGTAGGATTTGTAAGTGTATGCGCCAATAAATTTAAACAGTTATTTGGGATGCACACACTTTGCACGGGAGATGCAGCACTGATAATATCACAGAGAGTGATATATATGAACTGCAAACAAACTTGATGTTGCTCAAATAATCTAAATTTTCCCAAAATACACTGGTTTCACCCGTGCTACAGTATTTGACAAAGAGAGGCACACGCTGTTGACACTAAATGTTGCACAAATAATGTACATTTCCCCAAATTACATTGGTTTCACCTGTGGTACAGTATTGGACACAGAGAGCCACATGCTTTGGACAGTAGATGTTGCACAATTAATAAAATTACTACAAAACTACACTGGTTTCACGTGGAGTACAGTATTTGACACAGAGAAGCACATGCTGTGGACAGTAAATGTTGCACAAATAATGTACATTTCTCCAAGATGTACTGGTTTCACCTGTGGTACAGTATTTGACACAGAAAGGCACATGCTGTGGCAAGTAGATGTTGCACAATTAATGAAAATTCCACAAAATTCCACTGGTTTCACCTGTGGTACATTATTTGACACAGAGAGGCACACGCTGTGGACAGTAGATGTTGCACAAATAATGTACATTTCCCCAAAATACACTGGTTTCACCTGTGGTAAAGTATTTGACACAGAGAGGAACATGCTGTGGACAGTAGATGTTGCACAAATAATGAAAATCCCCCAAAAATACACTGATTTCATCTGTGGTACAGTATTTGACACAGAGAGGCACAAGCTGCAGACAGTAGATGTTGCACAATTAATAACAATACCACAAAACTACACTGGTTTCACGTGGGGTACAGTATTTGACACAGAGAAGCACATGCTGTTCACAGTAGATGTTGCACAAATAATGAAAATTCAAACAAAAATACACTGGTTTCACCTGTGGTACAATATTTGACACAGAGGCGCAGGCTGTGGACAGTAGATGTTGCACAAATCATAAAAATTCACCAAAATTACACTGATTTCACCTGTGGTACAGTATTTGACATAGAGAGCCACATGCTTTGGACAGTAGATGTTGCACAATTAATAAAAATACCACAAAAACTACACTGGTTTCACGTGGGGTACAGTATTTGACACAGAGAGGCACATGCTGTGGACAGTAGTTGTTGCACAAATAATGAAACTTCCACAAAATTACACTGGTTTCACCTGTGGTACGGTTTTGACACAGAGAAGCACATGCTGTGGACAGTAGATGTTGCACAAATAATGTACATTTCCCCAAAATACACTGGTTTCACCTGTGGTACAGTATTTGACACAGAGAAGCACAGGCTGTGTACAGTGGATGTTGAACAAATAATGAAAATTCTCCAAAAATACACTGGTTTCACGTGGGGTACAGTATCTGACACAGAGAGGCACATGCTGTGGACAGTAGTTGTTGCACAAATAATGAAACTTCCACAAAATTACACTGGTTTCACCTGTGGTACAGTATTTGACACAGAGAGGCACATGCTGTGGACAGTAGATGTTGCACAAATAATGTACATTTCCCCAAAATACAATGGTTTCACCATGGTACAGTATTTGACACAGAGAGGAACATGCTGTGGACAGTAGATGTTGCACAAATAATGAAAATCCCCCAAAAATACACTGATTTCACCTGTGGTACAGTATTTGACACAGAGAGGCACAAGCTGTGGACAGTAGATGTTGCACAAATAATGAAAATTTTAAAAATTACACTGGTTTCACCTGTGGTACAATATTTGACACAGAGGCGCAGGCTGTGTACAGTAGATGTTGCACAAATCATAACAATTCCCCAAAAATACACTGACTTCACCTGTGGTACAGTATTTGACACAGAGAGCCACATGCTTTGGACAGTAGATGTTGCACAATTAATAAAAATACCACAAAACTACACTGGTTTCACCTGTGGAACAGTTTTTGACACAGAAGCACACGCTGTGGACAGTAGATGTTGCACAAATAATGAAAATTCCACAAAAATACACTGGTTTCACCTGTGGTACAGTTTTTGACACAGAGAAGCACACGCTGTGGACAGTAGATGTTGCACAAATAATGAAAATTCCACAAAAATACACTGGTTTCACCTGTGGTACAGTTTTTGACACAGAGAAGCACACTCTGTGGACAGTAGATGTTGCACAAATAATGTACATTTCCCCAAAATACACTGGCTTCACCGGTGGTACAGTATTTGACACAGAGAGGCACAAGCTGTGGACAGTAGATGTTGCACAAATAATGAAACTTCCACAAAATTACACTAGTTTCACCTGTGGTACAATATTTGACACAAAGAGGCACATGCTGTGGACAGTAGATGTGGAACAAATAATGTACATTTCTCCAAAATATACTGGTTTCACCTGTGGTACAGTATTTGACACAGAGAGCACACATTGTGGACAGTAGTTGTTGCACAAATAATGAAAATTCCACAAAAATACACTGGTTTCACGTGTGTTACAGTATTGGACACAGAAGCACGTGCTGTGGACAGTAGATGTTGCACAAATAATGAAAATTCCCAAAAAATACTTTTGGTATTAAATACAGCAAATTTCTCTTCCTGCACTATCTGTCCCTTTCTTAGCCCAGATGTTGCTGACACTGCTGTATATTGTTGATCTAAAACACACACACACGCCTTTGAAAACCTTTCTCTCTTCCTACTATGACAGCACGTGTCATAGAGTGCTATATAACCTCCGATGACGCATTCTGGCCAGCCAATAACTGTAATGCCAGCAGCTAATTTTGCTACTGGTATTACAGTGAAGGCAGTACTTACCTGCACTTTTATTGGCTGCTTAAAACCCGCAAAACGTGCGGGCGGAGACTCGAGCATTTCGCTAGAGCACATGCGGTACTCGGCCAAGTACCGCCATGTGCAGAGCATATCGATGCTTGGGCCGAACCGGTACTCGGCCAAGCATGCCTGCTCATCACTTATAATATACTTACATATATAATATATTATATATTCTGAATATATAATAAGATATGTTAATATATTATGGCTAAAAACTTATATATATATGTTTAAATTAAATTTAGCCTCTATTTCTAAAAAGCTTCTGACGGGTTTTGAACTCACAGACTTCTACATTACAGCCTAGAAACATAACCACTATACTATAGAGCTGCATAGCCAGTTTCCTAAAAAAAAAAAAAAAATATGAGACTTCTGCTGTATATGAATACTTACTACTAGATTTGATGTGTACTCGCAATCTTTTACATTACAGCCAAGAACCTTAACCACTATACTATAGAGCTGCATAGCCAGTTTCTAAAAAAAAAAAAATATGAGACTTCTGCTGTATAGGAATACTTACTACTAGTAAGTATTCCTATATAGCAGAAGTTTTATATATATATATATATATATATATATATATATATATATATATATCTATATATATCCCCAAGCACTGACTCCAAATACGGACATAGCTATATATGGACTCATAGCAGGTACCCCTAAGCCGAACTACAGTAGAGTCCTGACACCAGGGACGTGCACACATAGGGCTCAAAGGGGGCTTGAGCCCCTGCCCCTTTCTGCCTCTGCCCCTTTAATTCCCTTTTTTCTTGACTTTTTTTTCTGGGTCGGCGGCACTAGGCAGAACAAGCAGCTGCCTTTTTTTTTGTCTATGTGCAGAAGTGCAGGGCGGCGGGCACCCACCCAGCCTGCGTGTGCCGGGCCGGGACAGTGCGGCGCATCCACGCAGCACTGTTCAGCGCTGCAGTCAAGTGCCTCAGTAGTCACGTGGGGGCGCCGCGCGGGAGTCCGTAGCTGAGCTGACTTCAGAAGTTCAGAGACTGTAACTGCCTGCAACCTGCTCATCACCGGTGAGTCAGCTTGTGTGGGGCTGTCCACTGTCAGTCTGTCACTGTGCCACCATGGAGGGGGTTGCCCGGTCGGGGAGAAATGTAAAAAGGGGGGGAAGGGAATTCAAAATGTGCTGCAATGCTGCCAGTGCTAGGCCCAGAAATGTGTGGGGAAAATTACTATGTGGGGCAAATTACTATGTGGGGGCAGTCAGTGTGGGGCAAATTACTATGTGGGGGCAGTGTGGGGAAAATTTACTATGTTGGGGCAAATTACTTTGTGGCGCCAATGTGGGGGAAATTACAGGGTGGGGACAAATCACTGTGTGGGGCAGGGTGGAGAAAAATTACTATGTGGGGCAGTATGGGGGCAATTACTGTGTGGGGGCAGTGTGGGGACAATTTACTGTGTGGGGGAAATTACTTTGTGGCGGCAGTGTGGGGGAAATTACTGTGTGGGAACAATTTTTGTGTGGGGGCAGTGTGGGGACAAATTACTATGTGGGGGAAATTACTGTGTGGGGGAAATTACTATGTGGGGGAAATTACTGTGTGTGGGAAATTACTGTGTGGGGGCAAATTACTATGTGGGGGAAATTACTGTGTGTGGGAAATTACTGTGTGGGGGCAAATTACTATGTGGGGGAAATTACTGTGTGGGGGAAATTACTGTGTGGGGGCAAATTACTATGGGCTGATTACTATGTGGGGGCAGTGTGGGGGAAATTGGGGGTGTTGCTATAGGGGAGGCACTGTAGGGGCAATTCAATTATTAATGTGGACACTATACAGAGAATACTACCTGGAGCACAATATAGGGTATTATTACTAGGACACTCTTGGAGACATTATAGCTGCTGTGGACACAGGGATATTTGGGGTAATTTATGAAACTAGTGTAAAGTAGAACTGGCTTAGTCGCCCATAGCAGCCAATCAGATTTCACGATTCATTTTTGACAGCTCTTTTGGAAATCCACTTCTCTTTTACACCAGTTTGATAAATGACCCCAATTCATATATGCTCAAATATGCAGCGGCCAACTGACTACATAGGATGTCTCTATAGTAGTTCAGTTTGTCCTCCCTCTCAGCGGATTTAAAAAAGACCTCCATTTTGGACCGGTAGCGAGGGTCCAACAAGGTGGAGAGCCAGAAGTCATCCTTCTGCTGAATGATTACAATTCGACTGTCACTACCTAAGCAAGTGAGCATGCAGCGGGCAATTTGCACAAATGACTAGGAGGGACTCTCTGCCTCCATTTCCACTGCATACTGGGTCACCTGCCTCGTCTTCCTCTTGCTCCTGCGACTGCTCCTGCTCCTCCTCTCCTGTCACCTGTGTAGAAAAAAAAGGCTTTAAGTTTGTCACTTCACTTCACAACGTCTAACAAACCTTTTTTTCCACTAATACACCACAAAAAAAGCTTTAAAACATATAACTGAACCGCTGGAAGGTTAATAAGACTTTTTCCACTAATACACCCCAAAAAGGCTGTAATTTTGTCACTTCACCGGTCAACGGTTAACAACCCTTTTTTTCCCACTAATACACCCAAAAAATGCTGTAGAACATATAAATGCACCGCTGAACGGTTATTAAGACTTTTCTTTCCACTAATAAACCATAAAAAAGCTATAATTTTGTCACCTCACCGCTCAACGGCTAACAAGCCTTTTTTTTCACTAACACACCACAAAAAAAGCTTTAGAAAATATAACTACACATCTGAATGGCGAATAAGCCCTTTAACCACTTCAGCCCCCCTAGCTTAAACACCCTTAATGACCAGGCCACTTTATACAATTCCGCACTACACTACTTTACCCGTTTATTGCTCGGTCATGCAACTTACCACCCAAATGAATTTTACCTCCTTTTCTTCTCACTAATAGAGCTTTCATTTGGTGGTATTTCATTGTTGCTGACATTTTAACTTTTTTTGCCATTAATGCAAATTTAACTACATTTTTGCAAAAAAATGACATTTTTCACTTTCTGTTGTAAAATTTTTTAAAAAAAACTACATTTCTATATAAATTTTTCTCTAAATTTATTGTTCTACATGTCTTTGATAAAAAAAAGTCCAATAAGTGTATATTTATTGGTTTGGGTAAAAGTTATAGCGTTTACAAACTATGGTGCAAAAAAGTGAATTTCGGCATTTTGAAGCAGCTCTGACTTTCTGAGCACCTGTCATGTTTCTTCAGGTGCTAGAATGTCAGGATAGCATAAATACCCCCCAAATGACACAATTTTAGAATAGAAGACACCCCAAAGTATTCGCGGAGGGGCATGGTGAGTTCATGTATCATTTCATTTTTTTTCACAAGTTAGCGGAAAATGACACTTTCTGAGAAAAAAAAAAAAAAAGTTTCAATTTCTGATAACTTCTGGAAAAAAATAAAAAAATCTCAGACGGACTCACTATGCCCCTCAGTGAATACCTTGGGGTGTCTACTTTCTGAAATGGGGTCATTTGTGGGGTGTGTTTACTGTTCTGGCATTTTGGGCGGGGCTAAATTGTGAGCCGCCATGTAAAACCTAAAGATACTCGTTGGAATTTGGGCCCCTTTGCGCACCCAGGCTGCAAAAAAGTGTCACTTATGTGGTATCGCCGTACTCAGGAGAAGTAGGGCAATGTGTTTTGGGGTGTATTTTTACATATACCCATGTTGGGTGAGAGAAATATATCTGTAAATTGTCAACTTTGTATAAAATTTTTTACAATTTGTCGTTTACAGAGATATTTTTCACACAAAGTATGGGTATATATAAAAATACACCCCAAAACACATTGCCCTACTTCTCCTGAGTACGGCGATACCACATGTATGCCACTTTTTTGCAGCCTGGGTGCGCAAAGGGGCCCTAAAACCAATGAGTACCTTTAGGATTTCACAGGCCATTTTTACGCATTTGGATTCTCACGCTTTAGGGCCCCTAAAATGCCAGGACAGTATAAAAACCCCACAAGTGACCCCGTTGTGGAAAGAAGACACCCCAAGGTATTCTGTGAGGGGTATGGCGAGTTCACAGAAAAAAAAAATTTGGCACAAGTTAGCGGAAATTTTTTTTTTTTTTTTTTATAGTCTCATATTCCACTAACTTGTGACAAAAAATAAAATTTTGCATGAACTCGCCATACCCCTCATGGAATACCTTGGGGTGTCTTCTTTCTAAAATGGGGTCACATGTAAGGTGTTTGTACTGCCCTGGCATTTGAGGGTCTCCGCAATCATTACACGTATGGCCAGCATTAGGAGTTTCTGCGATTCTCCTTATATTGAGCATAGGGGTAATGAGATTTTTTTTTTCCGTTCAGCCTCTGCGCTGAAAAAAAAAAAATGAACGGCACAGATTTTTTCATTCGCATCGGTCAATGTGGATGAAAAAATCTCTGCCAAAATCAGTGACTGTGGTGCGGTGGGCTGGGCGCTAGCTACCTAACAAGTAGCTAACTAACTGGCGGTGATAAGGGACCCATTCACACGTCCGCAATACTGTTTGCGGAACGGAATTGTGGACCCATTCATTTCTATGGGGACAGACTTTGTCCCGCTCGGATCCGGAATTACGGATCCGCGCTTCCGGG
This sequence comes from Bufotes viridis, assembly GCA_033119425.1. Classification (NCBI taxonomy): domain Eukaryota; kingdom Metazoa; phylum Chordata; class Amphibia; order Anura; family Bufonidae; genus Bufotes; species Bufotes viridis. The sequence continues at coordinate 229,921,348 of CM065589.1, forward strand.
TCTGCACTTCCGTTCCGCAAAAATATAGAACATGTCCTATTCTTGTCCGCAATTGCGGACAAGAAAAAGCATTTTCTATATAGTTCTGGCAATGTGCGGATCTGCAAAATGCGGAAAGCACCTTGCCGGTGTCCGTGTTTTGAGGATCTGCGGATCGGATCTGCGGATCCGATCCGCAGATCCGATCCGCGGATCCGTGAATCCACGGATCTGTGAATACACGGATCCGCAAAACACATATGGACGTCTGAATGGAGCCTTACAAGGGGTGTGATCAATGACAGGGGGGTGATCAGGGGGTCTAGATGGGGTGATCAAGGGGTTATCAAGGGGTTAATAGGTGAGGGGTGGGGGGTTAGTGTAGTGTTTGGTGCAACTTTACATAGTTACCTGGTCCTCTGGTGGTCGATCCCAGCAAATGGGACCACCAGAGGACCAGGTAGCAGGTATATCAGACGCTGTTCACAAAACAGCGTCTGATATACTTGTTTGATGCGATTTATATCGCATCTACAGCCTGCCAGCGATGGATCATCGCTGGCAGGCTGTAGTTAAACTCCTGAGACGCGAGTTACTGTGAATGCGCGTGCGCGTGCGTTCACAGGAAATCTCGCGTCTCGCGAGATGACGCACATATGTGTCGCCCCAGAACAGCCCGACCGCCGCGAGAACGCAGTTGTGCATTAGGCGGTCGGGAAGTGGTTAATACAGCCCAAAAAAGGCTTCAGAATATGCGACTGCATCGCTGAACGGCTAATAATACTTTTTTTTTCACTAATACATCCCAACTAAGGCTGCAATTGTGTCACTTCACAACACAACGGCTAAGAAGCCTTTTTTCCCCACTAATACAACCAAAAAAAGGCTTTAGAACATATAACTGCACTGCTGAATGGCTAATAAGACCTTTTTTCCACTAATACACCACAAAAAAACACTTTGAAACATATAACTGCACCGCTGAACGGCTAATAAGACTTTTTTTCCACTACAACACCCCAAAAATGGCTTAAGAACATATAACTGCACCACTGAACGGCAAATAAGACTTTTTTTTCCACTAAAACACTACAAAAAAGGCTTTAGAACATATAACTGCACTGCTGAATGGCTAATAACACTTTTTTCCAGTAATACACCCCAATAAAGGCTGTAATTTTGTTACTTCACCGCACAACGGCAAATAAGCCCTTTTTTCCATCACTAATACAGCACAAAAAGGCTTTAAAATAAACCGTTGAATGGCTAATAAGACTTCTTTTCCACTAATACACCACTAAAAAGGCTGTAATTTTGTCACTTCACCGCACAATGACTAACAAGACTTTTTTTTCTCACTGTATGAGGCAGTGACAGACCTCATATATAAAGGACGGTATGTATCTCTGAGAATGGTGCAAGAAACCTATTAAGGAGATGTTGAGGTTTGCTGTGGTGCACCTGAGACGTGCCACCAAGGTACCCGACCATGACGGAGTAAAAGCCATTAGTTTGTGCGTCCACTAGAACTTTAAAGATGAATTCAATGTCCAAATGAACGCGTCTGAAGTAGGGCTAGGAGCAGTTCTGTCTCAAAAAGTTAACGGAGCTGAACATAACATGACTTATTTGAGTAGAAAGCTTATCAGAGCAGAAAAAAAGTACACCGTAGTGGAGAAGGAGTGCCTAGCCATCAAGTGGGCCTTGGAATCCTTATGTTACTACCTGCTGGGGCGACATTTTCACCTGGTGACGGACCATTCACCATTGGTCTGGATGAGGAATTCCAAGGAGAGAAATGCTCAGGTCACCAATAGTGATGAGTCAATATTCCTTTATTATGATATTTCGTGAATTTTAGAATAAAATAATATTCACAATAAATTTGCGAATTCTAGAATTTGCAATTTCCAGTCATTATTTTCGCGATTGCTCAAATTGGCAGTAATGATGCGCATTTTTTTCCGCAATACGTGCAACTTCACATTTTATCCGTTCTGAGTAGATATTACTGATTGGTGCACTAAGTAATGTTGTGACATCACAGCACTGTGTCTAGCAGAGACACTAATCCCTATCACAGCACAGTAATTCCTATCACACTACCTAACACCCTGCACTGGAACCTATCAGCTACACTATATCACTATCTAACCTACACTGACTATCTGTAATTATATATATATATATATATATATATATATATATATGAACTAACTATCAAAGGTAATTAAATTGGGAGAGAGCACAGCAATAGCACTGCTGTCTCTCTAAGAACTGCAAAAAAAACTGCAGAAAATGGCCGCTGGGGAGCTTCTTATATAGTAAAGGGGTTTCCTATTGGTTGCAAGGGATGTTGCTAAGCATTGACAAATATATTGGCCCACAAGCAAGAAGCAGTAGTACTGATGAAAAAATGAATATATAGCCCTATATTCTAGATTTTCGTGAATTCTCAAAGCGACGATATTCGCAATAAAAATTTGCGATTAGAATATTCGCGATCAACACTAGTCACCAGGTGATTTCCCTCCTTGCAGAATTTGAATTTCTCGGTGGAACATAGAGAGGGAAAGCTGCAGGGTAATACGGGTGCTCTGTCAAGAGCATCATGTTTTGGTGCAGGTGTTCACCCCCACAGGTTTGAACAGAGGGGGTATGTGAGGCAGTGACAGGCCTTTTATATGAAAGGATGGTATGCAGGGGCGTAACTACCGGGGAAGCAGGGGAAGCAGCTGCTTCGGGGCCCGGGCTTACAGGGGGCCCGGCAAGCACGTGTTGTCCTCACTCCTCTCCTCCCCTGGGTAATCAGCACGTGTCCTCACTCCTCTCCCTTCGCTAATTACACAGTGAATCGCAGTGTCCTCTCGCCCTTGTCTATTTAAAACTTATTTTTCTTTCTTTCAGAAAAGCTTGCCCTGGGGATCGAACCTGCGACCATTAGGTTCGAAGGCAAGACACTTATCCACAAGGCTATATCAGCTGAATAGCCAGATAGCTAAAAAAAAAAAAAAAAAAAATAAGACCTCTAGATGTGGAGAACTTTGATAGTGTATCCATACACATTACAGCTGCACCAGCACATTGTATATGGATGTAGCAGAGCTTGGTGTGTTGGGGCAGCTGTAATGTGTATAGATACACTATCAAAGTTCTCCTTATCTAGAGGTCTTTTTTTTTATTTGTTTTTTTAGCTACATAGCTATGCAGCTGATACAGTCTTGTGGATAAGTGTCTTGCCTTTCATCCTAATGGTCACAGGTTCGATTCCCCTCACAAGCTTTTCTGAAAGACAGGATAAATGAGGCTTGCCTAACATGGAGGTAAGTATATGTGTTGTTTTTTTTTTAAATACTGGACTTTAACTTTACTGCCACAGGGAAGGAGGAGGCTATTGGCACTATGATATTGGCAAAAGGGGGGGGGAGAGATAGGCACTTCATATTGGCACACACATTAGGGGGCAGGGGGAGAGGATGGCACTATGATATTGGGATGGGGGAAGACAGAGGCACTTGATATTGGCACATTATAGGGGGCACTATGGGGAGAGGAGCACTATGGGGGCATCTGGTGCTATATGGCTGGCTACTAGCACATTATAGGGTGGGTTTATATGGCTGACTACTGGCACATTATAGGGGGGGTTATATGACTGACTACTGGCACATTATAGGGGGGTTATATGGCTGGCTACTGGCACATTATAGGGGGGCAGGGGGGGCTATATGGCTGACTACTGGCACATTATAGGGGGGCTATATGGCTGGCACATTATAGAGGGGGAGCGAAACGCGCGGGTAGGGGGGGCCCAATACAAAAATTTGCTGTGGGGCCCAGTCATTTCTAGCTACGCCCCTGATGGTATGTATCTCCAAGAATGGTGCAAGAAACCTATTAAGGAGATGCATATCGAGTTTTTGCTGTGGTACACCTGAGAAGTGCCACCAAGGTACCCAGCCTTGGTGGAGTAAAAGCCGTTAGCTTGTGTGTCCCCTAGAATATTAGTGGACGCTCTTTGTTAACTAGCATAGCTGGTTTCAGCTTATCCGGGCCTGGCTTTTACTGGGAGTAAGCAAAGAACTGGGTGGGTGCTTACTCACCACGGACCACTCAGGGTTTTGTACGTGGTTCATGTCCATGATTGTATTTAAAAGTCAGCAGCATGATGCAGGGTGGGTCTGTTGTGTGAGAGGCTGCAGATCACACCCTGCAAGACGCGTGTGAAGCAAACACTATCCTGTGGACACTTCTAAAGGAGCTCCAAGCCTACATGACTTTACTTTGGATGACATGAACATATAACTGCACCGATGAACGGCTTATATGGCTGAATCCAAGATGGCTGAGGCAATTTTTAGGGCTGTGACATCACAGGGGCTGGCTGCTGATTGGCTGCATGCATGGCATTGTGAGTGATCCCTCGTTCCCAGAGTTCTTTGCTCCATGTCCTAACATGAGCAGCAGCCATTTTAGGAAAACATTTGATTTGTTACCATTAAGTGTGAGAAAATTCAGATTCAGTGCGAATCAGATTTTTCCAGAAATTCGGATCAAATTCCACTTCGTCAACTTCGATCTGCCCATCTCTAGTAATGACATAATCTCGGGACGCGCAAGATTTCGTGCAAGATTTTAAAGCAAGATGGCGGCTGGCCTGTCACGAGCAAATGGAGACAGCAAGTACGATTTATTTATTTTATGTTAATTTTATACTGTGTTATTACTCTCAGATGCCGCGATCATGCATCTAAAGGGTACAATTATGAAGAGTGGCGCTATCGTAGTAATTTGTAACAAAGAGAATTGTTTGGTAAAATTCAGCAAAGCAGCCAAATCGAATTTTCAAAAACTTCGCTCATGTCTAGGTGTCAGTATTTGATAGGACTGCCCACATGATTCCTAAACATAGAAAGTGAAAAGGTTTGATGAAGATGAATACATTTCAAGTTATACAGAATATTTTCTTATGAATGTATATATCAATCTAGTCAGCTTCTACATTTCTGCAGGTTGCATGGCATTTTCATGGTGACAGGTTGCCTTTAACAAATTGTTAAGAATGTAGCATGACCTTTTAGTCCATGCATGAATAATTGGGGGGGGGGGCTAAAGCATTTGGGGGTCAAGCAAGTCTAAGAAAAATGGTAAGGCGTACATAGATTGTACATCTTGGAAGCTTTGGACAGTCTAAATATATCGATTTGTCATGATTAATGCGAATGACAGCTTTTATGACAGCTGTGCCATCACCTTCCAACACCATTGTGCTCATCTACAGAAAAAGAAAAGATATTCACAAAAGAATTCCCTAAATGCTATTCTAGGTGAATGCTGAAAGACTTATAAAAAATATTATATGAACATTGTGACATGCAAAAATGTTGTTATTTTTATTTAACGAATTTCCTGCAAAGAAGATGCCCTTATTCTTACTTTCAACAAGAACACTGTCACCTAGAATGAATTCTATGCTAATGTAACTGGCAAAAGATCTAATGTTGGAAGGGACAACTCCGTAATTTGAATGTGTCTTGTCAAATAGAGATTTGGATGTTGTTTAATTTAGCACTGACTGCTGCTGCCGCTTTGCCTGTCAACATAGGCTGCAAAAAAAGAATGCAATGAAATATAAAAGGAAGGAGTGACATAGCTTTCTACAAAGTAATCTATCCCAGTACACATAAAAAGGAAAGAAGATTTAAGTGCAATTACCTGCCTAAAACAAAAATGAAACTTGTAAATCACAAAGTATCAGATTTGTTTAGGAAACTGTAGTACTTTGGTAGGCCAACAAATCAATTTAAATAAGAAAAAAAATATGCTTAAAGGCAGATGGCTGCAAATAATAACAACTTTCATTTTTGGCTGTCAGTGAAAGCATATGTTCCTTTGGTGACTTTTTTCCCTTTAGGCGTCCAATTTTCACAGAATTGTTAGCATCCCATGAGATATGTCAAATTCAGTTTTTAATACCATAACACATTATGAGTAAATAGTTTTATATTTTAATATTGTCTTCTACTGAATTTGTATAATAAAACATTTATTAATAATGTAAGGGTGCTTTCACACTTGCGTTAGAGGATATCCGTATGCAAACTGATAGCATTTGTTTCAGGATCCGGATCCATCTAACAAATGCATTGCAATACCGGATTCATTTCTCCGGTGTCATCCGGAAAACCAGATCCGGTCTTTATTTTTTTCACATGCGCAGATCGGGAAACCAGATCCGTTTTTCTGAAACAATTGGCACCAGATCTAGCATTAATATATTTCAATGGAAATTAATGCCTGATCCGGCATTCCGGCAAGTGTTCCAGCATGCTGCGGTATTTTCTCCAGCCAAATAAAGGGACTAAACTGAAGACATCCTGATGCATACTGAACGGAATGCTTTCCATTCAGAATGCATTAGGATAAAACTGAAGCTTTTTTTTCGGTCTTGAGCCCCTCAATACCGGAAAACTTTAACACTAGTGTGAAAGTACCCTAAGAAACTGACACTGGTAGGGAATAATATTGTATTAATAAACTATGCAAGCTTATTTCGACGCTATTGTTAAAAGTTTTTCTTTCCACTTTATTTAATAATGCCATCAGTGTCTTCATTACGAGAGCAATCATAATCAGAAATAATTCCATAACAGTTCCTATAATAATTGGATTATATCACAAAGAATATTGTGCATATTTCAATCCAGACCATAATTAGAAATATTTTTGCACTTACACACATTAAAAAATATTCTTATATCTCCAGATATTTCCAAAGTAATGTTGGCATAGCACCCCTTTTTGTTTTTATAGAACAGCTTTTCTATGTCCACCTGACTAAATATGCCATAGTGGACACAAAAACTCAGTCTTGCTTCCCTTTTTCTATTCCTGATGTAGAGAGCCAAGAGCTTATGAAACTGTAACATCTCCTCTGCTTCTCAGAGAAGATTCTGAGCAAGTGAGAAAAGATATGCAATTACTGCAATTGTGCTTTATTAGCATCTTCTCTGAAATGTATTGAAGTCTCTAAAGCTTCAGAAGCAGTGGCTTACTACACTACAAATCCCTTGTACACCCCAACAAATAGAGAGAAAGGCAAGAGTAAGAATGTGTGTCCACTTTAGCACATTTACACAGAAAGGGTGTTCAACAGTAACAGCAGGTGGCACTATACTAACACTATTCATGGAATACCTGGGGATATATCAATGAATATAAATGAAAAAATATTTATAATTATAGGCTGAAGTTAACTAAAAAAATGTTCTCTTTAAGGGGTAAACCCTTTAAAATGCCTGCCCTCTGTTCAAGCAGAAAAGGACAATATTTTTTTAACGAGTATAGCTAGGGTTGTGTGGCTATAGGTGAAGTGCTCCGAGTCCTAAAGGCTCTAGTTTAGGCTAGAATTTGCATTCTTGGTCTTGTTTTAAAGCTAAGAATGTGGACTTTACCTGAAATCTAGCCCAAATTAGAGCGGGTTGAATAAGAGGTGCATATAATGTACTTGCAGCTCTCACTTCAGCCTGTGTGTAGGAAGAGGGGGGAGTTGGAGGAAGACAAGTATGTAGCATGAAGGGAGAAAAGAAGGCTCAAAGACCATCCTCCTATTTATGTATAATGATGGGCGGGAGGTGCCATATTTTATTTCGCGATATTTCGCGAATATTCTATTGAATATTCGTCATATATTCATCGAAATTGAATATTCGACATTATTCTATATATTGCAAATTTTACGCGAATTTATATTCGCATTGCGAATTAACCTTAGAGCTGAGTTCCTAATGGTTATAACTTGTATTGCTAGAATTGACGAAGATAACGAATATCACGAATATAGCACTATATTCTCAATCTTCGTTATATTCTAGCAATAGAACCATTAAGAACTCAGCTCTAAGTTGAATTCGCAATGGGAGTAATTCAGGTTATAGTAATCGCATTGCGATTTCAACTTAGTCAAATTTGTGAGATCGTGATTCTCACATCCGACAGTACATTTTAGCATGGAGGCGTTCCCATGCACACATGAAGTCGGCAGAAGCGGTAACGGGCATTGACTGGAGCGGGCAGGGAGCCAGGAATCCTCTGGACAGGTAAGAACAGCTTTTGGGAAGTGGGAAGTCTGCTGTGGTAGTGAAATAATACTATGAGTCAGTATGACATGAAGATGACAGGGGTCGCTCTTAGAATCACTGCATACTTCACTTATTTGGGCAGTCACTGGGCCAAAACTGACCAAATAACTCAAGTATCAACTCAGCCTTACAGGTAGATGTTAGCGTCAAAACGAAACGCACCCTCGTCAGCCGATTCGACATAGATGTCTACAGACCCGGCTCTATTTAACGCTTATACAAGTAGAGCCCCCTTGACAGAGTGAAGAGGGTGTCAGCAGTAAGTTTTGGCCCTTCCTCTGATCCGTCAGAACTATAACCCCCAAAAAACGTATCCTGTCTGTGGAGCATACGCCTTCACTCGGTCAGCATTTGCTCAATAATCCATCAGTATTGGTAATTAGTGATGAGCGGGTGGTGCCATATTCGATTTTGCGATATTTCGCGAATATTCGATTGAATATTAGTCAAAATCGAATATTCGTCATTATTCTACATATTGCGAATGTTACGTGAATTTATATTCGCATCGCAAATTAAACTTAGAGCTGAGTTCCTAATGGTTGTAACTTGTATTGCTAGAATTAACGAAGATAACGAATATCACGAATATTGCACTATATTCTCAATCTTCGTTATATTCTAGCAACGACCATTAGGAACTCAGCTCAAAGTTTCATTCGCGAAGCAAACATATACTCGCATTGCGAATTGAGCTAAGTTCCTAATGGTTGTATTGCTAGAATATAACGAAGACGATGAATATCACAAATTCACGAATATAGCACTATATTCCCAATCTTCGTTATATTCTAGCAATACAACCATTAGGAACTCAGCTCTAAGTTGAATTCACAATGCGATTAATATAACCTGTATTACTCGCATTGCGAATTCAACTTAAAGCTGGGTTCCTAATGGTTGTATTGCTAGAATATAACGAATATCGCAATGCGAATAATTCAGGTTATATTAATCGCATTGAGATTACAACTTAGTCAAATTTGTGAGATCGTGATTCTCACATCCGACAGTACATTTTAGCATGGAGGTGTTCCCATGCACACAGGAAGTCGGCAGAAGCGGCAACGGGCATTGACTGGAGCGGGCAGTGAGCCAAGAATCCTCCGGACCAGTAAGAACAGCTTTTGGGAAGTGGGAAGACACCCAGAGAGCAACAAGGATTAACATCTAAAAAAAAACTTTAAAAAAAAAAGAATATTCGAAATTGTTAATATATAGCGCTATATTCGCAATAATAGCGAATTATCGAAGGTGTGATATTTGCAATAAAAATTTGCTATTCGAATATTCGCGCTCAACACTATTGGTAATGCCAAAAGAAAAACAGGAGTGGATCTAAAACACGAGATGACACGTGAAGGTAATATATTTGCATATCTTCTGTGTTTTGTACCTACTCCTGCTTTTGGCTACCAAATTGTCAGCCAATTCTGATGGGACCATACAGGCCTTACAGCTGCTACACAGACAGGATCCGTTGTGCATCTAATTTTTTTTTCCTTATGACCGATCAGAAGAAAGGTCAAATAAATGGTGATTTCAAGAATGGGGAGGGTGGTAACAGCATGAGAAGTCCACAGAGTGGCCCTATGACATAGTGGGGAGATGGAAGCAGCCTGACAGGACCACCAAGTGGCACAATGACAGAATCTGGAGGTGGCGCCAGCATCAGGAGGCCACAGAGTCACACAATAACAAAGTGTGGAGGTGACAGCAGCAGTATGATAAGGCCAAAGACAAAGCAAGGTGCCATAGTGTGGAGATGGCAGCATCAGGAGGCCATAGAGTGGCAAGGTGACATAGTGTGGAGATGGAAGCAGCAACATGATACCACAGAGTGGCAAGGTGACATAGTGTGGAGATGGAAGCAGCAACATGATACCACAGAGTGGCAAGGTGACATAGTGTGGACATGGCAGCATCAGGAGGCCACAGAGTGGCATGGTGACATAATGTGGCAATAGATGATCTAATCTGATCCATCAGGCATTGGTGGTTGGAAATCCTGGCTGATCCATGCCTGATTCATCTTGACAAAAGTAAATCTCTCCACATTTTGAGTGGACAGGTGAGTTCTTCTTGGGGTAACTATGGTCCCCTCCGCACTAAACACCCGCTCTGATGCCATACTACTGGCCAGGCAGGACAGCTTTTCCAGTGCAAACTCGGCCAGTTGCAGCCACAAAGCTAGTTTGGCTGCCAAGTAGTCCAGCGGAACTTCTATGACGGCTGGCAGGGTGCTGTCAAAGTATGCCACCACCTGCTGGTTCAGATCCTGCTCTAGGTCTTACTGCTGCTGCGGGTGAGTAGTTTCTTCACTATGTGGGTGAAGAAAGCTACTCATCAGCGACTCTAGACTCAGGCTACTGGCACTGCTGTCACTTGCGACGAAGTCAAAGATCGATTCAACCAATCAAGAACCGCTGGGTTGTTGGTAAAGACACGACTGTTAGTGGACCTGAGGCCTCAGGAAGAAATGCCTGCTGCCACGCCCCCTTACTCTGCTGCGACCTGTGCTCCAGAATCATTTACGTCTCTGACACTCCCCTGTGCAGGGCCTGGCACTTTTCTGTCTGACATACTTTTAGCTGAACTAAATAAATTTAGTTTAGTTTAATAAAGTGCCAAATATAAATATATTTTTTTAATGAGATAGGCAACTAAAGGATTTGAAATCGGCAACGAAAAGATTTTGGCATAAATAACAGCAAAAGTAAACTGCGTATATATTTCTCGTATTGGACTAAGATATGCCAATAAACGATTTCTAAGTAAATAACAGAAAAAGTGAACTGCGAATATGTTTCTCTTTTTCCTCTAGAAATATATGACAAAAAACGCTTTCAGTGCAGATAACACCAAATGTGAACTGCGTTTATTTTTCTCGTATTGTAGTGAAAATTGACAATAAACGCTTTTGGCGAAAATAACACCAAATGTGAACTAAGTCTGTTTTTCTCTTTTTCGCTAGAAATATGGCAAATGCTTTTAGCGCAAATAACAGCAAATATGAACTAAGTCTGTTTCTTTAGAAATATGTCAATAAACGCTTTTAGCACAAATAACACCAAATGTGAACTGCGTTTATTTTTCTCGTATTGTTGTGAAATATGACAAAGAAAAGCTTTCAGCGCAAATAACAACAAAAGGGACCTGCGTATATATTTATTGTATTGTATTGAAATAGGCCACTAAATAATATTAGCACAGTTAACAGCAAAAGTGACCTGCGTATATATTTATCTTTTTCCACTGATAAAAGCCACAAAGGGCTTTTCAACATGCACTTGCACTCCAATACCTAATTGCTGGAATGACAGGTGTATTATGAGACTATCTGGATCCCCAAGTAATGTTTCCCTGCCCTTGTAAATCGCTTTTTTTCACAGTGAGGATTTTCCTATGACTCTTCCTACTAGCATCTGCACACGTCTCTCCCTGCCTGTGAAATTATTAATCTCACTAACCTTTCCCTGCACTAGTAAATCGCTTCTTTCCTTTTTTTTTTTAACAATTAGTTTTTCTTCCACAGGGCCATAGTGCCAACTAGAGATGAGCGAATTTTTAAAAAATTTGATTCGCCGGTTTACCTAATTTTTTGGGAAAAATTTCATTCAATCCGAATATATTTGCGGCAAATTACATTAAAAATACGGCTATTTCCTGGCTGCTGAGAACCTTTATAGGGGGGGGGGGGGTAGAACACTGTGCCTTGCAGTAACACGCATAGGGAGTCTGCTTTGGTAGTGAAATACTGTGAGTCAGTATGACATGCAGATGCCTGGCTTTCATTGTGTTGTAGACCCAATACTGGGGCTCCACATTTATTTTGCATATGACATGCAGAAGACAGGCATAGCTCTTCGGATCACTGCATACTTCACTTATTTGGGCGGTCACGGGGCAAAAACTGACCAAATAACTCAAGTATCAACTAAGCCTTACAGGTAGTTGTTAGCGTCAAGAAGAAGCACACTCCTTTTACACCCTCCTCAGCTGATTCCACATCGATGTCTAAAGAACCTGTTCTATTAAACGCTTATGCAAGTAGAGCCCCCCGAAAGAGTGAAGAGGGTGTCATCAGTAAGTTTGTGTTGACGTCAATGATGTTGGGTGCAAATATTTGAATTGTGAATATTAATCACGAATATCGTCATTCGAGAATTCGCAAATATTTTGAATATAGTGCTACATATTCGTAATTTCGAATATTCTACTTTTTTCCATCGGTAACCTCACTCTTGCTTGTGGGGCCAATGAGAAGGCTGCAATGTCTTTGTCTGAGCTTAGCAACATCCCTAGCAACCAATAGGAAAGTTGCCTACCCCTTACCATGCAAGGAACCTGCCCAGCAGCCATTTTCTGTAGTGTAATGGAGTTCTGAGCAAGACAGCAGTGTGATTGATGTGCTCTGTGCTTTGCTGTATATACATTAGACAGTTAACTTAGATATATAATTCAGATAGTTAGGGGGAGATAGTTAGTGTAGGTTACAGTGATTTATAGTGTAGCTGGAGGTGGCAGCAGAATGAGGAGACCTCCGGATGGCACAATGACATAGTCTGGAGGTGGCGGCAGCATGAGTAGGCCACAGAGATGCACAATGACAAAGTCTGGAGGTGGCAGCAGCATGAGGAGACCACAGAGCGGCATAATGACAAAGTCTGGAGGTGGCAGCAGCATGAGGAGACCACAGAGCGGCATAATGACATAGTCTGGATGTGGCAACAGCATGAGTAGGCCACAGAGTTACACAATAACAGAGTCTGGAGGTGGCATCTGCATGAGGAGACCACAGAGCCGCACAATGACATAGTCTGAAGGTGGCAGCAGCATGAGTAGACCACAGAGCAGCATAATGACAGAGTCTGGAGGTGAAAGCAGCATGAGTAGACCACAGAGTTGCACAATGACAGAGTCTGGTGGTGGCAGCAGCATGAGGAGACCATATTGCGGCACAATGACAGAGTCTGGAGGCGGCGGTGGCATGAGTAGGTGACAGAGTTACACAACAACAGAGTCTGGGGGTGGCAGCAGCATGAGGAGACCACAGAGAGGCACAATGACGGAGTCTGGAGGCGGCGGCAGCATGTAGGCCACAGAGCTGCATAATGACAGAGTCTGGAGGTGGCGGCAGCATGAGGAGACCACAGAGTGGCTCAATGTTATAGTCTGGAGCTGGCAGCAGCATGAGTAGGCCACAGAGTTGCACAATGACAGAGTCTGGAGGTGGCAGAAGCATGAAGAGATCACAAAGCGGCACAATGACATATTCTGGAGGTGGCGGCAGCATGAGGAGACCACAGAGCGGCACAATGGCATAGTCTGGAGGTGGCGGCAGCATGAGTAGGCCACAGAGCGGCACAATGACAGAGTCTGGAGGTGGGGCGGCATGAGCAGACCACAGAGCGGCACAAAAAATATACATTGGCCATTCGCTGCTGCACTTATATCTTGAAAAACCTTTATTGAAGTATATCTGTAGAAAAAGTAATATACATTCGCCATTCGCTCCTGCACTTATGTCTTGAAAAACCTTTAGTGACGTATATCAATAGAAAAATAAATATATATTAGCCATTCGCTGCTGCACTTATATCTTGAAAAACCTTTATTAACTTATATCAGTAGAAAAATAAAAATATATTCAGCGTTCACTGTTGCAGTTATATGTGGTAAAACCTTTAGTGGCATATTTCTGTAGAAAAATCAAGATATATTCAGCGTTCAGCGCTGTAATTATATGTGGGAAAGTCCTTTTTGCGGTATGGACTGTATTACATTATGGTGAAATCTTGTATTTACGGTATACACACTGCGTGCTTACATGACGACGTCAATAAGAGCGGCACACCAATACAGGTGAATACATTATGCACTAACCCTGCACAAAAATGCTAACTAATTCACATCAGTAGAAAAAGTTATTCGGCGTTCAGTGCTGCAGTTATATGCGGTAAAATCTTTTTAAAATTATTTTGGTGGGAAAAAAAATTGTAATCAGAGCTGCAGTTATATATGGTAAAATCTTTTGTGACTTATTTCGGTGGAAAAAACGATTGTATTCAGCGTTAAGCGCTGCACTTATATGCGGTAAAATCTTTTTTGAAATAATTCAGTGGAAAAAAATATTGTATTCATCATTTAGCTCTGCACATATATGTGTTAAAACCAAGCCAACCCAATGGTAAAGTTGCTTAACCCCTTATGGACCGGGCCCATTTTCACCTTAAGGACCAGGCCATTTTTTGCAAATCTGACCAGTGTCACTTTATGTGTGAATAACTTGAAAATGCTTTTACTTATCCAGGCCATTCTGAGATTGTTTCTTCGTCACATATTGTACTTCATGACACTGGTAAAATGTAGTCAAAACAATTCATTTTTATTTATAAAAAAATACCAAATTTACCAAAAATTTTGAAAAATTAGCAATTTTCCAAGTTTCAATTTCTATACTTCTATAATACATAGTAATACTGCTAAAAAAAAGTTATTAATTTACATACCCCGTATGTCTACTTCATGTATGGATCATTTTGGGAATGCTATTTTATTTTTTAGGGACGTTACAAGGCTTAGAAGTTGAAAATGTTCAGAAATTTTCAAAAATCCACTTTTTTTTGACCAGTTCACGTTTGAAGTCTCTTTGAGAGGCTTAAATAATATAAACCACCCAAAAATGACCCCATTCTAGAAACTACACCACTCAAGGTATTCAAAACAGATTTTACAAGCATTGTTAACCCTTTAGGTGTTTCACAAGAGTTAATGGGAAATGGGGCTAAAATTTCAGAATTTTGATTTTTTTCGTAAATTTCCCATTTTAATAGATTTTTTCCAGTAACTAAGCAAGGTTTAACAGCCAATTTATTGCCCTGATTCTGTAGATTGCAGAAACACCCCATATATGTGGTCAAAAACTACTGTATGGCCACGCGGCAGGGCATAGAGGGAAAGGAGCGCCATGTGGTTTTTGGAAGGCAGATTTTGCTGGAATGGTTTATTTACACCATGTCCCATTTGAAGCCCCCCTGATGCCACCCCCGGAGTAGAAACTCCCTAAAAGTGACCCCATTTTGGAAACTACGGGATAAGGAGGTTGTTTTGTTGGGACTATTTTTAGGGTACATATGTTTTTGGTTGCTCTATATTACATTCTTGTGATCAAGGTTACCCAAAATAGAAATTCTGAAACTTCATCTCCATTTGCCATAAACTCTTGAGGAACACCTAAAGGGTTAACAGAGTTTGTAAAAAAAGTTTTGAATACCTTGAGGGGTGTAGTTTATTAGATGTCGTCACTTTTATGGAGTTTCTACTCTAGGGGTGCATCAGAGGTTCTTCAAATGGGACATAGTGTAAAATAAAAAGACCATTAAAATCTGCCTTCCATGAACCATATGGTGTACCTTTCATTCTGCACCCTGCCGTGTGCCCGTACAGCAATTTAGCACTACATATGGGGTGTTTGTGTAAACTGCAGAATCAGGGCAATAAATTATAAGTTTTATTTGACTATTAACGATTGCTTTGTTACTGGAAAAAATTGAAAATTTGCCAAAAAATAGCTGTTTTGGCACCGTTTGTATTTTATTTTTTTGTGAATCTGAGGGGTTAGGTCATGGGGTATTTTCATAGAGCAGATTATGGATGCGGCGATACATAGTTTGTCTACTTTTAAAAAAAAAAATTAGGTTTAAGACTATATTATGCTATTTGAGACAAACTAAAAAAAAGTAACTATCTACACAGTCTAAGAGTCAGTTTATTTTAGGTTTGTACCCCATTGTCTTAGGTAGGGGCTCATTTTTTGCGGGATAAGAGGACGGTTTTATTGGCACAATTTTGGGGGCATATGGTCATGGGGTATTTTTATAGAGCAGATTATTATGGATGCAGCGATAAATAATTTGTCAACTTTTTACATTTGGTTTTACAAACTATCATTTTTGATTAAAAAAAATTGGGACATCTCAAGTCTGAGAACCATAGTTTTTATCTGATCGTCAGTGGCTGAATGGAAAAGGGGATAGTAAATTTAGTACTCCATGGAAGTGTGGTACTCCCTGAAGCAACCAATAACGCAGAGGCCCGGATGATCGGGGCATGTGTCACACTCAGTGGTGGTGTCCTTCCGTATCCCCCTCCTAAGACACATTCTGCATTTTTTGGGGATTTGTCCCTTCTTTCCAGTATGGGGGACTACACCTGGAAAATATTGGCCAGGGACGATCCGGACGCCTTCAGTTCCCAAGGTACTCTGGGCTGCTCTTTCCCGGTCTGAAAAGATCAGGTCCTTAAAGACTGTCGCATAGAACTGGAGGAATTTCCCTGAGTTGCCAGCGCTCTAGGACAGCACAAAAGAGTTGTGCATGGCAACCTGTACCAAGTAGACCGCAACATTTCTGTACCATGCCTGGGTTTTGCTCATGGCATTATATGGCTTGAGGACTTGATCAGAGAGATCAACTCCTCCCATATACCAATTGTAGTCGACTATACAATCAGGCTTGAGGACTGTTGCCGCGGTACCTCGCACAGGGACAGGGGAGATGCCGTTACCGTGAATTGTGGACAGTACAAGGACATCCCTCTTGTCCTTATATCTGACCAGCAACAGGTTTCCACTGGTAAAAGCACGGGTCTCACCCCTGGGGATAGGTACCTGGAGGGACGGTAGGGAGGCCGTGCTGTGGATCTGGGGGCGAGAGACTAGAACAAGGGGATACTAGTAAAAAAGTTATCCACTTACAGGTGGTAACCCTTATCTAGCAGTGGGTGCATAAGGTCCCACACAAGTCTCCCGCAAACACCCAGAGTGGGTGGACATTCTGAGGGTTGAATTCATGAACTTATCTGGTGGGCCGGGAAACTAGTACGAGCCCCCAGAGCTGCTCGTACTAGGATGAGCCACAGGGTAACTGACATGACGGTCCCCTTGCTCCGCTGCTTTGGGGGCTCCTCATCATCACTAGATGAAGAGGAAGACGCAGATGACAAAAGGAACGTGGGGTCATCCTCGTCCTCACTGGGACTCTCGGATCCGGAGGCAAGCTGGGCGTATGCCTCCTCAGCCGAAAATGTCCGGCGAGCCATAGGGGAGTGTGTGTGTGTGTGTATATCCGTGCGTGTAAACCTTTATTCAGTGTGCATGTGTGTGGGGGCACGGGTGTTACCGGACTGTTCCCTAAACCTAACAGGAAAAAAAAAATTTAAATAACAAAAAAAAAAGAGAGAGTAAAAATATGTGAAAAAGTAAAAAAAAAAATTCAAACTTGCTGATCAGCCGTCCAAAGCTGATCAGTGGTTGTTTGCCGATGCGCTAACAGTGGCTGGACGTTAAAGACTGCCAGGCCAAAAAAAGGTGGGTGGAGGGACAAGGGCGCAAGCTGCAGAACCCCTGGGGAGCCTAGGTTCACACAGCTGTGCAACAGTTTAAAAAACTTCTCTAAACTCTCCCTAAGGCCTCTTTCACACGGGCGAGTTTTCCACGCAGGTGCAATGCGTGAGGTGGACGCATTGCACCTGCACTGAATCCGGACCCATTCATTTCTATGGGGCTGTGCACATGAGCGGTGATTTTCACGCATCACTTCTGCGTTGCGTGAAAATCGCAGCATGCTCCAGTTTCTGCATTTTTCACGCAACGCAGGCACCATAGAAGTGAATGGGGCTGCAGGAAAATCGCAAGCATCCGCAAGCAAGTGCGGATGCGGTGCGATTTTCCCGCATAGTTGCTAAGCGACGGGACCCGATATTCATTATTTTCCCTTATAACATGGTTATAAGGGGAATTAATAGCATTCTAAATAAAGAATGCTTTGTATAATGTTGATTAAGGGGTTAAAAATAAAAAAAACTTAACTTACCTTAGCCACTTGATCGCGTAGTTGGCGATCTGTCTTCTCTCTTCAAGCTTCAGCTACCAGCTAAAGGACCTGTGATGACGTCACATCACATGGTCCAATCACGCGATTCGATTAATGAGCATATTTAATTACCGATTTTTCGCATAACATAAACTATATTAAATAATGAAGAATATTCTAATTCACTAGATATTGCAGGTTTCTCACATTGGCACATAAGCAAGAAGCAGGCAGGTAATTCTCGAAGTTGCAATATTCGCGATTAAAATTCTCAATTCGAATATTCACACTCAAAATTAGCCTTTAGTAGGCAAGGCTGTGATGGCTTCTAAGGGCACACTAGTTAAACGCTTGTTAAATCACCGAACATCGAACCTGAACCCGAACTTTTACAGAAATGTTCAGGTTCGGTTCCGGGTACCAAAAACCATAAAGTTCAGTATGAACCCAAACTTTAAAGTTCGGGTTCGCTCAACCCTATTGCCTACCCCTTTAGTATATAAGTAACTCCCCAGCAGCCACTGTATGCAGTATTTTACAGATCTGAGAGAGACAGCAGTGTTATTGCTCTGCTTTCCTGTGTCATGACATTAGATAGGTAGTTAGTTAGTTGTATAGATATATATATATATATATATATATATATATATAATAATAAAATCCCTGTGTGAGTGCGCTGTGTCCATGTGTGTGTCACCAGTTTTTATACTGGGCATGTGCGGCGCTGCGTCCAATCAGGACACAGCGCTGCACACGGACACAGCGCATCTCACAGGCTGCTGGCCATAGCTACCCCGCCGTCCTCCGCTGCTTGCACAGTTTCCCCACCGCCCTCCTCTCCTGAGACAGTTCCCCCGCCATTGTCCAGCCAGTACACATGCGCCGCCTTCGCCACACGGGGTATGATCTGTGCAGACGGTTGGCGGTGCGGATGGCGTGTGGGGGGCGGTGTTGAGCGTCCGGAGCGCAGTGTGATGATTGCTCTGTGCGCCGGACAATTCTAGCGCCCGTTATTGTAATGGGCATAATGTCTAGTATATATATAATTCAGATAGTTAGTGGGAGATAGTCAGTGTAGGTTAGATAGTAATATAGTGTAGCTGATGCGTTCTGCTGTCTATTACATACATGCTATATACACAGTGCTGTATGTATGCTACATACATACATAGTGCTGTGATGTCACAAGTTCACAACAACACTTACTGCAGCAATCACAAATATGTAGTCAGACCTGCTAAAATGTGAAGTTGCATGTATTGCGCCAAAATATTCGAATCATTAGTGCCGATTTCGCAATCGCAAATATATTGGAGCACTCTATCTGCATATAACGCTATTGTAATGTTCTGCCATGCCAACTATTTTCTCCAGTCTCAGGAAACTTCTAGCAGCTTGAAAAATATAGCTATAGTGACACCACGCCTGTATTTCACGCGCATTACGCAAATATTACATTGACGATATTTCGCAATCAAGAAAATAATCGCGAATTTGCGAATATATGATGAATATTCTACCAAATATTTGTGAAATATTGCAAATTTGAATATTGCCCCTGCCGCTCATTATTATCTTTTTGTAGTATAGAAATACGTCACTAAACGCTTTCACCAAATATAGCTGCAGAAGTGAACTGCGTATATACTGTATTTTTCTTGTAGTACAGAAATACATCACTAAACGCTCTCAGCACATATAGCTGCAGTAGTGAACTGCGTATATATTTTTCTTTTTGTAATGAAATAGGCCACTAAGCGCTTTTAAGTAAAAAATAAATAGGGTGGCTCACCCCTTGTAGCTGTGGATAGGTGCTTGAATTCAAAATGAATCACCCAATTCAAATAAAAGTAAAAGTGAAATTGTCTATAGATGAACAAGCACTCAAACAGATGGGGCCATGCTGAGAATGTCACAATTTAGCAATTTATTATACATAAAAAATATAAAAATCAAGAGATAAAAAAAAAAAAATGGTATTCCTATAAAATAAAGAATGATCGCAGCTGCACCTAAAGTATACAATAAAATAATTCGCTAAATGAAAATGCATCAAAATTCAGCCATAGGTAGTATGATGGCCCCAATATATGCAATCAAGTTTGTTCCAAGAGAGTCAATGTGATTTTTTGTCAAAATGCCTCTTAATGAGTCAAAGCTGAATTCACATATTTAATCTCCATGTTATATCTCCTGGGATTCCATTCACTGTAGGTTTGCACAATCAGCTGAAGATATATAACCGCACAACGCGTATCGTGCGGGCTGGAATATTTCCTTGCAAAGTTTTCTAAAAGTTTTGCTCACTGAGTGAGCACTTACCCCTCCTTCTACGGGAATAACAGTCAACGGTTTTACCTCTGTCTCTCCATGCGTCCTCCGCATGAAAATCTCGCGAGATTGGAGATGAACAGCCGTGTATCTCTAAGTCTCGCGGTGTTTGCTATCTTTGCTGTAGAGAGACTGATATCCAATATGTACTGTACAGTTCCTTATCGCATGGCAATGTGGTACATCATTCTTGGTCTTGAAGCATCGGTATCGGAACCAGATGCGTTCCGAGGTCTAGCTGGCCTCTTCCTCAGTGGTTACATTCCAAATGCCTAGACCCAAATTTATACCATATTGGTAACAACCATCAAACATGGAGTACTTGATTCCCAGGAGGATGAAAGTTCAATGCGACTTAATTGCATTTAGAGTGCATTTTTTTATGTGTTTTTTCGATAATCTGCTTTTTCTGGACCATGGCTGCTGTTTTGCACATATAAATAGTTTCTATTAACTGGAAATGAAGAAACTAATACAGAATGGCTAAAAATAGCTGCAGAAGTGAACTGCGTATATATTTTTCTTGTAGTACAGAAATACCTCACTAAACGCTTTTAACCCCAAATAACTGCAGACGTGAACTGCGTACATATTTTTCTTGTTGTACAGAAATATGTCACTAAAAGCTTTCACCACATATAGCTGCAGAAGTGAACTGTGTATATATTTTTCTTTTTGTAAGGAAATAGGCCACTAAACGCTTTTACCACAAATAATGGCAACAGTGAACTGCATATATAATATTCTTGGAGTACAGAAATACCTCACTAAACACTTTTAACCCCAAATAACTGCAGAAGTGAACTGCGTACATATTTTTCCTGTAGTACAGAAATACGTCACTAAACGCTTTCAGCACATAAAGCTGCAGAAGTGAACTGCGTATATATTTTTCTTTTTGTAATTAAATAGGCCACTAAATGCTTTTACCGCAATTAACTGCAACAGTAAACTTTGTATATATTTTTCTTGTAGTACAGAAATACATCACTAAACGCTCTCAGCATGTATAGCTGCAGAAGTGAACTGAGTATATATTTTCTTTTTGTAACAAGATTGGCCACTAAACGCTGTTACCGCAAATAACAGCAACAGTCAACTGCATATATATTTTTCTTCTAGTGCAGAAATACGTCACTAAACTCTTTTAACCCCATATAACTGCAACAGTGAACTGCGTATATATTTTTGTTTTAGTACTAAAATACGCCACTAGAAGCTTTCACCACATGTAACTGCAGAAGTGAACTGCATATATATTTTTTCATTTTCCAAACATATAAGCCACTAAAGGCTTTTCAACATAGCACTTGCACCCCAAGAACAAATTGCTGGAATGACAGAGCTGTATAATGGCTATTTGGATCCCCAAATTATCTTTCCCTGCACTTGTAAATCGCTTTTCTAGCACTGTCCCTAGCACCTTCTGACATCTCTCCCTGCACTAAGATGCTGTGAAAAGAATCCTCCCTATCCTTTCCCTGCACTTATAAATCATTTTTTCAGTTTTTTGCTGATTGGCTGCATGCATGCTTGTCAATCTTGGTGATCCAGCCTTCCCAGAGTTCTTTGCCTCATGTCCTCAGTCCTCACATATGTGGCTGCCATTTTAGGAAAAATTGTGAGTTGTTACCACAAAGTGCGAGGAAGTTTGCATTCTTTGCAAATTGATTTTGTCCTGAAATTCGGATCGAATTCCACCACGTCTGATTTGATTTGCTCATCTCTAGACATAATAATTATGTCAAACTGATAATGCTAAGAACTATAAAAATGATAAAGGTAATAACAGAAAACACTACAAAGAAAACTGAAGTGTCCATTGTAATTGAATCATTCTCTATTATCACCTTTATTATCATCTTTGATGCTTTTGGTTTTATAGCTTTTTTTATATAATTTCTCTATATTAACCTCTGGGGGGGGGGGGGTCACACTATTACAGTACATCTTATTTGAGATTTTTATGCATGTTTGCATGTGTTTTGTATCAAGCTGCCACCCTTACCCCCTGATGATACTGAAGTTCCCTCTTTACCCGACTCCCAGGTGCGATTGGTTGCATCATCATCCACTACTGTCTGCTCCTCTCTTATGTAACCCTCACCAGTCTCATGGCCGTGTCCCTGATTGCTTGAAACACCTGCTCCCACATGACTGTCATTGTCGGTACTTGCACGCCTAAAAGAGGAAGCAGTGGACCTCCCCACCTAATGTTGGCTGGTCAGAAGCTGCTGACTGACCAGAAAAAGCTTGTGCTTGCTGAAAAACAGAGCTTGTTCCTGGGCCATGCCAACTAAGTGTGGTGTCAGAGGAACACAGTGGCAGCTGTGGTCTGATGCTGCAGCTGCTGTTACAAGCCCCCCCTTCTTCTGCTACTTCTGCTGGCTACAGCAACATTTTTGCCACTGCCCGTTCTTTTGGAGGGCCAAGGCAACTGTCTGTTGGACATACCATACAGTAATACTAACTGCATATGTAAAATGAGTTATTCAATGTCAATGTGGACACCAATAATAGTAGAATAAGACAGGTTATTCACCCCAATTTGACAATCAAGGCCTAATAAAATTGTTTATCTATTTAAAAAGGTTGAAACCCCAATAACAGTAGAACACAAGAGGTTATTCACCCCAATTTTAGAATTGATGCCTAATGGAATTGTTTATCTATTAACCTATGTTGACATCCCAATAACAGTTGAAAGAGACAGGTTATTCACCCCAATTTGAGAGCCAAGGCCTAATGGAATTGTTTATCTATTCAACAATGTGGGCACCCCAGTAACAGTTAAAGGAGACAGGTTACTCACCCAAATTTGAGAATCAAGGCCTAATTGAATTGTTTATCTATTAACCCCTTAAGGACACCGCCCTATTTCACCTTAAGGACCAGGCCATTTTTTGCAAATCTGACCAGTGTCACTTTATGTGGTGATAACTTTAAAACGCTATTACTTATCCAGGCCATTCTGAGATTGTTTTTTCATCACATATTGTACTTCATGACACTGGTAACATTTTGTCAAAAAAGTTCATTTTTTGTATAAAAAAATACTAAATTTACCAAGAATATTTAAAATTTTTAAAAATTTGCTAATTTTCCCCAAATGTCTACTTCATGTTTGGATCATTTTGGGAACGCCATTTAATTTTTTGGGAACGTTACAAGGCTTAGAAGTTTAGAAGCAAATCTTGAAAATTTTCAGAAAATTTCAAAAACCCACTTTTTAATTATCAGTTCAGTTCTGAAGTCACTTTGTGAGGCTTACATAAAAGAAACCACCCAAAAATGACCCCATTCTAGAAACTAAACCCATCAAGGTATTCAAAATTGATTTTACAAACCTTGTTAACCCTTTAGATGTTCCACAAGAGTTCATGGAAAATGGACATAAAATTTCCGAATTTTGATTTTTTGGCAAATTTTCCATTTGAATGCATTTTTTTCCCAGGAACAAAGCAAGGGTTAACAGCCAAACATAACCCAATATTTATTGCGCTGATTCTGTAGTTTGCAGAAACACCCCATATGTGGGTGTAAACTGCTGTATCGCCAAACGTCAGGGCATAGAATGAAGGGAACGCCATATGGTTTTTGGAAGGCAAATTTTGAATGACTGGTTTATTTAAACCACGGCCCATTTCAAGCCCCTGATGAGCCCCTAGGGTAGAAACTTCAAAAAAGTGACCCCATTTTGGAAATTACTGGATAAGGTGGCAGTTTTGGTGATATTATTTTTAAGGTACATATGGTTTTTCGTTGCTTTATAATACATTTTTGTGAGACAAGGTAATAAAAAATTAAAATTCTTACATTTCATCTCCATTTGCCATAAACTCTTGAGCAACACCTAAAGGCTTAACAAAGTTTGTACAATCAGTTTTAAATACCTTGAGGGGTGTAGTTTCTTATATGGGGTCACTTTTATGGAGTTTCTACTCTAGGGGAGCATCAGGGGGGCTTCAAATGGAACATGGTGTCAAAAAAACAGTCCAGCAAAATCTGCCTTCCAAAAACCATATGGCGTTCCCTTTATTCTGAGCCCTGCCGTTTGGCCATACAGCAGTTTACGAACACATATGGGTGTTTCTGTAAACTACAGAATCAGGGCAATAAATATAGAGTTTTGTTTGACTGTTATCCCTTGCTTTGTTACCGGAAAGAAATGATTAAAATGGAAAATTTGGAAAAATTTGCTGTTTTGGGACCGTTTTTATTTTATTTTTGTGACTGGGTTCATCTGAGGGATTAGGTCATGTGTTATTTTTATAGAGCAGATTCTTATGGACGCGGCAATACCTAATATGTCTACTCTAAATTTATTTAGGTTTTACACTATAATATCCTTTGTTAAACAAAAAAACATTTTAGTATATCCATAGTCTGAGAGTCAGTTTTTTTTTAAAGTTTTTGTCCAATTGTCTTAGGTAGTGGCTCAATTTTTGCGGGTTGAGATGACTGTTTTAATGGCACTATTTTGGGGTGCATATGACTTTTTGATCGCTTGCTGTTACACATTGTGTGATGTTAGGTGACAAAAAACAGCTTTTTACAGTTTTGTGGTGTCCACCTGAGGGTTAGTTCATGTGTTATTTTATAGTTCAGGTTCTTACGGACGAGGCAATACATAATATGTCTACTTTTTATTTATTTAGGTTTTACACAATCATATTTTAAAACAAAAAAAAAATCATGTTTTAGTGTCTGCATAGCCTGAGAGCCATAATTTTTTTGGCAAGGTATCATTTTTTGCGGGACGAGGTGACGGTTTGATTACCATTTGGGTGTAGATACAACTTTTTTGATCACTTTTATTAACTTTTTTGGGAAGTGAGGTGGGCAAAATTTCAATTTTATCATAGTTTGTTTTTTGTTATTTTTAATGATGTTCACTGTGCGGGGAAAGTAACAAACCCATTTTATAGATCAGGTTGTTACAGGCGCGGTGATATATAACATGTGTAGTGTATTTTATTTTTTAAATTTTTATTAGTGATAAATGTGTTTTTTATTTTGACCTTTTTTTTCCATTTTTTTTTACCCAGACCCACTTGGTTCTTGAAGATCCAATGGATCAGGTGTCTATATAATGCAGTACAGTACATTATATAATGTACTGTACTGTATTTTTTACTTGACACTTGGTTTGATCATACTTTTTCCTTTAGCAAAAGTCTGATCAGAGTTCTGTTACCATGGAAAGCAGGACGCCTTTGAAGGCGTCCTGTTGCCATGGTTACCCTCCTCCGCTGCTCTGTTATAGCAGTGGAGGATGAGGAGGGAGGGAAGCTGGGGACTGGAGCTAGGGGGGCTGCACCAGGCACAGCAGCCCCCCACAGCAGCTCCCTCCCTCTTAACCCCTTCCATACAGTGGTCCCTACAGACCGTGGCATGGAAGGGGTTAAAAGGCTGACATCCGTGCCTGCACGGATGTCAGCCGTTACAAGCAGAGTGTCAGCAATGTGCTGACACTCTGCTTGCCACGCTCGGCAATCCTGAAAATGAGCGGGGAGGGGCGGGCAGAGGATCGCTGGCCCGCCCGACCGCCCCCTGCACCGTCTGCCCCACTGCCCACAAGCCATAGACCGCAGGGATCAGATACATCGCAAAACGCTGCAAACCGCTGGTCTGAATTGACAATACGGGGGGGGGGGGTAACAGGACCCCCCTCGGCATTAGAACATGGTTCCTGCTGAACTATATCAGCAGGAACCATGTTGCTATCACACCCGGATCGGGCGCAATAGCAATTAATACACAGGACATACCGGTAAGTCCTGTGTCCTTAAGGATTCGGACATCGGGACGTACCGGCGTGTCCTGTGTCCTTAAGAGGTTAAACAATGTGGACACCCCAATAACAGTAGAATCTGACAGATTATTCACTCAAATTTGAGAATCAAGGTGTAATAGAATTTGTTTATTAAACAAGGTGGACACCCAAATAACAGTAGAATCTGACAGGTTATTCACTCAATTTGAGAATGAAGACGTAATAGAATTGTTTATCTATTAAACAAGGTGGACACCCCATTAACAGTAGAATTAGACAGGTTATTCACCCCAATTTAAGAAACAAGGCCCAATAGAGTTGTTTATCTATTAAACAAGGTATACACCCTACTAACAGTGGAATTAGACATGTTATTCACCCCAATTTAAGAATCAAGGCCTAATGGATTCGTTTATCTATTAAACAGTTTGGACACCCAATAACTGTTGAAGGAGACAGGTTATTCATACCAATCTGAGAATAAAGGCGTAATAGAACTGTTTATTAGGGATGAGCGAACCCGAACTGTATAGTTTGGGTTTGTACCAAATTTTCGGGTGTTCGGACACGGACCTTTTCAAAAAAGTTCGGGTTCTTTGTTCGGCGATTTCTTCCTGCTTTCTGAAAGGCTGCACAGCAGCCAATCAGCTAGCCTTTTACTTCTTGCCCTAAGAAGCCATAACAGCTTTGCCTACTAATGGCATGGCTGTGATTGGCCAAGTGCAGCATGTGACCCAGCCTCTATTTAAGCTGGAGTCACGAAGCGCCGCACTTCACTCTGCTCTGATTAGTGTAGGGATAGGACGCAGCAGCTGTGAGGGCGAGATTAGGCAGGGAAAACTCAGCAAAAACACCTAATGAAGTGATCGATCTACAGCTTTGAATCATTCAACTTCTGCTAGTTAATTGCTCACTGGTTTTTAGGCTGCACAGAGCGTTTTTCTGTCACTTTTTTCTGGGGTGATCGGTGCCCATTTTGTGTCTTGTGGTGCACCAGCACAAGCTGCCACCAAGTCTATCAATCCATCAATACTAGTTTTTTTTTTTGCTATATCCTACATCAGGGGCTTGGCTGTGCTTTTTGTGACCCCTAGACATTTCTATAATTATTGAGGGGTGAAATTCAATTGCCAAAATAGCAATCCCCTAAATCTAGTGTCCCAGCAGTGGCTGGCAAAGTTTAATAGTGTCCAGCAAAGGATATATTTTGTTCTGGGGTGAAATTCAATTGCCAAAATAGCAATACCGTATATCTGATGTTCCAGCTGTGACTGGACAAGTCTCATAGTGTCCGTCATAGGATATATTATTTTCTGTGGTGAAATTCAGTTGCAAAAATAGAAATACCGTAAATCTGGTGTTCCAGCTGTGACTGGACAAGTCTCATAGTGTCCGTCATAGGATATATTATTTTCTGTGGTGAAATTCAGTTGCAAAAATAGAAATACCGTAAATCTGGTGTTCCAGCTGTGACTGGACAAGTTTCATAGTGTCCGTCAAAGGATATATTATTTTCTGGGGTGAAATTAAATTGCTAAAATAGCAATACCATAAATCAGTGGTTTCAGCTGTGGCTGGCCAAGTTTAATAGTGTCCGGCAAAGGATATATTTTTTTCTGCGGTGAAATTCAATTGCAAAAACAGAAATACCATAAATCTGGTGTTCCAGCTGTGACTGGACAAGTTTATTAGTGTCCGGCAAAGGATATATTTTCTTTCTGGAGTGAAATTCAATTGCCAAAATAGCAATATCAAAAATCGGTGGTTTCAGCTGTGGCTGGCCAAGTTTAATAGTGTCCGGCAAAGGATATATTTTTTACTGGGGTAAAATTCAATTGCCAAAATAAGCAGTACCGTAAATCTGGTGTCCCAGCAGTGGCTGGCCAAGTTTAATAGTGTCCGTCAAATGATTTAATTTTTTCTGCGGTGAAATTCAGTTGCCGAAATAGAAATACAGTAAATCTGGTGTTTCAGCTGTGACTGGACAAGTTTCATAGTGTCCGTCAAAGGATGTAACAATCCTACAGGCTCACCTGAGTCAGAGGACAGCTGACTGGAGGTAGGAGTGGAGCCCAGTGGCAAGGACTGCAGGCTGGTAGTAGGTGCAGGAAGTCTGGCAGAGGTGTAGTCGGTTGGCAAGCGGTGTGTCAGGGCAGGCGGCAGTAAGAGTGGTCAGACAATCTGGATCGGCAATGGTGGTAGCAGTTCAGTAGGTAGGGACAAAGCAGAAGAGTAGTCAGTAGTCAATTCCTGGTCAGTAGTGGACTTACGATAGTAGCAAGAGCAGCAGATGAGGAGAAGCTTGATCAAGGCTCAGGAGCTCAATAATCAGCAAGCTGGAGTGCAAGGGGCTGGACTTATATAGTGAAGTACCAGGTGTTGGGAATCAAGGGTGATAAGCAAGGCTTGGCAAGATTGAGGTTAAATAATAGGCTTCAGGGAGGAATGTCCAGAGAGAACGGTAGCCTACTAAGCAGGACTACCGCCTGGGATTTGGCTGTTCACGGGTTCGAAGCCCGACATAGGGTATATTATTTTCTGCGGTGAAATTCAATTGCCAAAACAGCAATACCATAAATCTGGTTTCCCAGCAGTTTATGGCCAAGTTTAATAGTGTCCGACAAAGGATATATAATTTTCTGGGGTGAAATTCAATTGCCAAAATAACAATACCCAAAATCTGGTGTTCCAGCTGTTGCAGGCCAAGTGTAAATCTGTCCGTTAAAGGGTATATTACACTAAGCTTGCATCTCCAAGTGTATTTCTTTCCGTTAATGGGTATATTACAGTAAGTGCTAAAATACAGCATAATCCTCTACATTTGAACATACTGTTTTGCATCTCTAAGTGTATTTCTTTCCGTTAAAGGGTATATTACAAGTGCTGAAGGCATAATCCTATGGATTTTTTCACACGCTACTGTGCATCTCCAAGTGTAAATCTGTCCATAAAAGGATACCTTTCATCCAGAGCCTAAATACTAGGCCTACAATTGATATTTCCCTAAATCTGTGGTTACTGCTGTGCCTGGATTAGTGTAATACGGTACGCAAAAAGATAGCCAGATACTGTTAGGTGCCTGTAAAAAAAGGCCTGAATTTCAATTCAATACATTAGGCCAAATAATTTTTTTCTTATTCTGGTAAACGATAACAATGAGGAAAACATCTAGTAAGGGATGCGGACGTGGACATTTTCGTGGTGTTGTTAGTGGACTCTCTGGTGCTGGGAGAGGAGGTGGCAGTTCTTCCACAGCCACATGTCCTAGAGATGCAAATATCTCAGATTCCAGTACCCGCCAGAATTTACAGCGATATTTGGTGGGGCCCAATGCCGTTCTAAGGATACTAAGGCCTTAACAAGTACAGGCGCTAGTCAATTCGGTGGCCGACAGTGGATCCAGCACGTTCACAACATTATCTCCCACCCAGTCTTCTGCTGAAAGCGCACAGGTGGCACCTGAAAACCAAGCCCATCAGTCTGTCACATCACCCCCATGCATATCAGGGAAACTGTCAGAGCCTCAAGTTATGCAGCAGTCTCTTATGCTGTTTGAAGACTCTACTGGCAGGGATTCCCAAGGGAATCCACCTAGCCCTTCCCCAGTGGTAGAAGACATAGAATGCACTGATGCACAATCACTTATGTTTCCTCATGATGAGGACATGGGAAGACCACCTCATCGGAGTCCGCACGTCTCTGATGATGACGAAACACAGGTGCCAACTGCTGCGTCTTTGCAGTGTGCAGACCGACCAGGAGGTCAGGGAGGAAGACTGTGTGGAAGACGATGCAGGGGACGATGAGGTATTTGACCCCACATGGAATGAAGGTCGTGCCACTGACTTTCATAGTTCATAGGAAGAGGCAGTGGTAAGACCGACCCAACATCGTAGGAAAAGGGAGGGAGCAGGGGGCAAAAGCAGAACAGCCGCCGCCAAGAGAGTTCGCCTGCTACTGGCAACCGCCAGCAGGGACCAAGCACCCCAAAGACAGCTTCAAGGAGTTCCCTGGCATGGCACTTCTTTAAACAATGTGCTGACGACAAGACCCGAGTGGTTTGCACGCTGTGCCATCAGAGCCTGAATCGAGGTATTAACGTTCTGAACCTTAGCACAACCTGCATGACCAGGCATCTACATGCAAAGCATAAACTGCAGCAAGGAACTCACTCAGGCTCCCCCTGCTCCCTCTTCTGCTGCTGCCTCGGCCTCTTCCTCCGCCTCGGGAGGAATGTTGGCACCTGCCGCCCACCAAACAGAGGATGTGCCACCAACACCACCACCTCCGTCACCAAACATCTCCACCATGTCACACGGCAGCGTTCAGCTCTCCATCTCACAAACCTTGGAGAGAAAGCGTAAATTCCCACCTAGCCACCCTCGAGCCCTGGGCCTGAATGCCAGCTTTTCTAAACTACTGGCCTTTGAAATGCTGTTATTCAGGCTGGTAGACACAGATAGCTTCAAACAGCTGATGGTGATGGTTGTCGTCCCACAGTATGTTGTTCCCAGCCGCCACTACTTCCCTAAGAGAGCCGTGCCTTCTCTGCACAACCAAGTATCCGATAAAATCAAGCGTGCACTGCGCAACACCATCTGTGGCAAGGTCCACCTAACCACAGATACGTGGGCCAGTTAGCACGGCCAGGGACGCTATATCTCCCTAACTGCACACTGGGTAAATGTAGTGGCGGCTGGGCCCCAGGCGGAGAGTTCTTTGGTGCACGTCCTTCTGCTGCCAAGGATTGCAGGGCATCATTCTTTGCCTCCTGTAGCCTCTTCCTCCTACTCGGCTTCCTCCTCCTCTTCCACCTGCTCATCCAGTCAGCCACACACCTTCACCACCAACTTCAGCACAGCCCGGGGTAAACGTCAGCAGGCCGTTCTGAAACTCATATGTTTGGGGGACAGGCCCCACACCGCGCAGCAGTTGTGGTGGGATATTGAACAACAGACTGACGAGTGGTTGCTGCCAGTGGGCCTCAAGCCCGGCCTGGTGGTGTGCGATAATGGGCGAAATCTCGTCGCAGCTCTGGGACTAGCTGGTTTGACGCACATCCCTTGCCTGGTGTATGTGCTGAATTTGGTGGTGTAGAACTTCCTTCACAACTACCCTGACATGTCAGAGCTGCTGCATAAAGTGCGTGCCGTCTGTGCGTGATGATGGAAGAGGAGGTGGCCCATGAGGAGGAGGAGGAGAAAGTGGGGTCACTTTTAGCACTTTCAGGCCAGTCTTTTAGAAGTGACTCAGAGGGAGTTTTTTTGCAAAAGCAGAGGCCAGATACGAATGTGGCCAGCCAGAGCCCACTACTGGAGGATGAGGAGGATGAGGAGGTGGAGGAGGAGGAGGATGAAGCAGGTTCACAGCTGAGGGGCACCCAATGTAGCTCGGGCCCATTACTGGTGCGTTGCTTGGGGGAAACGGAGGACAATGACGATACGCCTCCCACAGAGGACAGCTTGTCCTTACCTCTGGGGAGCCTGGCACACATGAGCGACTACATGCTGCAGTGCCTGCGCAACGACAGAAGAGTTGCCCACATTTTAATGTGTGCGGACTATTGGGTTGCCACCCTGCTGGATCCCCGGTTCAAAGACAATGTGCCCACCTTACTTCCTGCACTGGAGCGTGATAGGAAGATGCGCGAGTACAAGCGCACATTGGTAGACGCGCTACTGAGAGCATTCCAAAATGTCACAGGGGAACAAGTTGAAGCCCAAGGTGAAGGCAGAGGAGGAGCAAGAGGTCGCCAACGCAGCTGTGTCACGGCCAGCTCCTCCTATGGGCTAATCTGTTGGGAGTACACTGGATTCTCCAGACATGTCCGTCTGAAGAGAACAAGGCCCATTCATATCATTATGGTCCATAGATCAACAGTGTGAGAAACACTCAGAGAGACACTTATAGTTCTGTCTTTAGATATTTCAAAATGTCCAAGACAATCCTTATCTCTGATGTGATGACGAGGGTCAAATGTATACAATACAAGAGTGCCATAGTTAACTCTTTATAGTATGGTGCTAATAGCTGGAAACAGATGGATAGTTGCATTATGGGTAAATATGATCTCATAGGGTCATTACCATATCAGCGTATGATTGGAAGATCTTAATCTAGGAGGATGTGACATGAGATAATGGGGGAAACAAGAAGAAGACTCACAAGCAAAGAAGGGGAACATTCCAACATTCTAGGAGTCAGCATCGTCATCATCGTCATCATGTTAATAGCCAGAACACCCAAGAGAGAGGGGTCTATCAATATGAAAGTCATGGTGAGACATGCAATGATGGACCACCCAGCTTTCCTAGGAGCAGAAGTGTGATTCCTACTAGGACTTGGTAAGAGGCATAAAGAATAAAAATTTCAATTTATTAAGACTAATTGGATAATGTGGGTGAAATCATATCACCCAGATTGGCGAATACATAAACACATTAATTAATTGATCATCTCCATATTGAGATGTAGTCTTAGGATATTGTGAGGCTTCATTCTACCTGCAGAAGAATTAAGACTCATAATTACAGTTGAGCGAATACCTGGATGTTCGGGTTTGAGAAGTTCGGTTGAACTTCACGAAAATGTTCGGGTTCGGGATCCGAACTCGACCCGAACTTCATCCCGAACCCTATTGAAGTCAATGGGGACCCAAACTTTTGGGCTCTAAAAAGGCTGTAAAATAGTTCAAGAAAGGGCTAGAGGGCTGCAAAAGGCAGCAAAATGTAGGTAAATCCCCTGCAAACAAATGTGGATAGGGAAATGAATTAAAATTAAATAAAATAAATAAAAATTAAGCAATATCAATTGGAGAGAGGTCCCATAGCAAAGAATCAGGCTTCAAGTCACAAACCAATGGAGAAGGCCACTTTCATTTATTTTGGCCCCAGCACCCAGACAGAGGACAGAGGTCGCATAGCAGAGAATCAAGCGTCATGTCACCCACCAATGGAGAAGGCCACTTTTAGATAATTAGGCCCCTGGCACCCAGACGGAGGAGAGAGGTCGCATAGCAGAGAATCAGGCTTCATGTCACCCAGCAATAGAGAAGGCCACTTCCAGATATTTAGCCCACAGCACCCAGACGGAGGAGAGAGGTCGCATAGCAGAGAATCAGGCGTCATTTTACCCACGAATAGAGAAGGCCACTTTTAGATAATAATGCCACTGGCACCTAGACGGAGGACAGAGGTCGCATAG
The DNA here is from genome assembly GCA_033119425.1 of Bufotes viridis. Classification (NCBI taxonomy): domain Eukaryota; kingdom Metazoa; phylum Chordata; class Amphibia; order Anura; family Bufonidae; genus Bufotes; species Bufotes viridis. The sequence goes on from CM065589.1 coordinate 229,954,653, forward strand.
CAGAGAATCAGGCTTCATGTCACCCACCACTGGAACAGGCCACTTTCAGATAATTAGGCCCCTGGCACCTAGACGGAGGAGAGGTTCATTCAAGTTTTGGTTGCACTGCAATATAATTGTAAAATTAAAAAAAGAGGTATCAATAATGAAGTGCCCCGAAGTACAAGAATATATGGTTGAGGGGGAGGCAGTTAAAAAATGTCTATTCTGCACAAGGGATGGACAGGTCCTGTGGGATCCATGCCTGGTTCATTTTTATGAATGTCAGCTTGTCCACGTTGGCTGTGGACAGGCGGCTGCGTTTGTCAATAATGATGCCACCTGCTGTGCTAAATACACGTTCAGACAAAACGCTGACAATTTGGAGACCCAGAAGTTGAATGGGGCCGAATCATCAGTCAGTACGTGGAGGGGTGTGCAGACGTACTGTTCAACCATGTTAGTGAAATGCTGCCTCCTTCTAACACGTTCCATATCAGGTGGTGGTGCAGTTAGCTGTGGCGTGGTGAAAAAACTTTTCCACATTTCTGCCATGCTAACCCTGCCCTCAGAGGAGCTGGCCGTGACACAGCTGCGTTGGCGACCTCTTGCTCCTCCTCTGCCTTCGCCTTCCACTTGTTCCCCTGTGAAATTTGGGAATGCTCTTAGGAGCGCATCTACCAGCGAGCGCTTGTACTCGCGCATCTTCTTATCACGCTCCAGTGCAGGAAGTAAGGTGGGCACATTGTCATTGTACCGGGGATCCAGCAGGGTGGCAACCCAGTAGTCCGCACACGTTAAAATGTGGGCAAATATGCTGTCGTTGCGCAGGCACTGAAGCATGTAGTCGCTCATGTGTGCCAGGCTGCCCAGAGGTAAGGACAAGCTGTTCTCTGTGGGAGGCATATCGTCATTGTCCTCCGTATCCCCCCAGCCATGCACAGGTGATGGGTCTGAGATGTGTTAGTTGCCACCCCCGCTGTGAACCTGCTTCATCCTCAACCTCCTCCACCTCATCCTCCTCGTCCTCCAGTAGTGGGCCCTGGCTGGCCACATTTGTACCTGGCCTCTGCTGTTGCAAAAAAACTCCCTCTGAGGCATTTCTAACAGACTGGCCTGAAAGTGCTAAAAATGACCCCTCCTCCTCGTCCTGGGCCTCCTCCTCTTCCATCATCGCTCTAAGTGTCTTCTCAAGGAGACATAGAAGTGGTATTGTAAGGCTTATAACGGCATCATCGCCACTAGCCATGTTGGTGGAGTACTCGAAACAGCGCAACAGGGCACACAGGTCTCGCATGGAGGCCCAGTTATTGGTGGTGAAGTGGTGCTGTTCTGCAGTGCGACTGACACGTGCGTGCTGCAGCTGAAACTCCACTATGGCCTGCTGCTGCCTGCACAGTCTCTCCAGCATGTGCAAGGTGGAGTTCCACCTGGTGGGCACATCGCATATGAGGTGATGAGCGGGAAGGCCGAAGTTACGCTGTAGCGCAGACAGGCGACCAGCGGCAGGATATGAACGCCGGAAGCACGCACAGATGGCCCGCACTTTATGCAGCAACTCTGACATGTCGGGGTAGTTGTGAATGAACTTCTGCACCACCAAATTCAGCACATGCGCCAGGCAAGGGATGTGCGTCAAACCGGCTAGTCCCAGAGCTGCGACGAGATTTCGGCCATTATCGCACACCACCAGGCCGGGCTTGAGGCCCACTGGCAGCAACCACTGGTCGGTCAGTTGTTCAATACCCCGCCACAACTCCTGCGCGGTGTGGGGCCTGTCCCCCAAACATATGAGGTTCAGAACGGCATGCTGATGTTTAACCTGTGCTGAAGTTGGTGGTGAAGGTGTGTGGCTGGCTGTGTGTAGATGAGCAGGTGGAACCAGAGGAGGTGGAAGCCGAGTAGGAGGAGGAGGCTACAGGAGGCAAAGAATGATGCCCTGTGATCCTTGGCGGCGGAAGGACGTGCGCCAAAGAACTCTCCGCCTGGGGCCCAGCCACCACTACAATCACCCAGTGTGCAGTTAGGGAGATATAGTGTCCCTGGCCGTGCTTACTGGTCCTGGAATCTGTGGTTAGGTGGACCTTGCCACAGATGGCGTTGCGCAGTGCACACTTGATTTTATCAGATACTTGGTTGTGCAGGGAAGGCACGGCTGTCTTGGAGAAGTAGTGGCGGCTGGGAACAACATACTGTGGGACATCCATCACCATCAGCTGTTTGAAGCTGTCTGTGTCTACCAGCTTGAATGACAGCATTTCAAAGGCCAATAGTTTAGAAATGCTGGCATTCAGGCCCAGGGCTCGAGGGTGGCTAGGTGGGAATTTACGCTTTCTCTCCAAGGTTTGTGAGATGAAGAGCTGAACGCTGCCGTGTGACATGGTTGAGATGCTTGGTGATGCAGGTGGTGGGGGCGGTGGCATATCCTCTGTTTGGTGGGCGGCAGGTGCCAACATTCCTCCCGAGGCGGAGGAAGAGGCCGAGGCAGCAGCAGAAGAGGGAGCAGGTGGAGCCTGAGTGAGTTCCTTGTTTTTAAGGTGTTTACTCTAACTCTCACTAATCCAGGCACTGCAGTAACCACTGATTTAGGGGAATATCAGTTGTAGGCCTGGTATTTAGGCCCTGGATGAAAGGTATCCGTTTATGGACACTATTAAACTTGGCCAGCCACTGCTGGGACACCAGATTTACAGTATTGCTATTTTGGCTATTGAATTTTACCGCAGAAACAAAATATATCCTTTGCCGGACACTATTAAACTTTGCCAGCCACTGCTGGGACACCAGATTTAGGGGATTGCTATTTTGGCAATTGAATTTCACCACAGAAAAAAAATCTATCCTTTGCCAGACAGCATTACACTTGGCTAGCCACAGCTGGAACACCAGAATTAGGGGATTGCTATTTTTGCAATTGAATTTAACCCCTGAATAAAATATAGAAATTTCTATCCTGAGTTTCTAGGGGTGACAATAAGCACAGCCAAGCCCCTGATGTAGGATATAGCAAAAAAAAACAAAAAACGAGTATTGATGGACTTGGTGGCAGTTTGTGCACCACAAGACACAAAATGGCCGCCGATCAAAGTGACAGAAAAACTTTCTGTGCAGCCTAAAAACCAGTATGCAATTAACCAGCAGAAGTTGAATGATTTACAGCTGTAGATCGATCACTTCATCAGGTGCTTTTGCTGACTTTTCCCTGCCTAATCTCGCCCTCACAGAAGCTGCGTCCCCTCCCTACACTAATCAGAGTAGTGTGACGTGCGGCGCTACGGGACTCCAGCTTAAATAGAGGCTGGGTCACATGCTGCACTTGGCCAATCACACCCATGCCATTAGTAGGCATGGCTGTGATGGCTTCTTAGGGCAAGAAGTAAAACCCTAGCTAGCTCTAAAAGCAGGAAGAAATCGCCGAACAACGGACCCAAACCCGAACTTTTTTGAAAAAGTTCGGGTCCGTGTCCCGAACACCCCAAAATTCGGTACGAACCCAAACTATCCAGTTCGTGTTCGCTCATCCGTACTCACATTCTATCAAAGTATCAAATAATTGTATATATATATATATATATATATATATATATTTATACATATATATATATTGATAGTAGCATTCTTCGCCAAGCTAGGTGATACATTTCCACTGGAAAAACTTGTTTCAAGTTCTTCCCATTTATGCTGTTTGTCTTCATAGTCTTACCAAGTGATACATGTGAAAATATTGCAGAATGGGAAGGATACAGCTATCTCTTCTGAAGTCATGTGAGGTCACGGTGTAGTTGTTAAGAAGGGGCAGAATGTATTTAGCATTCCATATTGATGTCTAGGATTAGACATGCCCATGAGGTTTCCTCTGAACAGAAGTGATGTACATAATTTAACTTCTTGTTTTGATATCCTAACCAAATAATAGCTTTGTTATAATGTGACAAGTTGCTTCTACCCATATGTATTGCTAAGCTTATATTGCTTTATATCGATGATATCATTGTGTTTATTTACTTATTTTAAGCTTGTTATGCTTTATATCAATGTCGTATATATATATTCATTGGCATATATCATTGTGTTTTTAGTTACTTATTTATGTTTAGAACCTTCTAACCAATAAACTTGCATATTTTTATAATACTTGTGTATTATTGTATAATGCAAAACTACATCTTTAGCATTATGTCATCTCACATTAAAAGAACTTATTATCTGAGGAAATTGTTGGCCTCAGATGTGAATTGTATCGATTGGGTTATCTACAATTCACCAGGTCATAGATATCTCTCTATGATATCTCTCTATGACCATAATTAATAATTCTTAATTGAATAATTATAAACCCGACACTTCCATGCTTAGCTTTAGGTCCAGCCTCTATATCTAAAAATAAACTAGGATAGCATTGTTTAGTATGAGTCTGATCTAGAGTGTAAATTTATTTAGTCACCATTGCTGCCCAATCCTTTTGTTCTAGCACGAGATAAGCAACCACCAGAAGTATTAAGTAGTATATTTCTCCTTTCTTGCTGTTTAAAGTATGTGCATGCTCAGCCACAGTGAGCATACAGGTGTATGGGGGAGTTGGGAGGAATAGTTGTCGGCCAATTGGACACTTTAAGTAAGAATATTTTTGCAGTTGTCTATAATATTTGTCTCTAAAGCTGTTGCAAACTACAACCCCCAGTCTGCTGTTTCATATTATGCTGGGAATAGTATTTTTTGTCAGTTGCTTGAGAGCCACAGTTTGGGGACCCATGTGTACATCTTTTGTTGTGAGACTTTTGCTTTGTAGAGTGGAGCACAATACATCTGTGAAAGGTCAACAACCAAAACTACTGTAGTCATTCAACTATATTGTGACGTTTCCATTGACTTCTCTGATGAAAAAAACTTAATGTGATTTGAATTTTATGAAACTCTTGAGACTTGAGTAACCTGAAACTCTTGTGAAAGACACATCCTAGTGCTAATAAATACTGTACATGTTTATATAGGTTGTTCAAGTTTAAATAAACATGGATGCTTTCTTCTAAAACCAGAATCACAGCTGCACAAATTGGACACCGTTTTTCAAATTATGGACAGCCTCTTTCAAGGCATCAGTGCATTTTGTTTTAAATAATAGCTTATATATATATATATATATATATATATATATATATATACAGGGTTTTTTTTGTGTTATACTTTATTGTCCATTTTGACAAACTATCTTAACATACCTAAATGTGTGCCACCTATTTAGCTGGATTTAGCTACCACTATGTTCAGAAAGACAAGAGTTGAAATTGCTGCCCTAATATACATCCATTATCATTAATAACTCAGACAAAGTAGGAGCAAATGTAGCAGCGGTTTATGAATATTGCATGCTGGGAAGTATAACACATTTCTTCTATAAAGAATTAGGATGAAGTCCAAGATTCACTGAGATTTAAAGGACACATCTATAAATCAATGAGCTGAAGCCGTGAAGTGATACAGAGGTGTGACTAGCAATGCATCTCACTTATCTAACACTTTATTTTTCAACATTTTTTATACTTTTTCCTTTATATAACATAATATTACTTTTTTTTAGGTTGGCAATAACTAGTTACAGAAAGTAACTTGAGTCACCTGCAAGCAGTGAATTGAGGTTACAATGATTGACTCGAGGATGACATCAAGTGAAGAATTGGATGGTTATTACTTTCCTGTCTATATTCCACTGATGTCAGTCACCCTAGTCTGCATATACTAATTGAGCATAGAGTATAAAGAGAGTAGGTGACTCATGTAAGAGTTATTCCATAATTATTTATTGCAGAGTAGGTTTTATAGTGTGAAAACTATTAAAACTAAGGCTTCACACACAAACACATTAAAATAAGGAGAGCAGAGGTTTCGGTCTCTGGTGTCTGAAGGGTCTCAAAGACCTTTCTGCCACTTAACAACATCCCGGTGGCTCATATTAGAGTTTGTATCAGGTCCAGGAGCTTCAAGTCATGCTTTTGCTCTTGTGCATTGGAAAGCCATATCTAAACTACGGAGGCCACCACCCAGAACCATAGCCAGCAAACTCAAAACTGCTTTCAACCTTCCTATACCACTCTGGTTTGTTGATTCTAAGGCCGCTTTCACACGAGCGAGTTTTCCGCGCACCTGCAATGCATGACGTGAACACATAGCACCTGCACTAAATCCTGACCCATTCATTTCAATGTGGCTGTGTACATTAGCGTTGTTTTTCACACATCACTTCTGCATTGCGTGAAAATCACAGCATGTTTTATATTCTGCGCTTTTCAAGCAAGTGTGGATGCGATGCGTTTTTCACTGGTGGTTGCTAAGAGATGTTGTTTGTAAACCTTCAGTTTTTTATCACACGCATGAAAAAGGCATAAAAACGCATTGCACTCGCGCAGAAAAAACAGAACAACTGAACGCAATTGCAGACAAAACTGACTGAACTTGCTTGCAAAGTGGTGTAAGTTTCCATGAATGCACCCTGAACGCTTCCGGACCTAATCCGCTCGTGTGAAAGAGGCCTAAGGATACCCTTAGGTGTTCACAGGAGTCCACAGCAAGTCCTGATGGACTTGGCTCCTGGGGACCGCAGGAAGAAATAGGGCAACAGAAAATAGATGCAAGCTCAAATGTAGCAGACCTTACCAGATGCCCAACAGGGAAAACAAAAGATTAGTCAGGTAGAAAGGTTTGTTTTTTGTATTTTTCACAGTTATCATAGTTATCACAGTGTCTATAATATTGCTTTGTAGTCATCAGGCCTATATCCCTCTCCCATTTAATCTTACTTGTGTGTTTTAAACTTTCATTCATTACCTCATTTAACCTAATATGTAATAGTGATATACTTTTCTGTTTACCTTTCCACCCAAAAATAAATTTTATCAAATTGTGATTCTCAACAATCAAGTATGTCTTTATTTTAACATCCTTTAACAGTGCCTGTAACTGTAAATATCTAAATACCTCATCCCTTTATAATCCTTCTGCCCTAATAATATTTATGTTGACTTTAGATTAACATCTTACATAAATTGAGAGATATACCACATCCCTCTCAAAATCCAGTAATTATCTATATCCACATTGATTATATGATATCCCCTAAAGTACCCTTAAACCATAAAGGAGTGGCACACAACAAGCCCACTACTACCAAAATCTCTTTTGCATGCCTTAACTATCATATAGTACATATATATTTGTTACAGGTCCCTCACTATTTTTCACCAGAGACTTCAAAAAATCAAACCGTTCGATATTAGACGCTAAAAATTATTTTTTTTACATTGGGACCCTCCAAGCCTCCTCTATCATATTCGAGAGTCAGGTAAGGCAACCTCTTTCTTACTGTAACTCCAGTCCTTATTAATTCATTAAAAATATAAATACTTTATTATCTAAATACACAACAGAGTTGGAGATAGTATACAATTGTGAGAAAATTACCATTTTTATCAAACCTATCCCTATCTTATCTGCTTTGTTTAACTGTAGTTATTCCATATTCCAATCTTAATCTTTCTTAATAATGGCTGTAAATTATGATCAGCAAATCTAATATGATCTGAGGAAACAACTATCCCTAAATATTTTAAACTCCCCTGATAATCTAATACTTGTAATTTACAGTTAGCTATTGCCACCCCAGGGTCCAATGTCAGCATGATAGATTTATTCCAATTCTGGAATAACTCCAAAATTCTTCTATAATCTGCATCACATACTCTATTGCCTCATTAGTTTCTTCTAAGAAAACCAAGACATCTTCAGCATATAATGAAATTTTTTCTTCTCTTCCCCTCACTCCAAAACCAACCACACCTGGATCTCAGCAGATCCTAAACACTATTGATTTGATGACTAAGGCAAAGCGTAAGGGGGAGAGAGGACATCCCTGTTTCACTAATCGTTCTATATCAAAATAAGAGCATACCATCCATTTACTAGTACCTTCACCCTGGGGTTTCTATAAAAAGTCCTTATAAGCCAATAAACACCTTTCCAAAACCAAATCTCTCCAATACTGCCCAGAGGATCCCACACTCCACACTGTTAAATGCCTTTGCAGAAGCTAATAACAGGTATTGAGTGATGGGATCCCCTTCCCACCGGCCAACTTCCTGAATATGGGTGGACATTAAACTGTTAAGTCTCTTTTCCAGGATCCTTGCCAAGATCTTTAAATCATTATGTAACAATGAAATAGGATGGTAAGAGCCTCTTTATCCTTCCCTTCCTTATATATTAGAACTATAGTTACTTCCTCCATGGAAACAGGTAGCCTACACTGCACTTGCACATTCTTATATATTTCTAGCAATCTCTTTGCCCATTCCTCCTTATCTCTTTTATATAGCTTTCATTTATATCTGTTATTACCTCAGCTAATTCAGCTGATTTACTTAGTATCTTTTAAGTCTTGGAAGGTCAGTACCTTGTATATAACTTAATGCATCCTCCATTCTGTGTATTGTATAGTTTACTGTAAAAGTCCTAGAATAACACTGATTAGGTTTGAGTGAATCCGAACTGCAAAGTACGGGTTTGTATCGAACTTTGTGAGTTCGGGTACCCGGACCTGAACCCGGACTTTTTCACTGAAGTCCGGGTTTGGGGTTCTGGCGAATTATAAATTACTTTATTATTTTCCGTTATAACATGGTTATATTGGAAAATAACATAGTACCTAAGATGGAATTCAAAAGGGACACCTTTAGAGGCATTCCATTTTGCATTCCATCATAACAGATGTCTCTGGGAGCATAACAGATCCGTTATGCTGCCTACAGACTTCTATTATGACGGAATGCAAAACGGAATGCCTCTTAAAGGTGGCCCTTTTGCATTCCGTCTTAAGTATTATATTATTTTTCAATATAACCATGTTATAATGGAAAATAATAAAGTGAAGTTTGTGGCCCCATTGACTTCTATGAGGTTCGGGGTCAAGTTCGGGTCAAGTTTGGGTCCTGAACCCGAACTTTAACCTGAAGTTCAGCCGAACCCAGCGAACCCGAACTTCCACGGGTTCACTTATTACTACCTCTGATATCATTCGGGCTTGCTGTGTGTCATCCTCTTCTTATCTCTAATCATTTCATATATTGGCCTTGAGGCCATTAGTTCCTTATTTGTTTTCTGGGCGCTGCTTAGAGAGAGTGGATTGGGTGGGTAATTGTGTGGTGTGGTGGTGAAGTAGGAATTATTCCCTTGGGGTGGGAAGAGGTTTTTGGTTTCCGGTTTAGAGATCCAGCAGAGGATCTTAAAGCTGGGCCAAAATGGTTGAATTTTTTGCCCCATTCATTGTCAATAAGGACAAAGGACAAAACTGATCAGTATGCATTAGTGTGCATCAGTTACGTTTTGTTGTGTTTTGTGTCCGGTGTGTGAAACTGAACAAATTGGATCCAGCATGAAAATCAATGTAAGTCAACTGTGCAAAATCAATTTTTTTTTCATTACTGAAAAAAAAATTTTGATTCGGCACCCATTGACTTACAATAATTTTAATGCTGTATCCGGTTTCTATTTAATACAACCAGATCTGGACAAAACAGATGTATTCGGATGTATACAACTGGACCTGCACAAAACAGATGTATTCGGATGTATTAAGTGAAACAGAAGCGTTTTATTCAGGTTTTCAGATCCTGTGTCAGATCCCTAAACCTCAAATAAAATGTTGATTTGAAAGTAGCCTAAGAAGTATATATTGTACTGTATATATCTAATTTATGTAATAAAGATTAAATGCAAGCAATAAAAAAGCACTATATAGCATGTGCACACATTCTCTATGGCAGTACATGGAATCACCATGGCCCCTCTGTATTTACAGCTTCATAATAGAGCAAGACATATTTTCAGAATGATTTGAAAACAAATAAAAAACAACTTTGTCCACATCCATATAAAATAGAGGGTATACAGAGGTACTAAGGATCAGTACTAAGCATGTATGTGCAATGTTTCATGGTAAAATTTGGAGAAGCCAGTATTATATGGAATGGATGAGTACCACACAACAGTATAACAGTCAGCATGAGAGAATAATATTATCAAAGCACCAAAAAGACAGGGAACATGCATACAACACTGAGCCTTATTATAAATTCAATGATAGTACAAAGCTTTAAGACTTCATAATAAACAGACCAACACAGAAAAAAATGAGTATTGGTATTTCTCTGACCCCCTGATAAAATCAGAAAACTGCACACTTTGTGATTTCAAGACAGTCACTCCAATCAAAAGAATATATATAAAATATAACAAGTCCAATATCCAACCCCACACAAATATTAGCAATGCTACAAAATTGTGACACTATAAATAATGCAGTAGAGTGTCACAAAGTAAAGAACATATGTATTATAGGGGTCGTTTATAATTTAAGGTTGTTTTTGTGTCAGTTGTAAGTCTGACTTTGCTTTGTGTGCCTGCACCAAAGTTAGGAACTAGTGCACCTTAATAATATATGTGCAATGAGTGTAATGTGTGCCATAGTAAATAAGCTATAATCCAAATCAATATAATTTTAAGCTCTTAAACACCAAATGTTGCTAAATTAACCAAATGTAGCAGAAAACATTGCAGCTGCCATGACTTGCAACTTTTTCAGACCCCCTATAAACACGTATATATATATATATATATATATATATATATATATACCCTTCTTGACAAATCGATTTTCAGTTTTTTGCAGGACAAGTTGTACTTTTTATTGGCAGAATTTACTATTACGTACAATGGAGTGGGAAGGTGGGAAAAAAATCTAAATATTGTGGAGTTGGAAAAACAATGCAATTCCGCCACAATTTTTTATTTTTTTTTTTTTTACAGCGTTCACTATATGGTAAAACTGACTTCTGCTCTTCATTCTCCAGGTCAGCACAATTGTGATGATACCACATTTGTATAGTTTTCCTTGTGTTTTAATACTGAAAAAAAAATAAATACTTTGGGAAAAACTACATTGCTATACTCTGACCCCTATAACTTAGTTATGTCTGCAGAGCTGTGTAAGGGTCTATTTGTGGCGGACCGGTACCACCTGTAGTTTCTATTGATACTATTTTTGGGTGTGTATGACATTTTTATTTTTGTATTTGTTTAAATTTTTTGGGGGAGGTAAAGCAATGAAAGAATGGAGAATCGGCCATATTATTTTTTTCTCATTATGTCATTCACTGTATGGGATACTTTTTCATTTTTAGCACAGTATAAAATAATGGAATTTTATCCATTAAACTATACAAAGATCGACCTATTACAATTCAGTGTTGCCACCTGCAGGCCTGAATGATAATATATAAATAATAAGCCTGGAAGCCTAGTACAGGCTCTAGCTTATTGCAGTAATGGAACATCTTCTTAGATCTCAGCCAGGGGGATTGTCCCTTCCTGGGAAGTGCATGCTTCTGGGTTTTTGGCCTTTCATATGGTGCAGTTACATTTGACCATGGCATCTGAGGGGTTAAATGTCTGCAATCGGCATTACCACCGATTGTGGATATGAGTCCCAGGTGTCTGCTATGTGAAATATGTACCCAAATTAATAAAAAAAATACTATATACAGTGGGTATGGAAAGTATTCAGACCCCCTTACATTTATCACACTATTATATTGCAGCCATTTGCTAAAATCCTTTAGGTTCATTTTTTTTCCTCATTAATGTACACACAGCACCCCATATTGACAGAAAAACACAGAATTGTTGACATTTTTGCAGATTTATTAAAAAAGAGAAACTGAAATATCACATGGTCCTAAGTATTCAGACCCTTTGCTGTGACACTGATATATTTAACTCAGGCGCGGTCCATTTCTTCGGATCATCCTTGAGATGGTTCTACACCTTCATTTGAATCCAGCTGTGTTTGATTATACAGTTTGGACTTGATTAGGAAAGCCACACACCTGTCTACATAAGACCTTACAGCTCACAGTGCATGTCAGAGCAAATGAGAATCATGAGGTCAAAGGAACTGCCTGAAGACCTCAGAGACAGAATTGTGGCAAGGCACAGATCTGGCCAAGGTTACAAAAAAATTCTGCTGCACTTAAGGTTCCTAAGAGCAAAGTGGCCTCCATAATCCTTAAATGGAAAACACTTGGGACGACAAGAACCCTTCCTAGAGCTGGCCGTCCAGCCAAATTGAGCTATCGGGGGAGAAGAGCCTTGGTGAGAGAGGTAAAGAAGAACCCGAAGATCACTGTGGCTGAGCTCCAGAGATGCAGTCGGGAGATGGGAGAAAGTTGTAGAAAGTCAACCATCACTGCAGCCCTCCACCAGTTGGGGCTTTATGGCAGAGTGGCCCAACAGAAGCCTCTCCTCAGTGCAAGACACATGAAAGCCCGCATGGAGTTTGCTAAAAAATACCTGAAGGACTCCAAGATGGTGAGAAATAAGATTCTCTGGTCTGATGAGACCAAGATAGAACTTTTTGGCCTTAATTCTAAGCGGTATGTGTGGAGAAAACCAGGCACTGCTCATCACCTGTCCAATACAGTACCAACAGTGAAGCATGGTGGTGGCAGCATCATGTGTTTTTCAGCTGCAGGGACAGGACGACTGGTTGCAATCGAGGGAAAGATGAATGCAGTCAAGTACAGGGATATCCTGGACGAAAACCTTCTCCAGAGTGCTCAGGACCTCAGACTGGGCCGAAGGTTTACCTTCCAACAAGACAATGATCCTAGGCACATAGCTAAAATAATGAAGGAGTGGCTTCACAACAACTCTGTGACTGTTCTTGAATGGCCCTGACTTAAACCCAATTGAGCATCTCTGGAGAGACCTAAAAATGGCTGTCCACCAATGTTTACCATCCAACCTGACAGAACTGGAGAGTATCTGCAAGGAGGAATGGCATAGGATACCCAAATCCAGGTATGACAAACGTGTTGCTTCTTTCCCAAAACGACTCATGGCTGTATTAGATCAAAAGGGTGCTTCTACTAAATACTGAGCAAAGGGTCTGAATACTTAGGACCATGTGATATTTCATTTTTTCATTTTTAATAAATCTGCAAAAATGTCAACAATTCTATGGTGTGCTGTGTGTACATTAATGAGGAAAAAAATGAACAAAAAGAATTTAGCAAATGGCTGCAATATAACAAAGAGTAAAAAGTTTAAGGGGGTCTGAATACTTTCCGTACCCACTGTATACTATATATTAGCACTGCATAACATTAAAATAATCTAAAAGATGAGGACCTCATATGAGCATAGACCCAAACCATCTAAGTTTAGTCAGTGATGGGTAATAAGACCATATTTTAGTCATCAGTAACCCAAGATACATAGTTAATAAATTATATAATATCACTTCAGCAGTTTCTGAATAAATAAAGAGTACATTGTTATAGGCAGACTTATGTCAGTCCATAATCACAATATTAGTAAAATTTTATCTTAGGCTAATTGCCACATTTAAATTTCCACTTTATAAAACCTTTGTTTTACAGTTTAATTTCAGACAAACTAGTGCATAGATGAATACTGAAGCCCAATCTTTAAAACAATTGTTATCCAAAAATAATGATTTTTATTCACTCCAAGTAATCCAAATCTATATCTAAGGCTACTTTCACATTTGTGTTTACATTTTCCGTTATTGAGGTCCGACAGAGGATCTCAATACCAGAGGAAAAAAGCTTCAGTTTTGTCCTTGTTCATTGTCAAAGGGGATAAAACGTAACTGAACAGAACGGAATGCTCCAAAATGCATTCCGTTCCATTTGGTTGCATTCCCATACCGGAGAGCAAACCGCAACAAGCTGTGGTTTTCTTTCCGTCATGGGATGCGGAGCAAAACGGCATCTGGTATGACCCACAATGCAAGTCAACGGGGACGGATCCGCTTTCTCAGACACAATAGAAAATGAATCCGTCCAACATTGACTTTCAATGGTGTTCATGACAGATCCGGCATTGCTATATTAAAGATAATACATAATCCGCTCATAACGGATGCAGACAGTTGTATTATCGGTAACGGAAGCGTTTTTGATAATCCCTGCTGGATCAGGCAAAAACACAAGTGTAAAAATAGCCTAACCTATTTTCATGGAATGACTTCATACTTCAACAGGAAAGATCTATGAACAAACACTGAACACCAGTAGGAAGTGCCTGAAGATACAAAAATAAAAATAAAATACCAATAAGAGAGTCATAGCAAAACAAGGAAGAGGATACAAAAAGGGGATGGGAAGAGAGTACATGAGTGTAGGTGTATAACGTGTTAAAAAAAGTTATGATGAGTGTTACATGTAATTATGTATCAACTGTACAACTATATGGTTACTGTTAGTGTTGAGACAATCCGAATTTCAGGGAAAATTCAATTTACTGTAAAGCCAAATTTCCTTGTGCTTCATGGTAAAAAATTGATTTTCCCTGAAAGGGGTTTAAAAAGTCAATACTTACCTCATCCGTTTCAGTGCTAAGAGCCGACCACTGCCATCTTGTTTGAAGATCCGGCACGTATGACGTCATCACGGGCCACGCAAGATTTCGCACTGGATCTTCAGTCAAGATGGTGCCTGACAGCTCTTCTTGGTCAAAAGGATGAGGTAAGTATGATTTCATTTATTTATTTTTATTATACACTTTAATATTAAACTCAGATGCCGCAATCAGCGATGAACGCGGCAGCTAATGGGTACAATTACAGGGAGCAGCGCAATCGTAATTCCCTGTCATTGCACCTACTACTTACAAAGAAATGCGCTTAGTGACGAATGCATTTTTTTTGTTAAATTCGACAAAGCCGAATAGAATTTTACAAAACTTCGCTCATCGCTAGTTACTGTTAAAGGAATATGCAAAATAAATGTGGAGGCCCAGTTATGGGTCTACAACACAATGAAAGCCAGATATCCCTCAAAGGAAGGAAAACCGAGCAAAGGGGTGTCTCCATTACAGAGATTACTGTTAAAGGAGTTGGCCACTTTCTGCTTATGCTGACCAATGTGCTTGTAAGATGAATATATGGCACTTACTAATATAGTATTTATTGAAATTCTGTGCGATTTTCCATATTTCACTAGGTATGGTATGCCCCCTTGTTTGTCAAGTTTTTTGTGCTGTCCACAGGGAGGTCCTGCCAGATCTCAATACCAGAATTAACAACGCAAGTGTTAAAGTAGCCTTAGCTGATCTCAATAATCTATCTAATTTCCTCTTTATTCTTTTTGTAGTATCTGATGGTAGTGGCATATAAAAACCATGTTACAAAATTAGCGTCTAGCTTCCTTAGGATACAATTGAATAGGCCGAAGCACAATGCTTTCACCCTTATCTGTGTCTTTGATTACAAACAATGGATTACCTTTAAGGAACTTAAAAGTCAATCATTTATTACTAGTGACATTGCTACAATGGGCTACAGGACAATAGGAAAGCAGCTTGGTGAGAAGGCAAAAACTATTGCCGCAATTATTAGAATAAGGAAGAAACATAAGATAACTTGCCTCGTAGGGTAAGGATGTTTCTGAGAAAGGTCAGGAATCAGCCCAGAACTACACAGGAGGACCTGATCAATGACCTGAGGAGCACTGGGACCACAGTCTCAAAGATTACTATTAGTAACAAATATGGTGTGGTGTTTAATAAGCAGGATATGCTCAACCCATATGCAGTTGTGCATGTATATAGGGGAGCACATCCTGCACTTGTAGTCCGTTGCTAGGGGCAATGAACAGCAAAAATGCATACAATGGAAGATGCCAGCAACGGACTACAAGTACCACAATAACCATCCTACATATGATAACGATAATGGATGTGGAGAACAATCAAAAACATAACCATAACAAAAGTATTAGTAACACACTACACTGTCGTGGATTGAAATCCTGCAGGGTACGCAAGGCCTCCCTGCTCATGCCAGCACATGTCCAGTCCCGTTTGAAGTTCACCATTGACCAGCCTGGGAATAAACCTCATCTGGATGCTTCATAAAATTATTTCAGATGAGCGGAACGCTTTGTAATATTAAGATATCAAGGTAAAGTTGGTCAATTCAGACAGCCATAACCATATTGCATTACGAGCCTCAGATTTCAGCCTATTTATTGAGTCAGAAAATGCTCTGGTAATTTCTATGGGACTGCCTGAGATAGCTGAATGCTTCTCTTCTGCACGCCTATAGATTTTAATGGAGTAGTAGCTTCATTCACTCAGAAGACTCAAAGACCCAGTTCTTGCAATTGGTGGGTGTTCCCGTGGTCACACTCCCACCATTCAGATCCAACCTGTGTTTAGGTGATGAGTTATTATGGTAGTACGTTGCCTTTAACGACCAAAAAGTGTAGTGTGTACTGTAGAGAAAAACCGTTATTGTATATGTACATGTACAATATATGCTTTAACCTGTTATTGTACATATACAGTGGGAGTTAGGTCTTTAAAGATGGCACCCGCTCGCAAGTACAGTGGGCACCATAACCATCGCATTTCTGCTATTTTAAACAGTATAGGCCCAAGGTTAATGCATTCATCGATAATACTCATCTCAGACATTTAACCCCTCAGATTCCATGGTCAAATGTGACCTCATCTTGAAAGCCTGCCCGGACAGACTTCTACTGGCTATGATCGGGGAAGGCATCCTATAGTAGTAATAGGCCTGAGCCTCCAGGTGGCAGCACTGCATTGGTATATACTGAATCTTATATTATAAATATTCATTACAGAATACAAGTGATAATCTTTTTTTTTTTTTTTCTTTTTCAAAATCTTTTTATTGATTTCAAGGAATACAGTTGTCATAGAATCAGAATTATAAGGCAGATTAAATGGTGTGTGCCTGCACAGAGCCAGTACAACTAACAAAGAGTGAACTTTCATGAGTGACACCAGATCTTGAGTGTTATGTGAAGTCCCGCTGGTTGTCCTCCAGACTCTCCAACTGGACCAAATAGAAATGTATTTGTGGTGAGATCTTCGTTCCCAGTAGGATAGTTCTTATAGTCTAGACACAGAATCAACTTTTTCTATCCAGTTTTTGATAGATGGAATCAGCTCTGATTTCCAATGTGATGCAATCAGGACTCTCAATGCCGATAATAAATGCCTTAGTAGGCACTTCTGTGTGTAGGAGATACTGTTTGGTAACAAGATTAATAAGGCTTTTTCCGGGCATTGTGTTATTACGAACGGTCTAGTTTTAAGTATAGTGTTAATGATATCAACTACTTCTTTCCAGAAGCCACATATTTGTGGCTTAATCTAACCGGCGTCAGTTACCATCTGGATATTACTTTATAAGTATTCTCTTGAATCGTTGTGCACGAGAGGTTAGCTTGGGTGAAGATAGGATGGTGTTAGTGTTTGTTAGTGAGAATTTGGTTTCAAGGTCTCTTTCTTATTCTTTAAAAAAGTACAGAGAGGTTGGAAAATCCCGTGTGGGTAAATTCTTGCATATAACAGAAACTGTCTTGGTAGGTTGTTTGCTTTGTACCCATAATTCCTCAAACCAGGTTCTCTTGTTGGACCAAGTGACATTAGAGAGGATAGGTTTTAGTGAGGTGTGAATATAAGCAGATTGTAGGTCGTTCAGATTGGGAAGTTCAGCGTCTAATAATTTAGCTGTGGAGGCTTGTGAATTCTGAAGTTGAAGCGGTAAAGTAAGGTGACTCTCCTCAGACATTCTGAGACAATCTCCAATTGTTAGCAAGGGAGATGGGTATTTAGAGCATAAGTCTCTTATTTCAGGGTGTTTCCAAATAGAGTATGTAGCTAGGATCAAAGTATTGCCTTTAGGAGTCTGTGCGGAACAAATCTGGTCAGAAAAAAAACGTTTCCTTAACGAGTGTTCTGCTAGTCTTTCATCTAAAGTAACCCAATGTTTATGCGCTGGTTTCCTGATCCTGTCTACTATTCGGCTGAGAAGGACAGCTTTGAAGAACCATTCTAATCTAGCCAAATTTCTCCTTTGTATGATGGGAGTATGAGAATTTTATGAGCAATTCTAGGTTTAGTTGAACCCCAAATGTAAGAGGAACATAACTTGCAGAAGGATGTGAAGAAGCTATGGGGGAGTTTTATGAGGAGTACTTGAAGCATATACGTTACTTTAGGAACTATTAATGAGTTAAATACATTCTTGCGACCAAGCCACGATAAGAAATTGGTCTCACTGGGCTACCATGAGCTAAGTGTCTCTGGAATGGTTTTTAGCAGTGGACGATAATTGAGGTCGTAAAGCTTGTTGTAATCAGCAGAAATATTTACCCCTAGAAATTTCAAGGAGGTAGTGGTCCACTCAAATGGAGAGTTGGCACACAGAGATTGGATTTCTTTCAGTGGTATGTTTGTACCTCATGCCTTTGCAATGTAAATTTTAAAGTTAGATATAAAACCAAAATCTGGAAATAAATCTATTATCACTGGAAAGGCTTAAGTGGGGTTTGTGATCATAAGAGGTAGATCATCGGCATAAGCAGCCTGTTTAAATTCTAATCCTTTGCACTGTATACCTCTAATCTCATGGGATTGTCTTATAAATTGTAAGAGGGGTTCTACTGTCAATATAAAGAAGATTGGGGATAAAGGGCATCCCTGTCTCATTCCATTATTAATGTCCACTGCTAATGAAAGGGTGTAATTTACTTTAATATAAGCGCTCAGTTTTTTGTACATCGTAAAGATTGCTCTGATGAAAGGGGTTGGGAAGGCCATCTGAGACAGAGTGCATTTGATAAAAGGCCAGGCCACTCTATCAAAGGCCTTCTCTGCATCTTTTCCTAGAAAGACCATAGAGTTGTTTCTTCTTTTCATCAGAGCAATGAAGTTCACTATTTTATACATATTATCTTTCACTTCCCTCCCAGGTATGAACCCAGTCTGATTTGGGTGGATCAGAACATTATGTAGTGGTTTTATTCTGGCTGATGGGATATGGGCATACATTTTTAGGTCTAGGTTCAGTAATGAGATAGGACTATAACCAGAACATAATGTTGGGTCCTTTTGTGGTTTGTGTATGAGGGTTATATGGGCGTTCAAGGTTTGAGGCGGGAAGGGGACTCCTGACAGAGCTGTGTTAAATGTTTTGAGCATAAACGGTGCTATGGTATCATTGAAAGTGGTGTAGTACAGAACTGGAAGGCTATATGGGCCAGGGGACTTTCCTTTGGCTACTTGTGGGAAAGTAGTGGAAATTTCTTGTGTAGTGATAGGAAGAGTGAGTTTGGAAGCCTAGTCTTTAGTTATAGAAGGTAGGTTGACCTTCTTGCGTTTTTGTCAGTTTATTGGCTAGGGTGCTGCCTGACTCGGGATTCGAACTCGACCCGAAATTTATCCCGAACCTGAACCCCATTGAAGTCAATGGGGACCCGAACTTTTAGGCACTAAAAAGACTGTAAAATAGTTCAGGAACGGGCTAGAGGGCTGCAAAAGGCAGCAAAATGTAGGTAAATCCCCTGCAAACAAATATGGATAGGGAAATGAATTAAAATAAAATAAATAAAAATTAACCAATATCAATTGGAGAAAGGTCCCACAGCAAGGAATCATGCGTCATATCACCCACCACTGGAGAAGGCCACTTTCAGTTATTTCGGCCCAGCACCCAGACAGAGGAGAGAGGTCCCACAGCAAGGAATCATGCGTCATATCACCCACCACTGGAGAAGGCCACTTTCAGTTATTTCGGCCCCAGCACCCAGACAGAGGAGAGGTTCATTCAACTTTGGGTTGCACCGCAAGATCATGGTAAAGTTAAAAAAATGAGGATTCAATAAAGAAGTGCCCCGGAGTACAAGAATACATGTTTGAGGGGAAGGCAGTTAGAAATGTCTATTCTGCACAAGGGAGGCACAGGTCCTGTCCGTTAAGCCAAAACAGACAGCTATGAACACAAAGGTCTTTCAGTTTGTCTTTTATGGTCCACCCAACCTCCTTTATCCCCACACTTCTATGTTTCCCAGACTCCAACATATTTTACCTATTATATTTTTTATCTTTATTATTATGTTCCACATTCCCATTATGGAAACAACCTAAAAATCCACATATGTTTTTCAGCCAATGATACTGAAAACGCACCTAAAGCGCATCATAACTGCACCAAAAACATAGACACATAGAGATGCGCCGTTCTTCCCACAGCTTCTCTAGAATTGCGATTAAGCTCCATATAAGATAGTGGCAAAAATCTCTGGAGATAGCTATATGCAAGGCAGAGATATGGAACATTACAAGAGTAATAACAGAAATGTCTTAACTTTGTTATCTCCTTACATATATCCATGTCAAGTTATTCCCTCCACAACCATTATTTATATGAATAATTTTTATGAATTTTTTATGAACCGTTGCACTGAATTGATATCTTTTGTTAATATCCTACTCTATTTTATTTCTTAACGGCAATGTCCTAATTTTTTTGAATGTTTTTGAATGTTTTTTAACGAATAATACGAAGAACAACACAAAAACGCATCGAAACCGCAGATGCACCTACATGCGTTTTCTATCCTCTTAGAACAAGACATACCGAGACTACAACTGTATGCAATATGTATGCAATGCTAGATTGCAGCACAGAGATAGAGAACTATATAGGAGTACTGATGATCTCTCATCATTAAGACTACTTGCAACTCCTCTACATCGACATATGAACCCTCTTTGAATCCTTTTTGATTGAATACTTATAACAACATGCCCTCATTGTACTCTCCCTTAAAATATTTTTAAAAAAAACATCAACATATTCCACGGAACCATCTAGTCTGGAACATCAATCCATTTCGGCTTTTCCTTCCCTCCATAATGCCTATAAAGGAGGGACAATCATTGGGATACTTTCACCACTGATGAAGGGGTGCTTTTAATCCTTATATACCCGAAACGCGTTTGGTTTTATCCCATGTGATATTGAATCAATACTAAGGATTTTTCCATCTTTCTAACTCACCGGAAGACGTGTAACAACTATCCACTGTGACCCCTGAACCCACCAGATGACGTTGGCATAATCGGGAGCCCTTCCACACGCGAGCCCCGCACGTGCAACGCCAGAGTGAGGTACGGGGGATACGACTCTTCAAGCCGCACGCTGGCGAGATCGGAACATCATACAGAACGATAGACTGTACACCACTGGTAAGATCCACCCAGTGGATAACTACATTTTTGAATCGCGATTCTTAATAATTTTTTTAGCGGGACGCCGCTTAATCAATTAATTTTAAGAACGGGACGCAGTCCGAGTTTTTAATGGTTCACGTGGATTCTTTTGGACAGCAACCCACTTGAGATGATGAACAGTAAATAATTTTGCAGGCGATATCCACTATCATTGATACTTTCTCAGCCTCCTTCCGTTATTGTATACTCTCAGAGAGCTTTTTTCTATCAGGAGTTGATTGGACCCTATTCACTAATTAGGCTCCCTGTGTTTTATCTCGATACTACTGCACATGCACTTTATTATTTGTATCTTTGATAGTATTTGTACCTTTTATTTCTACTATGTATTAAATTTTGACTTACATTTTATCCCTGCTATCCCTTGTGTAAGAGTGCCCGATCCTCTATTATATCTTCCTGTGAGATCCATGCCTGGTTCATTTCTATGAACGTCAGCTTGTACACGTTGGCTGTGGACAGGCGGCTGCGTTTGTCAGTAATGACGCCCCCTGCCGTGCTGAATACACGTTCAGACAAAACGCTGGCAGCCGGGCAGGCCAGCACCTCCAAGCCATAAAATGCTAACTCTGGCCACGTGGACAATTTGGAGACCCAGAAGTTGAATGGGGCTGAACCATCAGTCAGTACGTGGAGGGGTGTGCAGACGTACTGTTCAACCATGTTAGTGAAATGCTGCCTCCTGCTAACACGTTCCGTATCAGGTGGTGGTGCAGTTAGCTGTGGCGTGGAGACAAAACTTTTCCACATTTCTGCCATGCTGACCCTGCCCTCAGAGGAGCTGGCCGTGACACAGCTGCGTTGGCGACCTCTTGCTCCTCCTCTGCCTTCACCTTGGGCTTCCACCTGTTCCCCTGTGATATTTGGGAATGCTCTCAGTAGCGCCTCTACCAGCGTGCGCTTGTACTCGCGCATCTTCCTATCACGCTCCAGTGCAGGAAGTAAGGTGGGCACATTGTCTTTCTCCCGGGGATCCAGTAGGGTGGCAACCCAGTAGTCCGCACACGTTAAAATGTGGGCAACTCTGCTGTCGTTGCGCCAGCACTGCAGCATGTAGTCGCTCATGTGTGCCAAGCTCCCCAGAGGTAAGGACAAGCTGTCCTCTGTGGGAGGCGTATCGTCATCGTCCTCCGTATCCCCCCAGCCACACACCAGTAAAGGGCCTGAGCTGTGTTGGGTGCCACCCTGCTGTGAACCTGCTTCATCCTCATCCTCCTCCACCTCCTCCTCATCCCCCTCGTCCTCCAGTAGTGGGCCCTGGCTGGCCACATTTGTACCTGGCCTCTGCTGTTGCAAAAAACCTCCCTCTGAGCCACTTCTAACAGACTGGCCTGAAAGTCATAAAAATGACCCCTCATAATCCTCCTCCTCCTGGGCCACCTCCTCTTCCATCATCGCCCTAAGCGTTTTTTCAAGGAGACATAGAAGTGGTATTGTAACGCTGATAACGGTGTCATCGCCACTGGCCATGTTGGTGGAGTACTCAAAACAGCGCAACAGGGCACTCAGGTCTCGCATGGAGGCCCAATCATTGGTGGTGAAGTGGTGCTGTTCCGCAGTGCGACTGACGCGTGCGTGCTGCAGTTGAAACTCCACTATGGCCTGCTGCTGCTCGCACAGTCTCTCCAGCATGTGCAAGGTGGAGTTCCACCTGGTGGGCATGTCGCATATGAGGCGGTGAGCGGTAAGGTCGAAGTTCAGCTCTAGCGCAGACAGGCGAGCAGCGGCAGAATGTGAACGCCGGAAGCGCGCACAGACTGCCCGCACTTTATGCAGCAGCTCTGACATGTTGGGGTAGTTGTGAATGAACTTGTGCACCACCAAATTCAGCACATGCGCCAGGCAAGGGATGTGCGTCAAACCGGCTAGTCCCAGAGCTGCAACGAGATTTCGCCCATTATCGCACACCACCAGGCCGGGCTTGAGGCCCACCGGCAGAAACCACTCGTTGGTCTGTTGTTCAATACCCCGCCACAACTCCTGCGCGGTGTGGGGCCTGTCCCCCAAACATATGAGTTTCAGAATGGCCTGCTGAAGTTTACCCGGGCTGTGCTGAAGTTGGTGGTGAAGGTGTGTGGCTGACTGGATGAGCTGGTGGAAGCAGAGGAGGAGGAAGCCGAGTAGGAGGAGGAGGCTACAGGAGGCAAAGAATGATGCCCTGCGATCCTTGGAGGCGGAAGGACGTGCGCCAAGGAACTCTCCACCTGCGGCCCAGCCACCACTACATTTACCCAGTGTGCAGTTAGGGAGATATAGCGTCCCTGGCCGTGCTCACTGGTCCACGTATCTGTGGTTAGGTGGACCTTGCCACATATGGCGTTGCGCAGTGCACACTTGATTTTATCGGATACTTGGTTGTGCAGGGAAGGCACGGCTGTCTTGGAGAAGTAGTGGCGGCTGGGAACAACATACTGTGGGACAGCCATGGACATCAGCTGTTTGAAGCTCTATGTATCCACCAGCCTGAATGACAGCATTTCAAAGGCCAGTAGTTTAGAAAAGCTGGCATTCAGGCCCAAGGCTCGAGGGTGGCTAGGTGGGAATTTACGCTTTCTCTCCAAGGTTTGTGAGATGGAGAGCTGAACGCTGCCGTGTGACATGGTGAAGATGCTTGGTGACGCAGGTGGTGGTGTCGGTGGCACATCCTCTGTTTGGTGGGCGGCAGGTGCCAACGTTCTTCCCGAGGCGGAGGAAGAGGCCGAGGCAGCAGCAGAAGAGGGAGCAGGGGGAGCCAGAGTGAGTTCCTTGTCTTTAAGGTGTTTACTCCACTGCAGTTCATGCTTTGCATGTAGATGCCTGGTCATGCAGGTTGTGCTAAGGTTCAGAACGTTAATGCCTCACTTCAGGATCTGATGGCACAGCGTGCAAACCACTCGGGTCTTGTCGTCAGCACATTGTTTAAAGAAGTGCCATGCCAGGGAACTCCTTGAAGCTGCCTTTGGGGTGCTTGGTCCCTGCTGGCGGTGGCCAGTAGCAGGCAAACTCTCTTGGCGGCAGCTGGTCTGCTTTTGCCCCCTGCTCCCTCTTTTGCTACGCTGTTGGCTCGGTCTCACCACTGCCTCTTCCTCTGAACTATGAAAGTCTGTGGCACGACCTTCATTCCATGTGGGGTCTAGGACCTCATCGTCCTCTGCATCGTCTTCCACACAGTCTTCCTCCCTGACCTCCGGTTCGGTCTGCACACTGCAGAAAGACACAGCAGTTGGCACCTATGTTTCGTCATCATCAGAGACGTGCGGACTCCGATGAGGTGGTATTCCCATGTCCTCATCATCAGGAAACATTAGTTGTTGTGCATCAGTGCATTCTATGTCTTCCACCACTGGGGAAGGGCTAGGTGGATTCCCTTGGGAAACCCTGCCAGCAGAGTCTTCAAACAGCATAAGAGACTGCTGCATAACTTGAGGCTCAGACAGTTTCCCTGATATGCATGGGGGTGATGTGACAGACTGATGGGTTTGGTTTTCAGGCACCACCTGTACGCTTTCTGCAGAAGACTGTGTGGGAGATAATGTTGTGAACGTGCTGGATCCATTGTCGGCCACCCAATTGACTAGCGCCTGTACCTGCTCAGGCCTTACCATTCTTAGAGCGGCATTGGGCCCCACCAAATATCGCTGCAAATTCTGGCGGGTACTGGAACCTGAGGTAGTTGGTTCACTAGGACATGTGGCTGTGGCAGAATGGCCACGTCCTCTCCCAGCACCAGAGGGTACACTAACACCACCACGACCGCGTCCGCGTCCCTTACTAGATGTTTTCCTCATTGTTACCGTTCACCAAGCACCACAATAAGAAAAAAAATATTTGGCTCAATGTATTGATTTCAAATTCAGACCTTTTTTTACAGGCACCTAACACTATCTGCCTATTTATTTATGTAGCGTATTACACTAATCCAGGCACAGAAGTAACCACTGATTTAGGGGAATATCTCTTTTAGGGCTAGTATTTAGGCCCTGGATGAAAGGTATACTTTAATGGACATATTTGCAACAGCTCGAACACCAGATTCAGGGTATTGCTATTTTGGCAATTGAATTTCACCCCAGAACAAAATATATGTTTTTGCGGACACTATTATACTTTGTCAGCCAGAGCTGAAACCACTGATTTATGGTATTGCTATTTTGGCAAATGAATTTCACCCCAGAACAAAATATACCCTGTTACGGACAGATTAACACTTGGCCTGCAACAGCTGGGACACCAGATTCAGGGTATTTCTATTTTGGCAATTGAATTTCACCCCAAAACAAAATATATGTTTTGGCGGACACTATTATACTTGCCAGCCACAGCTGAAACCATTGATTTATGGTATTGCTATTTTGGCAATTGAATTTCACCCCAGAAGAAAATATATAATTTTCAGGACACTATGAAACTTGGCCAGCCACAGCTGAAACCACTGATTTATGGTATTGCTATTTTGGCAATTGAATTTCACCCCAGAACAAAATATACCCTGTTACGGACAGATTTAAACTAGGCCTGCAACAGCTGGACCACCAGATTCAGGGTATTGCTATTTTGGCAATTGAATTTCACCCCAGAACAAAATATACCCTTTTACGGACAGATTATCACTTGGCCTGCAACAGCTGGGACACCAGATTCAGGGTATTGCTATTTTGGCAATTGAATTTCACCCCAGAACAAAATATATGTTTTGGCGGACACTATTATACTTTGTCAGCCACAGCTGAAACCACTGATTTATGGTATTGCTATTTTGGCAATTGAATTTCACCCCAGAACAAAATATACCCTTTTACGGACAGATTAACACTTGGCCTGCAACAGCTGGGACACCATATTCAGGGTATTGCTATTTTGGCAATTGAATTTCACCCCAGAACAAAATATATGTTTTGGCGGACACTAATATACTTTGCCAGCCAGAGCTGAAACCACTGATTTATGGTATTGCTATTTTGGCAATTGAATTTCACTCCAGAACAAAATATACCCTTTTACGGACAGATTAACACTTGGCCTGCAACAGCTGGAACACCAGATTCAGGGTATTGCTATTCTGGCAATTGAATTTCACCCCAGAACAAAATATATGTTTTTGCGGACACTATGAAACTTGGCCAGCCACAGCTGAAACCACTGATTTATGGTATTGCTATTTTGGCAATTGAATTTCACCCCAGAACAAAATATAATTTTCAGGACACTATGAAACTTGGCCAGCCACAGCTGAATCCACTGATTTATGGTATTGCTATTTTGTCAATTGAATTTCACCCCACAACAAAATATATGTTTTTGCGGACACTATGAAACTTGGCCAGCCACAGCTGAAACCACTGATTTATAGTATTGCTATTTTGGCAATTGAATTTAACCCCAGAACAAAATATATAATTTGCAGGACACTATGAAACTTGGCCAGCCAGAGCTGAAACCACTGATTTATGGTATTGCTATTCTGGCAATTGAATTTCACCCCAGAACAAAATATATGTTTTTGCGGACACTATGAAACTTGGCCAGCCACAGCTGAAACCACTGATTTATGGTATTGCTATTTTGGCAATTGAATTTCACCCCAGAACAAAATATAATTTTCAGGACACTATGAAACTTGTCCAGCCACAGCTGAATCCACTGATTTATGGTATTGCTATTTTGTCAATTGAATTTCACCCCACAACAAAATATATGTTTTTGCGGACACTATGAAACTTGGCCAGCCACAGCTGAAACCACTGATTTATAGTATTGCTATTTTGGCAATTGAATTTAACCCCAGAACAAAATATATAATTTGCAGGACACTATGAAACTTGGCCAGCCAGAGCTGAAACCACTGATTTATGGTATTGCTATTTTGTCAATTGAATTTCACCCCAGAACAAAATATATGTTTTTACGGACACTTTGAAACTTTGCCAGCCACAGCTGAAACCACTGATTTATGGTATTGCTATTTTGGCAATAGAATTTCACCCCAGAACAATATATATGTTTTGGCAGACACTATTATACTTTGCCATCCACAGCTGTTACACCAGATTTATGGTATTGCTATTTTGGCAATTGAATTTCACCCCAGAACAAAATATATGTTTTTGCGGACACTATGAAACTTGGCCAGCCACAGCTGAAACCACTGATTTATGGTATTGCTATTTTGGCAATTGAATTTCACCCCAGAATAAAATATATAATTTGCAGGACACTATGAAACTTGGCCAGCCACAGCTGAAACAACTGATTTATGGTATTGCTATTTTGGCAATTGAATTTCACCCCAGAACAAAATATATAATTTGCAGGACACTATGAAACTTGGCCAGCCACAGCTGAAACAACTGATTTATGGTATTGCTATTTTGGCAATTGAATTTCACAACAGAAAATAATCTATCCTTTACCAGACAGCAGACAGTATTATACTTGGCTAGCCAAAGCTGGAACACTAGATTTAGGGGATTGGTATTTGGGCAATTGTATTTAACGCCTTAATAAAATATAGAAATTGCTATCCTGAGTTTCTAGGGGTGACAATTAGCACAGCCAAGCCCCTGTTGTAGGATATAGCAACAAAAAAAACTAGTATTGATGGATTATTGGACTTGGTGGCAGCTTGTTCTAGTGCACCACAAGTCACAAAATGGCCACCGATCACCCCAGAAAATAAGTGACAGAAAAACGCTCTGTGCAGCCTAAAAACCAGTGAGCAAGTAACTAGCAGAAGTTCAATCATTCACAGCTGTAGATCGATCAGTTCAATAGGTGCTGTTGCTGACTTTTCCCTGCCTAATCTCGCCCTCACAGAAGCTGCGTCCTCTCCCTACACTAATCAGAGCAGTGTGACATGCGGCACTACGTGACTCCAGCTTAAATAGAGGCTGGGTCACATGCTGCACTTGGCCAATCACAGCCATAAAAAAGAGAGAGAAAACAAAAATGCAACATGCAGCGGTATTTAGAAAAGTATCAAAAAGATTTTATTAAGCATATTTTAAAAAATTATAGATCATAGAAGGAGGCAGCAAGAGAGCATAGACGCCACCCTGGACCCTATAGCAAAAT
This sequence comes from Bufotes viridis, assembly GCA_033119425.1. Lineage (NCBI taxonomy): Eukaryota > Metazoa > Chordata > Amphibia > Anura > Bufonidae > Bufotes > Bufotes viridis. The sequence goes on from CM065589.1 coordinate 229,982,865, forward strand.
ATACAAAAACATATATCTATCTAGCATCATTAGAAAGTAATGTAACAGAAAGTCAAATGCTATACTGTTAACTGAGTATGGTATATCAACGCCTCGCTGTAGCCTTCAAAAAGTCCACAAAAAAGGAACAATAATACGGACAAGTGTCTATGTATATAAATAATGTTAATGGCACAAGGCAAACATAAAATGGCATAAACCGTGTTAGAGCAGAACCCAGAAGGGTACTTACCAGTAAGAAAATGGAAATGAGGGACCAGGATGGCGTCAACCCCGACGCGCGTTTCGGCGAACCTTCGTCCGGGGGTAACGCCATGTCTATGGTCTGTAGTTTAAAAAGGAACCACTATCCAATCAGAAAACAGAAACACCATGACGTATCATAGAACGACAGGAGGGCAGAACATCAAATGGGTGCCAGAAATACATGTCAGCGAAGCGCCGAATGGGCGCCCTCCAGTGACATCAGCAAAGAGGTGCGGTCATGTGATGTGTCACATGACCGGACCCAAGCAGCGAATATAACATTAAGGAAATTAAATGAGGCAACCAGTGGGACTCATAAGTAAAAACCACTCAATGTTAACGGGCGGGCGCCAGAAATACATGTCAGCGAAGCGCCGTTAGTAGGCATGGCTGTGATGGGCTCTTAGGGCAAGAAGTAAAATGCTAGCTGATTGGCTGCTGTGCAGCCCTTCAGAAAGCAGGAAGTAATCGCCGAACAACGAACCCGAACTTTTTTGAAAATGTTCGGGTTCGAGTCCGTGTCCCGAACACCCCAAAATTCGGTACGAACCCGAACTGTGCTCGAACTGTTCGCTCAACACTATTTATGTTATATAAGGCCAAATAAAATTTCCTAAATGCCTCAGTGATGCTTTTTTCATCTTTTACCAATGTGGGTCCTGGTAAGCTAATAGCAGTTATTCTTTGTTTACGTTGATGTAGAAAGGCTAACATACAATCCGTGGGTTTATTCCCATGAGCAAAAATTATTTGTATTAACCATAAGTAAATTTTAGCTGATTGTGAATTTACAATGTTTTTTAGGTCGTTTCTAGCTGATTGGAGTTCTTCCAGTTTTTTATTGTTTAAAGATCTTTTATGTGCTCGTTCTAATTTGGAAATATTGTCATATAAATGTGCTATTGTCTCTTTTCTTTTCTTGTTTAGATGGAAGTCTAAAGAAATAAACTCCCCTCTTCTTACGGATTTATGTGCTTCCCAGACTGTATGTGAAGATATTTCCTCCACTGCATTAATAGAGAAGAATTCTTCTAGTTTGCTCTTGATCTTTTCTTTTATATCTGTTCTGTCTAGGAGAGTCTCATTTAGTCTCCAAGAAAAGGTCTTGGGAAGATAGTTAGGTTGTTTACACAACAAAAATATTGGGGCGTGGTCAGAGTGGATTATTGAACCTATTTGTGTTTCTGTGCAGAGGTGAACTTGTTCTGATGATGTAAAGATATAGTCTATTCTGTGCTAAGAGTTGTGAGATGAAGAGTAATGTGTGAAGTCTACAGCTTTAGTATTGAAGGAACACCAAACATCCATAAGTGAGCTTTTGTGTAGTAATTTTTTTATGCTGACTAGAGTCGATTTTGGTACATTTGATCTACCTGAAGACGTGTCTAACTTTAGGTTGAGGGAAAATGGAAGTCGCCTGCTAGAATCAGTGTGCCTTCTCTAAAGCCTTCAAAATATTCCCAGAATATGCAGATCCACTGTCTATGCGCTGAGTTCAGAGCATAAATATTTTCAAAGGTACTGTATATAATTGCCTATTAATTCTCCCTTTCACAAGTAGAAATCTACCGTCTTCGTCTGATTTTGAATCTACAAGATCAAAGTTTATGTGTTTATGGAATCCTAGCCAAACAAATTTAATCAGCTTCTATGAGGAGGTAAGTTCTAGACTTGACAGCGGCGAATCAATGGATGTCGTATATCTGGACTTCTCCAAAGCATTTGACACCGTACCTCATAAAAGGTTAGTATATAAAATGAGGATGCTCGGACTGGGAGAAAATGTCTGTATGTGGGTAAGTAACTGGCTCAGTAATAGAAAACAGAGGGTGGTTATTAACGGTAGATACTCAGATTGGGTCACTGTAACTAGTGGGGTACCTCAGGGGTCAGTATTGGGCCCTATTCTCTTCAATATATTTATTAATGATCTTGTAGAAGGCTTGCACAGTAAAATATCTATTTTTGCAGATGACACTAAACTGTGTAAAGTAATTAACACTGAAGAGGACAGTTTTTGCTACAAAGGGATCTGGATAGATTGGAGGCTTGGGCAGAAAAATGGCAGATGAGGTTTAACACTGACAAATGTAAAGTTATGCACATGGCAAGGAATAATGCAAGTCACCCGTACATATTAAATGGTAAAACACTCGGTAACACTGACATGGAAAAGGATCTAGGAATTTTAATAAACAGCAAATTAAGCTGCAAAAACCAGTGTCAGGCAGCTACTGCCAAGGCCAATAAGATAATGGGTTGCATCAAAGGGGCATAGACACCCGTGATGAGAACATAGTCCTACCACTTTACAAATCACTGGTTAGACCACACATGGAGTACTGTGTACAGTTCTGGGCTCCTGTGAACAAGACAGACATAGCAGAGCTGGAGAGGGTTCAGAGGAGGGCAACTAAAGTAATGACTGGAATGAGGGATCTACAGTACCCTGAAAGGTTATCAAAATTAGGGTTATTCACTTTAGAAAAAAGACGACTGAGGGGAGATCTAATAACTATGTATAAATATATCAGGGGTCAGTACAGAGATCTGTCCCATCATCTATTTATCCCCAGGACTGTGACTGTGACAAGGGGACATCCTCTGCGTCTGGAGGAAAGAAGGTTTGTACACAAACATAGAAAAGGATTCTTCACTGTAAGAGCAGTGAGACTATGGAACTCTCTGCCTGAGGAGGTGGTGATGGTGAGTACAATAAAGGAATTCAAGAGGGGACTGGATTTATTTCTGGAGTGTAATAATATTACAGGCTATAGCTACTAGAGAGGGGTCGTTGATCCAGGGAATTATTCTGATTGCCTGATTGGAGTCGGGAAGGAATTTTTTTTTCCCCTTAAGTGAGGAAAAATGGCTTCTGCCTCACAGGGGTTTTTTGCCTTCCTCTGGATCAACTTGTAGGAAACAGGCCGAACTGGATGGACAAATGTCTTTTTTCGGTCTTATATACTATGTTACTATGTTACTATACTGACCCCTAATCTGTTAGAAAATGGTGATGAACTGTGGAACCATAGGCTATAATAAGAGCGGGATAACTTAGGGACTTTTTTATTCTTGTAATGGTTTTCCTGAATAAATATGACATTAGCTTTCTCCCTGTGTAATTGTTTTAGAATTTGACACTGTTTAGCAGGTGTTTTGAAGCCCCTTACATTATATGATGCTATCCAAGTGTCAGCCATGGTCAAATGTAATGGAGAGAAGGTGCATTGCGTACATACCCCTGAACAAGTGACTTGTATCTAGTGGTCTCTCAAGTTGGTTGAAGCTGAGGAGACTTGACTTTCTTTGGACATGAATAGGAGAAAGGGGGAGGTAATGAGCTGGAACACATAGGACACAACAAAAACAAAGAAAAACATTAGAATAGCTAATAGCTAATCCTCCTAAATGGTGGAACTGCAAAAGGTACAGTTAGTCCTGAAGGGGACCAAATTTGTTTTGACCTTCTGAATCTTTTCAGAGGGGAGCAGCGCACTGTGATTGCAGAAGGTTGCATAACAATATAGAACTTTAGAGAACTGTGAAGGGGTATTCACATTTCTTCTTGAACAAGAATAAGTATAAACATAGTTAGGTATATTATAACAAAAGGTATTCTACATAATACAGAGCTTATTCTGAATCTAGTGCTTTCCCATTGCCCCCATATAAATAAGACATCTATCCATTAAAGGACAGAATGGCACCGTGTGCCTGGGGGAAGTATGAGAACACGCAGACAAGTCTGAGGCTCTATAAGGTCCAGACTTGTGTTAGACAGCCTGCAGCTGTACAGCTAAGCAGGCGTTGCATTAACTCAATTCAGCAAGTTATTCAGTCTTCTTCCGTGATGAGACAGAGTCATTTTCCCTTGTTTCTTTTTGGGTCTTTGAGCCTTTCCCGTTGTAGCCGTCTTCCATGGGGTGGGAGGTGAGATCTCAGGTAGTATATTATATAATTCATGATAGACCATCGCTTGGGATATGAAAGACCTAGAGATGGGTAGATCGGGTATGGCATCTTCTTCTTCACTGTCTTTTCCTTGTTGTTCAGGTTCAGAGCGAGATAGGGAGCATTTAGAGGTTGTGACATAATCATCTACAGTTAGTCTCTCAGTGTGAAAGGAGTAGTGGTTCCCCAAGCCTCTTTCAGTGGTTATAATGTGCAAATTAATAACAGCTGTGCAGATCCTAAAAAAATTGGGCTTATGACCACTTATTTGATTGACAGCTGAGAAGATCTTTATTTACAAGCAGAGCGAGAATTATCTCCTGATTGATATATGGAATTGGTGAACCTCTATGTGTAATAATAAGGTCCTGAAAAATTGGGTCTGTGGCCCTTAAATGTGCTATCTCAGATATGGCTGAAGAGAAAGGGTGATGAGATTATTTCAGGCCTTACTGTGTCCTACTAATATGCAAGGCAGTGGCCCTTTAAATTGCAGTCACTGTATAGACCTCTTGTAATGAATATGGAGGTCCTAAAAAATTAAGCACAGCCTATGGAGGGGTTCTGGAGCGGGACTTGTTGCGGTTTGGAGGGTAGGAGAGATGGTTAGTGTCTATTGGCTGGAGAATAATGGCCACTGCTGTGAGGGATGGTGCGGAGAGCGGTACGTGGCAAAGGCACGGACAGGTTTTCTTCGTCTCTGGTCTCAGGACAGTGTCTCACACGGTCGGAAATGGGGGTCTTGGTAACTAGCTGGGGTTAGTCTGTGGTCTTAGGTCAATTGTAGGCCCGAGCAGCATCTAAGGTCCCACGTTGCCCAGAACCGCCGGAGTTTCTCTGCCGGTGTTAGCGGAGCTGTTCTAGGTCTCTGGTTGTTTCAATCCTTTTTTAGCTTAAAAAGTTGGTTGATGGCGATGGATTTATTGATCTTTATCAGAGCTGTACCATGAACGGACCTTTCTCCTCCACTTCCGGTCACGCCCCCCACAAGTGACAAACTAATGACTGCTAGTTATAGTCACCTAGAGAGACTTACAAAAAATTTTTTAGAAAAAATATTTTTAAAAATGGAAAAAGTTCCAATTATAAAGTTCCAAAAATAAAAGATCATGCGCATTACTGTGTCTGAAAATGCCTGTAGGATTAAAATATAAAAATATTATTTCCCTACAGCGAACGGCATAATCACTTCAACTACCCCCAAAAAATGCATAAAAAGTAATCAAAATGCCATACACAATGCAAAATGGTATGAAAAAATGATAGGTCATTCAGCAAAAAATGAGCCCTTATACAGCTCTGTAGACATAAATATAAAAAGGATATGGAGTTTAGAATATGGAGAGGAAAGAAAAAAATATGCATGGGGAACACTGTAAAAACAAAACCCATCAGTGCTCCTTCACACAGCCATTGTTAGGCTGTTCCATGCATTGGGGGCCACAATTTGTGATCCCAAATGCACAGACACCATCTGTGCAGCTGCCGCAACGAATCCGGACCTGTTCAACTTGAATGGGTCTGCATCCATTATGCGGGGTGCACACGGCCGGTGCCTTAATATTGCGGACCCCTTGTTTGAAGGCCGCAGTACGGGCACAGCCGAACAACGCCCATGTGCATGAGCCCTAAAACTGGGGCTGAATTGCTTTTTTTCCAATTCCACCTAATTAGCATTTTTTTTCCAGCTTCCCACTACATTGTATGCCACAGTAAATGACGTCGTTTTAATGTACAACTTGCCCCACAAAAAACAAACCCTCATATAGCTATGTGAATGGAAAAATAAAAAATGTAAGGCTCGGGGAGGTCCTCAAAGGGTTAAAATTGGTTAAAAAAGGGGTATTCCCATCTTAATGATCACTGTTAAATCTGTAAATGATTTAACAGTGATCATTTTTCTAAATATATTAAATTAACTAATTCCCACCGCTTAGAAGAAAATGAAGATATACTTACCTGACTGTTGTTTTCCGTCTCCCCTGGTTACGGCCACCACTCTTCACCGGAATAGCGGTGGCCGCGCTTGCACAGACGATTTCTTCTTCTCTCCCGGCCAGGCCGCGAGCAGTCCCGAAAGCGCACGCTGACGCCGCACATGCGCTATGGTGACTTCTTCCTGTCCAGTATAGTATACTTGCCAGGAAGAAGTCACCAGGGCGCATGCGCGGCGGCATGCACGTTCAGTCCAGCGCATGGCCCGGCCGGGAAAAGACGTCAATCAAGATGGAGCCCGTCCCCTGCCGAAACCAGGAAGTGGACGGCGCGCCAGGAGCAGGTAAGTATGAAAGAGAGTGATGGGAATACTCCTTTATTGTCATCTGAAAAACAGAATAATGGTAATAATAATAATAATAATAATAATAATAACAATAAATGATTATTATTTAGCCTTGCAATTAATACATTAAAATTACTAGGCCTAGTGTTAAAGCTTTGCCTGGGGCCATTACCTAATTAGCAGTGGTTGGTGCAATGCAATGTTGTTGCTTTCTAATGTTGCAAGGACCTTGTGATAAAAACGCTATTTGTGACTGCAATCTCAGCACCTCCTTTTGCCATGGTAATGTTAGACTATCATAACAGATATTAAAAAGCATTTGAAATATTAAGGGTATAGTCACATGCAAAAGATTTATTGCAAATATTTCTGTGACTGTCCAATATATCTGAATGGGCCATGCAGTAATCAATGCACTTGCCACCAAAATAGCCTCACTTTGAAAAACTGAAGGTTCTGCAACAAATCTGACATATATGATTTCACCTTATGGCCGCTTTCAGACGAGCGTTTTGAAATCCATCAGTATTCTGGCTCAGGATCCTGATGATGATATACCATCAGTATTGTCATCAGGATTGCTTCAGGATTTCATCAGGATTTAGGCCCCTTTCACACGGGCGAGTTTTCCGTGTGGGTGCAATGTGTGAGGTGAACGCATTGAACCCGCACTGAATCTGGACCCTTTCATTTCTATGGGGCTGTGCACATGAATGGTGATTTTCCCGCATCACTTTTGCGTTACGTGAAAATCGCAGCATGCTCCACTTTCTGCGTTTTTCACGCAACGCAGGCCCCATAAAAGTGAATGGGGCTGCCGGAAAATCGCAAGCATCCGCAAGCAACTGCGGATGCGGTGCGATTTTCCTGCATGGTTGCTAGGAGACGATCGGGATGGGGACCCAATCTTTATTATTTTCTTCATGGTTATAAGGGCAAATAATAGCATTCTAATCACAGAATGTTATGTAAAAAGGGGAAGAGAGGAGTAAAATAAAAAAAATTAACTCACCTCCTCCTCGCGTAGGTGCCGGGAACATTCTTCTTTCTTCATTCTGCTGGGTAAAGGACCTTCCGTGACGTCACTGGGTCACATGGGTCACATGGTCCAATCAAAAGCTTCCATGATTGGACCATGTGACCCATGTGACCCAGTGACGTCACCGAAGTTCCTTCAACCAACAGATATGAAGATAGAAGATGTTCCTTGCACCTACGCAATCAATGGGAGGAGGTGAGTTGAATTTTTTTTTTATTTTTAACCCTCTATTTCCCTGTTAACATAGCATTCTGTATTTAGAATGCTATTATTTTCCCATATAACTATGTTATAAGGGAAAATAATAAAATATAAAGAATACTCAACCCGAAACCGGACTTTAGTGATGAAGTCCGGCTTCGGGACTGGGTACCAAACATGCGGATTTTTCACACGCACGTGAAAAACGCATTATAAAAGTTTGCACATGCACGGAAAAATCGCGCATTTTCCCGCAACGCTCCGCCTCTTATCCGGGCGTCAAACGTGGCGCCCGTGTGAAAGAGGCCTTACTTGCGTATTTCTTCCTTCCTTCATTATTTATGCACTGCACAGACTGTAATAAGCGTATTTGGAAACAAATCTGCACAAAACTCGGACATGCTGCGGATTTCAAATACTGATGGAAAATAATCACCCATGTGAATAGCTCCTTTCATTAACATTAGCAGCGGATTCTGTTAAATTATAACCGGACTATATACGCATTGCAAATACGCTCGTCTGAAAACGGGCTATATTATCAAGAAGAGCATATTTTGGTAAGATAGATAGATAGATAGATAAAAGATAGAAAGATAGATAGATAGATAGATAAAAGATAGAAAGATAGATAGATAGATAGATAGATAGATATAAAAGATAGATAGATTGGTTTTTAAATAATCCTTAATAGTTAGGTTTCAGAACAGGACGTTCTACATTTCAGCTATTAAATGACAGTGAATTTTCAATAAAGATGGAATTTTCGACATAGTTGTGTAATAATTATTCTTAATGTTATTCCCTGCTTTGTTCTTTTTTGACAAAAAGCTTTTTAAATTATATATTAACGGAAAAAGTAAACAGAATAAAATGGCTCATTAAATATTAATGGGAGATGTAGTGCAATTGTCCTGCTCTGCACTTAAAACAGCCTGAATGATTGAGCTGTGAATTGCTTTCCCATGGGTATTGAAATATTCATCACTGCTATTTAATAAATGTTCACAGCCACTCATGTTTACACTACACTGCTTGCCAGAAAGCGCTTACTACAGAAAACACTTTAATGGAAGGTGATTTTTTCTCCACAGTGAGTCAAGTCAAATTATACACACAGTAAGGATGTGGAGACAGGCAAATCTCTGAACTGACAAATAAGAGTCATGCATAACTTAACATAATCCATTGATGGAAAAGTGCTGTGCGGTAAAATGTCTTCCCACCTTAAAAAAATATTTGCAGGCTTAAAAAACTAAGCATTTCATTTATATATTAGAATACTATAGAATTCTTCGCTGTTTCAAATTGATTTCTTAGCAAAAATCCATGCAGTAGAAAACTGTTTAGTCCCAAGATTATATTTATGTGTTTGGGAAGGAGAAAAAACATAAAATTGATACAATGAAAGGGAAAACATATCAACACTGCATACAAAAGCAGCAGCCACAGTGATAATTGCAACTTTAGAGGAGAGAATAAGATCTTTTAGTTGACAAGGAGCACACAGTGGTTACTTAATCTATTAAAGAGCATATGTCAGCATTAGAGATGAGTGAATCGAAGTTGACAAAGTGTAATTCATTTAGAAATTCAGGAAGAATTTGATTCGCAATGAATGCGAATTTCCTCGTGCTTCGTGGTAACAAATCGCACTTTAGTGGCTTATTTCTTACTATCTTATTCAGTACTACAAAAAATATATATTCTCAGTTCACTTTTGCATTTATATCTGTTGAAAGCGTATAGGGGCGTATTTCAGTACAACAAGAAAAATATATATGCACTACACTGTTGCAGTTATTTTTGGTGAAAGCATATAGGGGCATATTTCAGTGCAACAAGAAAAATATATACCCACTGCTGCAGTTATTTCTGGTGAAAGCGTATAGGGACGTATGTAAGTGCAACAAGAAAAATATATACATACTGCATTGTTGCAGTTATTTCTGGTGAAAGCGTATAGGGGCGTATGTAAGTGCAACAAGAAAAATATATACATACTGCATTGTTGCAGTTATTTCTGGTGAAACCGTATAGGGGCGTATTTCAGTACAACAAGAAAAAAATGAACGCACTGCACTGTTGCAGTTATTTCTGGTGAAAGCTTATAGCGGCGTATTTCAGTACTACAAGAAAAATATATTTTCTCGTCACTTGTGCGGTTATTTCTAGTGAAAGCGTATAGGGGTGTATTTCAGTTCCACAAGAAAAATATTTTCTCAGTTCACTTCTGAAGTTATTTTTTTGTTGAAAGCGTATAGGGGCTTATTTCAGTACTACAAGAAAAATATATACTCACTGCACTGTTGCAGTTATTTTTGGTGAAAGCGTATAGGGGCGTATTTCAGTACTACAAGAAAAATATATTCTCAGTTCACTTATGCAGTTATTTCTGGTGAAAGTGTATCGGGGGGTATTTCAGTCCAACAAGAAAAATATATTCTCTGGTCACTTCTGCAGTTATTTCTGTTGAAAGCGTATAGTGGCCTATTTCAGTCTAACAAGAAAAATATATCTGCACTGCACTGTTGCAGTTATTTCTGGTGAAAGCATATAGGGGCATATTTCAGTGCACCAAGAAAAATATGTACTCACTGCACTGTTGAAGTTATTTCTGGTCAAAGCGAATGGGGGCTTATTTTAGTACTACAAGAAAAATATATACGCACTGCACTGTTGCAGTATTTCAGTACTACAAGAATAATATATTCTCAGTTCAATTCTGCAGTTATTTCTGGTGAAAGCGTATAGTAGCTTATTTCAGTCCAACAACAAGAAAAATATGTTCTCAGTTCACTTCTGCAGTTATTTTTGTTGAAAGCGTATAGGGCGTATTTCAGTACTACAAGAAAAATATATACGCACTTCTATCTTTAATAGTTTTCTGTTGAAAGCGTATAGTGGCGTATTTCAGTCCAACAAGAAAAAAATATTCTCAGGTCACTTCTGCAGTTATTTCTGGTGAAAGCATATAGGGGTATATTTCAGTACTACAAGAAAAATATATTATCTGGTCACTTCTGCAGTTATTTCTGTTAAAAACGTATAGGGGCGTATTTCAGTACTACAAGAAAAATATATTCGCACTTCTATCTTTAATAGTTTTCTGTTTAAAGCGTATGGTGGCCTATTTCAGTCCAACAAGAAAAATATTTTCTCTTGTCACTTCTGCAGTTATTTCTGGTGAAAGCGTTTAGGGGCGTATTTCAGTACTACAAGAAATATATATTCTCAGTTCACTGTTTTAGTTATATCTGGTAAAGGCTTTACTGGCGTATTGCAGTAGAAAAATAAATATACGTTCGCCATTTGCTGGTGCACTTATATGTAGAAAAAGAAATATACATTTGCCATTCGCTGCTGCACTTATATCTTGAAAAACCTTTATTGACGTATAGCAGCAGAAAAAGAAATATACATTCGCCATTTGCTCCTGCACTTATATCTTATAAAGCCTTTATTGATGTATATCAGTAAAAAAATAAAAATATATTCAGCGTTCACTGTTGCAGTTATATGTGGCAAAGCCTTTAGTGGCGTATTTCTGTAGAAAAATCAAGATATGTTCAGCGTTTATCGCTGCATTTATATGTGGGAAAGTCCTTTTTGCGGTATGGACTGAATTACGTTGTGGTGAAATTTTGTATTTACGTTTCACACACTGTACACTTACGTGATGACGCCCATAAGAGCGGCGCACCAATACAGGTGTATACACTATGCACTAACCCTGCACAAAAATGCAAACTAATTTACACCAGCCCGCATCTATCTGCGGTATTGCTTACTGGACACTACAGGGACTTTTCTGCAGCACAGAAACCGCACGAGGACCGCATCTCGCTCTTCCAGAGCGGACCTACTTCCTCCGCTACTTCCCATTCACTTCAAATCACTCCGCCTCAGGCGCCGTTGTTTTTTTGAAACTGACAGCCTATAACCTTCTGTTGAAAAGCCTTTAGTGGCGTATATATGTGGAAAAAGAAAAATATACTCGGCATTCACTGTTCCAGTTATATGTGATAAAGCATTTAGTGGCATATATCAGTAGAAAAAGAAAAAGATATTCGGTATTCAGTGCTGCAGTGATATGTGGTAAAATCTTTTGTGACATATTTCGATGGAAAAAAAATGTATTCAGCTCTACAGTTATACAGTTGTGTTCAAAATTTTTCAACCCCCAATGCTGTAAAGGGTTTTAGGGAATTTAGTGTACATTTGTAATTGTGTTCAGAATGAAATCTTACAAGGACTTTTTAAAGAACCAAATGCAACTAAAATGACATCAATTGTTTTTGCAATACAGTAATAAATGTTTTTTTTTTGTGATTTCTTCATTGACACAATTATTCAACCCCTTAAAGACTACCACTCTTAAGAACAGAGGTTCATTCAAGTGTTTTCGATCAGGTATTGAAAACATCTGTGGATGTCAAGGAGCAGCAATCAAGCATAATAAGCACCAATTAGGCAGATGTAAAATGACTGTGATACTCAGCTCCTTCTAGACATTTACTGGTGTGTTTACAGACATGGTGAAGTCAAGAGAATGGTCCAGGAAGACAAGAGAAGAGGTGATTTCTCTTCACAGGAAGGGCAATGGCTATAAGAAGATTGCAAAGATGTTAAACATACCAAGAGACACCATAGGAAGCATCATTCACAAATTCAAGGCAAAGGGCACTGTTGAAATGCTACCTGGTCATGGCAGAAAGAAGATGCTGACTTGGACTGCTGTGCGCTACCTGAAGCGCAAAGTGGAGAAAAGTCTCTGTGTGACTGCTGAGGAACTGAAAAAACATTTGTCAGATGCGGGTACTGAAGTTTCAGCTCAGACAATAAGGCACACACTGCGTAATGAAGGCCTCCATGCCAGAACTCCCAGGCGCACCCCCTTGCTGTCTCCAAAGAATAAGAAGAGTTGACTGCAGTTTGCCAAAAGTCATGTGGACAAACCACAAAAGTTTTGGGATAGTGTTCTGTGGACTGATGAAACAAAATTAGAACTGTTTGGGCCCATGGATTAACGCTATGTTTGGAGGAGGAAGAACAAGGCCTATGAAGAGAAGAACACCTTGCCTACTGTGAAGCATGGCGGGGGGTCAATCATGCTTTGGGGAAGTTTTGCTTCTACAGGTACAGGGAAGCTTCAGCGTGTGCAAAGTACCATGAATTCTCATCAGTACCAGGAGATATTGGATGAAAATGTGATGCAGTCCGTCACAAACCTGAGGCTTGGGAGACGTTGGACCTTTCAACAGGACAATGATCCCAAGCATACCTCCAAGTCCACTAGAGCATGGTTGCAGATTAAAGGCTGGAACATTTTGAAGTGGCCATCGCAGTCACCAGACTTAAATCCGATTGAGAACCTCTGGTGGGACTTAAAGAAAGCAGTTGCAGCGCGCAAGCCTAAGAATGTGACTGAACTGGAGGCTTTTGCCCATGAAGAATGGGCGAAGATACCCATAGATCGCTGCAAGACACTTGTGTCAAGCTATGCTTCACGTTTAAAAGCTGTTATAACTGGAAAAGGATGTTGTACTGAGTACTAAGATTGAATGTCACTTGGGGGTTGAATAAAACTGATAATGATGTGAGCACAGAAAAGACATTTGTGGTTATTTCATTATAAATGTTATGTTATATTTGTCTGACTTACAAGTGCCTCTTTGATTTAATTGTAAACAAGATGACTGAAATGATCAAAATCAATGTCAAACTGGCCAAAACACTCAATTTCAGTGGGGGTTGAATAATTTTGAACACAACTGTATGTGGTAAAATCTTTAGTGACTCATTTAGGTGTAAAAAAATTGTATTCAGCTCTACAGTTATATGTGGTAAAATCTTTAGTGACTCATTTAGGTGTAAAAAAAAAATTGTATTCAGCGCTGCAGTTATATGTGGTAAAGTCTTTTATGACATATTTCGGTGGAAAAAAAATTATATTCAGCGCTTAGCGCTGCAGTTGTATGCGGTAAAATCTCCATGATGTCTCTATGATAAATCTGCAGTGTGGGGGTCCCTGTGTGGCTTCTACACACTTTCAAAATAATCTTTCAGTGGCTCGAATAGATACCAGATGACCAGGAAGCTCCATGACTTTCCCAGGAGTTTGTATTCGGCGATGCTGTTATATGTGGTAAAATCTTTCGTGACATATTTTGGTTAAAAAAATTTGTATTAAGGGTTAAGTGCTGCACTTATATGCGGCAAAATCTTTTTTGAATTATTTTGGTGGAAAAAAAACTTGTATTTAGCATTAAATGCTGGACTTATATGCGGTAAAATGTTTTTTGAATTATTTCAGTGGAGAAAAAATTTGTATTCAGCATTAAACGCTGAACTTATATAAAAATTTCCACTTCCTCGATTAATTTCCTAATCTCTTCGTTAACATTGGACATTATAATTTCAGAACTTTTTCCACCTTTAATGTGACCTGAACTGTAAACTGTACAACTCAATTAAAAAACAAACTGTAATCTTTTAGGTAGGGGGAAGTAAAAATATAAAAATAAAATAACATGGTTGCATAACCACACCCTAAGGCTACATGCACACGACCATTGGTGTTTTGCGGTCCGCAAATCGCGGATCCGCAAAGCACGGAAGCTGTTCCGCGTTCCGTTCCGCATTTTGCGGAACGGAACGCAGCCCATTATAGAAATGCCTATTCTTGTCCGCAAAACGGACAAGAATAGGACATACTATATTTTTTTTGCGGGGGCACGGAACGGAGCAACGGATGCAGACAGCACACGGAGTGCTGTCCGCATCTTTTGCGGCCCCATTGAAATGAATGGGTCCGCGGCCAAGCCGCAAAATATGCGGCTCGGACGCGGACCCGAACAACGGTCGTGTGCATGTAGCCTTAAACTAATACTTTGTTGAAGCACCTTTTGATTTTATTACAGCACTCAGTCTTTTTGGCACATTTTGACATGGCAAGATTTGCCCATTCTTCTTTGCAAAAACACTACAAATCTGTCAGATTACGAGGGTATCTCTAGTGCACAGCCCTCTTCAGATCATCCCACAGATTTTCAATCAGATTCAGGTCTGGGCTCTGGCTGGGTCATTCCAAAACTTTAATCTTCTTCTGGTGAAACCATTCCTTTGTTGATTTGTATGTATGCTTTGGGTCGTTGTCATGCTGAAAGATGAAGTTCCTCTTCATGTTCAGCTTTCTAGCAGAAACCTGAAGGTTTTGTGCCAATATCAACTGGTATTTGGAACTGTTCATAATTCCTTCTTATCTTAACTAAGGCCCCAGTTCCAGCTGAAGAAAAACAGCACCAAAGCATGATTATGCCACCACCATGCTTCACTGTAGGTGTGGTGTCCTTTTGGTGATGTGCAGTGTTGTTTTTGCGCCAAACATATCTTTTGGAATTATGGCCAAAAAGTTCAACCTTGGTTTCATCAGACCATAACACCTTTTCCCAAATGCTTTTGTGAGACTTTAGCCCAGACATATGAAGAATACAGGAGATTGTTGTCACATGTACAGTACCACACAGCCAGTACTTGCCAGATATTCCTGCAGCTTCTTTAATGTTGCTGTAGGCCTCTTGGTAGCCTCCCAGATCAGTTTTCTTCTCTTCTTTTCATCAATTTTGGAGGAACGTCCAGTTCTTGGTAATGTCACTGTTGTGCCATATTTTCTCCACTTGATGATGAATGTCTTCACTTTGTTCCATGGTATATCTAATGCCTTGGAAATTATTTTGTACCCTTCTCCTGACTGATACCTTTTAACAATAAGATCCTTTTGATGCTTTGGAAGCTCTCTGTGGACCATGGCTTTTGCTGTGGGATGCGACTAAGAAAATTTCAGGAAAGACCAACTAGAGCAGCTGAACTTTATTTGGGGTTAATGCGATTGCGGGGTGCTGATGTGCTGGGAAGCTTACCTAGCTTCCGATCAGGGCCCCGAGCCTGTCTTGCGGCATCTCCAGCAGACTGTGCCTCTCTGGCGCAGCCTGCTGGTCAAAGTTGGAATAGCATTGCTATTAAAATGTAATGCATTATAGACATAATGCATTACATTTTAAAAGCAATCAAAATACTGTATATTACAGTCCCCTTGTGGGACTATTAAGTAGTAAAAAAAATAGAAAAAAAATACACATTTATTAAATAAAAAAAATTCCATAAAATAAAAATATATGCTTTTTTTTCCATTGAAAATACGCTTTTCAATGAAAAAAATTGCAAAAAGAAAATATCCCCCATATGTTTGGTATTGCCACATCCGTAACGACCCGGACTACATAAATATTACGTAAATTATCCCCTATAGTGAACGCCGTAAAAAAAAAAAAAAAAAAAGACGGAATTTCTAATTTATTCTTAGTTTCCACTGAAAAAAACGTAATAACAAGCGATCAAAAAGCGGCATTTACTCCAAATTGATACCAATGAAAAATACAAGTCTTCCCTCAAAAATAAAGCCCTCAATCAACTCCATAGAATAAAAAATAAAAAAGTTGTGGGTCTTGGGAAGTGGCAATGCAAAATAATTTTTTTGGTTAATAAAAGGGGTTTTATTGCAAAAAAAAGTAGTAAAACGTAAAAAAAATTATAAGTATTAAGTATCACGGTAATCATACTGACCCAGAGAATAAAGATATTATGTTATTTGTACCGAAAAATGAACGCCGTAAAATTTATAATGTAAAAACGCAGTGGCAGTATTGCCATTTTTCCCCATCTCCCTCCCAGAAAGAGTTAATAAAAGTTAATCAGAAAGTTACATGTACCCCAAAATGGTGCCATTAAAAACTACATCTTGTCCCGTAAAAAGCAAGCCCTCATAAAGCTATATAGATGAAAAAATAAAAAAGTTATAGCTCTTGGAACGAGACCATGAAAAAAGGAAGTAAAACGCTTGGTCATAAAGGCCCAAACAGGCTTGGTCACTAAGGGGTTAAGTAAAAGAGTATTATTTTATTCATACTATGCAACGGTTCGGTTTACACACTGAAACCTTTCTCAAGCCTTAAGGAAGTGCCGTGGATACTTTGTCGCTACTTGTTTTGGAGTATTGGATCCCCCCATCAGCCGCTGGCCCCCGACTACCTTCTTTTCGTCAGTGCGGTTCACAAAAATAGTTTTTGAGCCTTTATAGTGGTGTAGAACACTGTACCTTGCAGTAACACGCATATGGAGTCTTCTTTAGTAGTGAAATAATACTGAGTCCATATGACTAGTGTCGATCATGAATTTTCGAATTGCTAATTTTAATCGCGAATATCGGCACTTTGAGAATTCGCGAATATTTAGAATATTGCGAAATGCATTTTTAAAATACCGGTTTATTCAAATTTTTATGCACATTTTTTTTTTTGAATATTCGCCCAAATATTCAAATGCAAATTTTTTTTTTGAATATTCACCCAAATATTCGCGAAATATTGCGAATTCGAATATTGCCCCTGCAGCTCATCACTACATATGACATGCAGATGACAGGCGTCGCTATTAGAATCACTGCATTCTTCACTTATTTGGGCGGTCACGGGGCCAAAACCGTCCAAATAACTCAAGTATCAACTCAGCCTTACAGGTAGATATTAGCGTCAAGAAGAAGCACACTCCTTTTACACCCTCGTCAGCTGATTCCACATCGATGTCTATAGAACCTGTTCTATTAAATGCTTGTACAAGTAGAGCCCCCCCACCCCCTCCATAACTGACAGAGTGGAGAGGGTGTCAGCAGTAAATTTGCGTTGATGTCACTGATTAATTTTCCCCATTCTCTGATCCGTCAGAACAAATACTCCGAAAAAACGGATACTGTCTGTGGAGCATACGCCTTCACTCGGTTAGAATTTGCTAAATAATCCATCAGTATTGCTAAAGGCCAAAAAAAAAAATTAAGTGGATCTAAAACAGAGATGACACGTGAAAGGAATATTTGCATGCCTTCTGTGTTTTCTACCCACTCCTGCTTTTGGCTACCAAATCATAAGCCAATCCTGATTGGATCATACAGGCCTAAAGCTGCTACACAGACAGGATCCGTTGTGCATCTCGTTTTTGTCCTCCTTCTGACAGATCCGAAGAAGTGTCAAATAAATGATGATGTCAGCCAGGCCGAAAGCCAAAATAGTGGACCAGTCATGAAGTGGGGAGGGTGGGAAAAGCATGAGAAGTCCATAGAGTGGCCCTATGACCTAGTGTTGAGGTGGAAGCAGCATGAGGAGACCACAGAGTGGCCCAATGACAGGGTCTGGAGTTGGCAGCAGTATGAGGAGGCCACCGAGCAGCACAGTGGCATAGTCTAGAGGTGGCGACAGCATGAGGAGACCACAGAGCGGCACAATGACAGAGTCTGGAGGTGGAGGCAGCATGAGGAGACCATAGAGCGGCACAATGACAGAGTCTGGCAGTATAATTTACCTTTAGTTGGTGCTGGGGGGGAGGGGGAGTTAGTGTGTCCAATGATAATATGGAGATGAGGAAGTTAATGGAGGAGGTGGAAATTTGTATTTCCTCCGAAAAATATTTAAAAAAAGATTTTACCGCATAT
The DNA here is from genome assembly GCA_033119425.1 of Bufotes viridis. NCBI lineage: Eukaryota > Metazoa > Chordata > Amphibia > Anura > Bufonidae > Bufotes > Bufotes viridis. The sequence goes on from CM065589.1 coordinate 230,001,129, forward strand.
AGGTGCAGCGCTTAATGCTGAATACATGTTTTTTTTTCCACTGAAATATTTCAAAAAGATTTTACCGCATATAACTGCAGCGCTGATTACAATTTTTTTTTCCACCAAAATAATTAAAAAAATATTTTACTGCATATATCTTCAGCACTGAACGCCAAATATCTTTTTCTTTTTCGATTGATATATGCCACTAAAGGCTTTACCACATATAACTGGAACAGTGAACGGCGAGTATATTTTTCTTTTTCCAAGTATATACGCCACTAAAGGCTTTTCAACAGAGGGTTATAAGCTGTCAGTTTAAAAAAAACAACCGCACCTGAGGCGAAGTGATCTGAAGTGAACGGGAAGTAGCGGAGGAAGTAGGTCCGTACTGGAAAATGCACGCTGGAAGACTCGGTCCTTGTGCAGTTTCTGTGCTGCAGAAAAGTACCCCGTAGTGTCCAGTAAGCAATACCGCAGATAGATGCGGGCTAGTATGAATGAATTAGTTTGCATTTTTGTGCAGGGTTAGTGCATAGTGTATTCACCTGTATTGGTGAGCCGCTCTTATGGACGTTGTCACATAAGCGCGCAGTGGGTGAAACGTAAATACAAAATTTCACCACAACCTAATTCAGTCCATACAGCAAAAAGGACTCTCCCACATCTATATGCAGCACTGAACGCTAAATATATCTTGATTTTTCTACAGAAATATGCCACTAAAGGCTTTACCACATATAACTCAACAGTGAACGCTGAATAGATTTTTAATTTTCTACTGATATATGTCAATAAAGGTTTTTCAAGATATAAGTGCAGCAGCTAATGGCGAATGTATATTTCATTTTCTAATGATACACATCACTAAAGATGTTTCAAGATGTAAGTGCAGGAGAGAATGGCGAATGTATATTTCTTTTTCTACTGCAATACGCCAGCAAAGGCTTTACCAGATATGACTGCAACAGTGAACTTAGAATATATTTTTCTTGTAGTACTGAAATATGCCCCTATATGCTTTCACCAGAAATAACTGCAGAAGTGACCTGAGAATATATATTTCTTGTTGGACTGAAATAGGCCACTATATGTTTTTACTAGAAATAACTGCAACAGTATAGTGGGTATATATTGAAAGAACAAAGTCCAGCTCCTTGTTGCGGATAAAAAATCTTCAATCTTTATTTCATATCTCCAGTATAAAAACTTGACATAGAGGTATTCACATTCGTCTACGCGTTTCGGACCATATCACATCAAGGTCCTTACTCATGACAAACTTTTAAAACACTGGACAGACATTTATGGGGAAAGAGGGAAACACCTCTTCCTTACCCACAATTCCTTGCATTGTGAATCTGTATGCACCAGTTTAATTACAACACCTGTTGCTCAAACACACCCAAAGTGCTAAAAACTATATATTAGTTGCACTAAAAGAATATATGTATATATATATATGGTTACTATATACCTATAATATATATCATACAAAATTGCAGACTTGACATTTCAAAGTAATTAACTGAATAGATAGTACATATATGAGTTAGTATTGTAGGATTAAATCCTGTCTGATATTTAAACCTGCTGGTTGCCTTGTCTCTAGTTGGAAAATCCAAAAAGCTTCTCTATTAAGCAACTTACGTCTTCGATCACCACCACGTGGGGGCAGCACCACTCGTTCTATGGCCTGCACACGCAAACATGAGGGATCACCAGCATGAACTAGGGCACAGTGCAGACTAACCGCCGACACATTGCGTTTTCTATAGTGCGGTATGTCAGATAAGTGTTTGCGTATGCGAACCTTAATTGAATTTGTGGTGCAGCCCACATATTGTACTCTACAAATCTCACATGTGAAGAGATAGATCGCATATTTTGTGTTGCAGTTCACATACGAATACACTTTGTAAACTTTGTTATTCACAGCAGATGTAAAAGTTCTTGACTGTGTCATATACGTGCAACAAATACATCTGCTGTGTCCGCATCGATAACTTCCCGGGTTATTGAGCCACGTATGTTGTGTATTTTTATTACTTTGAAAAAGACTGGGGCTGAGGACGTTTCCCACCGTGCGTGCGCGGCGAGCTACGCATCTAACACCCTGAGACACAACGGGAGACCATTCACTATCCATATGCAAGACTGGTAGGTATTTATTAACAATCTTGCAGATCTTATGATATTCCATGCTATACCGCGTAGAGAACATTAAAGACCCCGAATTTTTTAATTTTTTAGTCCTCTTTACCGATGATATAAGATCATTTCTTTCCATAGAAGATACTAATCTCTTGGATCTAACAATGTTCTCCACGCGGTATTTTCGTTGAACCAGTCTTTTCTCTACATTTTCAGCTTCTTTTAAGAACAAGTTTTGGTCAGAACAATTTCTCCTTGCCCTGATTAATTCCCCTTTCGGGATATTAGCCACTACATGAGGAGGGTGGCATGAATTTGCCAATAGGATGGTATTACACGCTATTTCCTTTCTATAGGTTTTAGTAACCACTCGCTCTTTTTCTATGTCTGCCATCAAGCATAGATCTAAAAAGTTAATGGTCAATTTATCAAAGTGGACCTGGAATTGAATTGACTGCATGCATGAATTTATCTATGTCACAAAAGGTGGTATGGTCGCCACATCCCCAGACCAAACTATCAGCAGGTCATCTATGTAACGACCATACCACCCGATATTGTGCACACATATGGGCGTGTCGATGAAGAGAAAGTGTCTCTCCCACCATGCCATAAATATGTTGGCTATGGAGGGGGAGAACTTGGCCCCCATCGACACGCCCGACACCTGCAAGTAATACTCCCCATCAAAGAGAAAAAAATTATGCTTAAGTAAAAATACCAAAACTACTTCCATAAACTCCTGTAATAGTGGCGTATACGTGCTATATATGTTCAAAAACCACCTGAGAGATCTTGCAGCAAAATCATGTGGAATGCTGGTATATAGCGATGAAACATCTGCTGTTAACCATATATATTCCGGTTTCCACACAAATTTAGAAAAGGCTTGCAATACCGATCTTGAATCTTGTAAAAAACCTGGGATCATAGGTACCAACGGTTGCAGTAATGAGTCAAGCCATTCTGACAATTTTTCAGAATATGAGCCAATCCCTGCTACAATTGGGCGTAATGGTGGTGGAAAAACACCCTTATGTATTTAAGGTAAGGCATGAAAAATAGACTGAATTACGCCTCTATACGCTTTCACCAGAAATAAGTGACCTGAGAATATATACCGTATTTTTCGCCCCATGAGATGCATTTTTTCCCCTGAATTGTGTGGGGGAAAAATGCCCCTGCATCTTATGGGATGAATACTAATGAAGCTCTTCCATATTTGAAGTGCTGCATTAGTACGAGAGGGCCAGAAAGCAGTGTGTACTCACCGCTTCCTGGTCCTCGGCTCTCCGCTGTGATGGCTGTGCATGTTTGAAGTTGCGATGTGACCTCACACTGTGCGCGCCCACACAGCAGACAGAAGAGGTGGAAGACCGAGTGCAGGAGGTGAGGAGTGGCGGCTCGGCAGCCAGAGCAGGAAAGGTGAGTGTTTTTTTTAATTTTATTTAACATGAGGCTGATGGATGCTGCTGGGAGCATATATGAGGCTACAGTGGGGCATATAAGAGGCTACAGTGGGCATATCTGGGGCTACTGGGTGCTGAAGAGACTACAGGGTGCATATATGGGGCTATTGGGGCTGAAAAGAGACTAATGGGGGCATATATGGGCTACTGAGGCTGACGAGAGACTACTGGGGCATATATGCGGCTACTGGGGGCTGAAGAGACTACTGGGGAATATATGGGGCTATTGGGGCTGAAGAGAGACTACTGGGAGCATATATGGGGGTACTGGGGGTTGAATAGACTACTGGGGGCATATATGGGGCTACTTGGGGCTGAAGGGACTACTGGGGAATATATGGGGCTACTGGGGCTGAAAAGAGACTAATGGGGGCATATATGGGCTACTGAGGCTGACGAGAGACTACTGGGGGCATATATGTGGCTACTGGGGGCTGAAGAGACTACTGGGGAATATATGGGGCTACTGGGGCTGAAGAGAGACTACTGGGAGCATATATGGGGGTACTGAGGGTTGAATAAACTACTGGGGGCATATATGGGGCTACTGGGGGCTGAATGGACTACTTGGGAATATATGGGGCTACTGGGGCTGAAAAGAGACTAATGGAGGCATATATGGGCTACTGAGGCTGACGAGAGACTAATGGGGGCATATATGCGGCTACTGGGGGCTGAAGGGACTACTGGGGAATATATGGGGCTACTGGGGCTGAAAAGAGACTAATGGGGGCATATATGGGCTACTGAGGCTGACGAGAGACTACTGGGGGCATATATGCGGCTACTGGGGGCTGAAGAGACTACTGGGGAATATATGGGGCTACTGGGGCTGAAGAGAGACTACTGGGAGCGTATATGGGGGTACTGGGGGTTGAATAAACTACTGGGGGCATATATGGGGCTATTGGGGGCTGAAGGGACTACTGGGGAATATATGGGGCTACAGGGGCTGAGGAGAGACTACTGGGGGCATATATGGGGCTACTGGAGTGGTGAAGAGACTACTGGGGGCATATATGGGGCTACTGGGGCCATATATCAGGCTACTGGGGGCTGAAGAGAGGCATGGGGCTCTTATCTGATGTCTGATTGGGGGTCATTTACATTGGGGTCTAAGCTGAGGTCTGATCGGAGGTCTTATTGTAGTTTTATTAACATTGAGGGTCTGATTGGTGAATTGACCTGAGGTGCCATGAAAAATATTTCTTTCTTATTGTCCCCCTCTAAATCCTAGGTGCGTCTTATGGGTCGGAGCGTCTTGTGGGGCGAAAAATACAGTATTTCTTGTTGGACTGAAATTGGCCACTATACTCTTTCACCAGAAATAACTGCAAAAGTGCAGTGCGCATATACTTTTCTTTTTTTACTGAAATACGCCTCTATACGCCTTCACCATTAATAACTGCACAAGTCACCTGAGAATATATATTTTTGTTGGACTGAAATAGGCCATCATATGCTTTCAACAGAAATAACTGCAGAAGTGAAATATGTATATCTTTTTCTTGTAGTACTGAATAAAATACTACGATATTAGCCTCTAAAGGCTTTTCAACATAACACTTGCAGCCCAATAAGAAAAAGCTGGAATTGCAGAGCTGTCTAATAACTATTTTATCCCCAAATAATCTTTCCCTGCACTTGTAAATCACTTTCCTATCAATGTCCCTAGGGCCTTCTAACATCTCTCCCTGTATTAAGATGCTGTGAAATGATTCCTCCCTATCCTTTCCCTGCAGTTATACATCGTTTTTTCTGTCTTTTTTTTCCACAATCATTTTTCCACTTGCTGTCCCAAGTGCCTTAACACGTCTGTCCCTGCACTCTTAACGCTGGAAAATGTCTGACTGTAAGATGGCCGCCGTATATATAGGGCTGTGACATCACAGGGCTGGATGCTGATTGGCTGCATGCAGGCATGTCAATTTGGTTGATCCCGCCTTCCCAGAGCTCCTTGCCCCATGTCCTCAGTCCTCACACATGTAGCCGCCATTTTAGGAAAATTGCGATTCGTTACCACGAAGCGCGAGGAAATTCGCATTTGTTGCAAATCAAATTTTACCTGAAATTCTAAACAAATTCCACTTCGTCAGCTTCGATTCGCTCATCTCTAAGATCGATAGATAAAATCTTTGTTGTGCAAAAGTATATTCAACAGATGAGTTGGCAAAAATCATCCAAGGAACAAAGGATACTTTTGTAATTCGTCAAGGTCTTTAAAAATAAACAGGTTAAAAATATGTAAACTTGGTGGCAATAAAGCTTGTCATTTTAGTCGTTCCTCCACATGATATAAAATTGCTAGGGTAGTTATAAGCTCCCTCATTATGCACTGTTTCATGGAATAAGCCATAAGAACACTCACTGGGAAAGACAGGGTAGAAGACACATTAGCTGTGCATTAACTTTATTGCGCTTTTGCCTGTAGGGATGACAACGTGAACTTGTCTTATTACAGGTAGAGCCATTAACAATGCCAGTGATTACAGCTAATGGAATGCATCCTGCAGTAAATTAAAATTAAAACCCTGGTGCTAAATGTGAATCATTGCTCATTACAGCCTACTCCAAACATAAAAGTGAAATGTTCAGCTCTTTCTCTTCCTTTATTTCCGAGTCAAATGTATAGTTCAGTGTCTCAAGGTGAAGAGTGATTATAAACATGGGATAAAATGGTTCACCTCTGCTAAATAGGAATAGTGGTCACCTCTATAAATACAACCTCAGTTCTGAAAAGTTATGAAATAGTAGATAAACCATATAAAATAAAATAAAAAATCTATATACCATAATGTTTGTTTCCACAAATAATCTAAAGATGGTCTAACAATTGAATATTGCCACTCATGCTTTGGCCACAAAAGTGTATTTTGACTCTGTGAAGTTTCAGAGATGTAAGTAGCTATAATAGTTACCGACAGAAATGTATGTGGCCCTACACTGCCACTGTATGCCTCAAATTTCATATAGAGGCAAAATGAGTTATTATGACAATTGGAAATTGCTCCATACTGCAATAATATAGAGCCACAGGGACTTCATGTTCCTCCATGCAGGTTTCGTGCATATCGCTTTGCCATGATTATGAAGCTTAAAGGGGGTTTCAAAGACTTATATACTGATGACTTATCCAGAATCTGATCAGCGGGGGTCCGACACCCGGGAACCCCACCGATCAGCTGTTTAAAAAGGCAGTGGCGCTCGCAGTGGCGCTCGCAGTAGCGCTGCACTCTTCTCTCAGCTTTCCCTAGGCCAAGTGACGTCACGTTCATCAGTCACATGGCCTAGGTGTAGCTCAGCCCCATTGAAGTTAATGGGACTGAGCTGTCATACAAAGCACAGCCACTATACAATGTAAGGCATGTACAGGGTGACCGATCAGATACTGATGCCTATCCAGACAATAGGTCATCAGTATATAAGTCTTGGAAAAACCTTTTAAGGCCCTCTGCACACAGACCTGTATGTAAAATTGCGATATAAAAACAAAAAACAAATTTGCCTGGTCTCTTATAAAGCTTTTAGTTAAAAGCCTTTGTCATTTCCATTTCATAAAAATGGACAGTAACTCTTCTAACGTGAAAAGTAAGATTTGTAAATATTTTTTCTTGTATTTTCACAATATTCTTCTACCAATGAGACAGGGAGTCTAAACTGTTTATGTAGAGGCACCTGATCCCTTGCTAGCGTAGATTTAGATAATTTTCTACGCCTAAAACAGATGTAGAAAATAGTAAATGAGACGGCCTGCAGGCCCGCCCCCTTCCCTACCCATGCCATGCCCCTTTTTAAGACCTGGTGTGAGTGGGGAATAGTCGCAGATTTGGCCTCAAATCCCTTTTTTGACCAAATCTGCAACAAATATATGCGCACTTGACTAATCCAAGCGTGCATGAGAATATGGTTGTTTGGAGGAATAGCTGTCATTCGAGTGTTATCTAAGGTGCATGGGCGCCTCTACACCAATAAAAGTAACCTAAATATTACAAAACCACTGAAACCTCTACAAAAGACCACCTTTTTGATAAGACAACCCCTTCATCAGATTTTTTTTAGGGAAATTGTTCTCTACTTACTTGATTTAGCATATAGGTATGTTTCTTTTTTTTTTTTTTTTCTTTATGAGAAAAATTGGCAATGTAATATTCGTGTAATGCGAATATTTTAAAACACAAAAATATAGCACTATAGAATATAGTGCTATATTTTCGTTTTTTAGAATATTCATTTTTTTTTCCATCTGAAGTCATGATTCCTCCCTGCTTAATCAACCACCTAACACATGAACTGCGCCATAATATGGGTGTAGTCGCGCCAATTAATACACTCCTAGAAAGACACACCACTTATCATAAAATATCAAAATTTTATTTCCATGATTAAAAATAATACATAATGTGGTAAGGTGCAAGGTGTCATATGCGATGGCAGGTACGTGTCACCGAGGTTGCTGGCCTCGGTGAGGTGAGAGCCGGGTTTTTGTCTGCAGCAGCTAGTGCTGTTTTGACTCTTTTAAATAGCATGGCTGCAAAGCCGATCCGGGCCGGCTCTTACTGGGAGCAGCTAAAGAGTAGGGTGGGTGGCTGCTCCCCACGGTCCAGTCCGAGTTTTGGGCTGGGTATAAAACACAGCCATCAGCTGTGTCTGGTGTGATTATCCTGGAGCCTGCTAACAGGGCTGAGGAGTTCTCTGTGCTGGAGGACGGAGCTCAGCAAGGTGGTGTTTCCCTGCAACCTGAAGGAGGAATCGCCTGCGGCTGAACCGACTGCTAGGTGTGAACCCGCACTTAAACCACCCAAGGTGACTGGACCCTGTGTTGGCCTGTTTTTGGTTTTGCCACATGATTTCTGTTGTGTGTGAACTGTCACCAAGAGACTGTTTTCATTTCTGGTGTGCAAGTGTGAATAAAACACTGTTTGATGCACAATCTGGACTCCTTGTTTTGCCTCTAAACTGCACCCGCACCGCTGTCTACCAGAGCGACTCCCCACAATAATTATACATAATAAATACACCAGCAGCATTTTAGAGTACATGATGGCAAGACGGTAACGGAAGCAACACTTGTTCAGCACAATCATTACACTATCATAAGAGCAACTTTAATAGTGTGGAGCACTCTCCACATAAAGCATAGGTGTATTTACATAAGGGTGATAATCATACCTCCCATTGTAATCCTCCCTTTACTAGCTGCAAACAGGTACTAGTGACCATGTGCAGCTCTCCTATGCATCACTGGTATGTATGGATACTGGGAGAGTCAGTGAACAATGTTCCCAGTATGAGCAAGTAAAGCTCAAGATGGTACCATCCTCCATCGGGTCTCCCTCAGCATCCAACATATATAAATCCCACAGTGGCAATAGTCAATGTACAACCATGTATGGCAGCAAGAAAGTGATACTGACCAAATGTTGCGTCCGTCCCGATAACCCCAACGCGCGTTTCGCCCGTAGCTTTTTCAAGGGGCGTTAAGTTGCTTTTGGGCCAATGACTGTTCACTAGAAATGCCGTGAACATAAAATTTTCCGTTCGCGAACGGCGAACGCGAATTTCCGCACATGTTCGTGAACGGCAAACCGGGCGAAACGCCATTAACTTCAATGGGCAGGCGAATTTTACAATCCACAGGGACTCTTTCTGGCCACAATAGTGATGGAAAAGTTGTTTCAAGGGGACTAAGACCTGGACTGTGGCATGCTGGAGGGGGATCCATGGCAAAACTCCCATGGAAAATTACGTAGTTGGCGCAGAGCCGGGTTTTAATCAATAAAGGGCATAAATAACCTGAAATTCCTGAATTGTTTGGAATAACGTGCTTTAAAACATCTAGGGTGTGTATATGATCAGGTATGATGTTGTATCGATCAGGTAGTGTAAGGGTTACGCCCGCTTCACAGTAACAGAGCATACTCTGACAGACCAAACTCCCTGTTTAACGCACCGCAAACAACCGCAAACAGTCCATTTGCACAACTGCAAACTCCCCATTTGCACATGGTTCGATACCAAGCTAGGCCATGTCCCGTATCTTGTCCTCACTGACGTCATTGAAGGACTCTTCCTCCACCCAGCCACGTAAAACACCAAGGGTCCCCAAAAGGTGACAACAAGCCCCTGGGACGCGTGCTGTGGTTGGTATTCCACCTCCTCAAAGCCACCTTCCTCCTCTGACTCCTCTTCTTTAAACTCCTCTCTCTGCGTTGCCACGGGTCCAGCAATCGACGACAACAAGACTGCAAGACTCTTTCTCTTCATGCTCATCTACGGCCTGATCCAGCAGTCTTCGCAGGGCACGCTCCAGAAAAAACGCATATGGGATGAGTTCGATGATGTTGCCTTGGGTTTGACTGACCAGGTTTGTCACCTCTGCAAAAGGACGCATGAGCCTACAGCCAATGTGCATGAGCATTCAGTAACGCGGCCAAAAAAAAAAACAGCTCTGCAGAGGCTGTCCTCTTTTTTTTTTACTAAAAAAATCTGTTCTTACCAGTTTAATCTCTGTTTTGTCCCCTATCAGGGGCCGGTGTATGGAATAGATTTTAGGAACCCGGAGATGGAAAAAGATGGTTGGTCGGTCTACTTCCTTCCTATTTGGGGCACTGTGCGTGCGCCATGCAATGTACTGTGCCACCCTATATGAGTGGTGTGTTAAGTAGTACTATTCCTATCAGTTTAATCCCTGTTACATCCCCTATCAGGGGACGTGTATCGAATAGATTTTAGGAACCGGGAGATGGAAAAAGAATATTGGTCGGTCCTCTTACTTCCAATTTGGGGCACTGCATGTGCGCCGCGCAATGTACTGTGCCACCAATACAAATAGTGTGAACTACTATTGCGCCGTGCAATGTACTGTGACACCCTATATGAGTGGTGGGCAGTGGGCACAGTACAGTCTGTGGGCCTGACACACACTGGCAGGCAACTGCAATTAAATTAAAGGGTAAAAATTAAATGACTTTTTTATTTGCAAGGTACTGTGCCACCCGATATGAGTGGTGGGCACTGGCAATGGGCACCGTACAGTCAGTGGGTCTGACACACACTGGCAGGCAAGTATAAGGCAAACATGTTTGCCGTATTTGTGGGAGGGGAGGCTTATGCCTCGCTATTTAAACCCCCCTCCTCCCTGGCTAAGGTCTCGACGGCGTAAGATGAAGGGGCAGAGCTACTCACAAGACGTACTCAGGCAACTTCCGGGATCACGGCGGGGCGGTATCCGGCGGCTGATTACAGCGCAGTATCGTGTGAAGGACGGAGGTAGGATCGGGGCTGGTGCAGGGGTGGAAGGGAGGTACGAGCTGGCTGCCTCCCTTCTCTGTTCCGGGCAGGAGCAGCGTGGGCATGTGGGCATCGGTTCGGATGCGCCGCCGCTCTGCTGGGTGGAGGGCGTGTACGTTGGCAAGGGGCCGTTGCTATGGACGCTGGGATTGCGATCACGGCTCACCACATTAGGCGGTCGGCGTGGTCATTACACGCTCATGTCGGCAGGGGGCAGCATTGTATTATGAGTATTAAGTTGTCATTCATGTATTGTATATGCAATATTAGATATTTGTTATTATCAGGAGGTATTGACGTTCTAATATCGTGACTTTTGTAGGAACAAGCGTTCGGTTGGGGGAATAATTACGTCAGATCACAATTAAGGATTAGGTGTCCAGGTAAAAACATAATTTTTATACTAGTTCATATGGGAGGATAGGTAGAGTTGAGTTTCATATAGACATATTTTATTGCAGTTCACTCCATATACGGCATAAGTCCGGGGTATCTTTTGACTTTACATATCAAGCAACAAGTTTGTCACGCCTGCAGGCTCGATGTAAGTCCTATCACGTTCAGTCAAGGCTACGGCTGCCACGTCTGCAGTTAAGACCTGTCACGACTTAGGCAGTGGGTTCGGTCTGTCACGTCTTCAGACATATAAGTCCTGTCACGGCTTCAGGCTTTTCGCATGGTCTGTCACGTCTTCAGACTCAGTAAGTCCTGACACGACCTCAGGCCTCACGCACAGTCTGTCACGTCTTCAGACTCCGTAAGTCCTGACACGACTTCAGGCTTCTCGCATAGTCTGTGACGTCTTCAGACTCTGTAAGTCCTGACACGACTTCAGGCAATACGCACTGGTGCTAGGCATGCTCTAATTCGGTGGTCGTGTCACGATTATGGTGCGAAGATTTTCTTTCAAATTCTCAATTATGGCTCTCTGTTGTGGCACGGTTCGGGGCTCGGGAGCACAAGCCGGGGCTTTTAGTATGGTTCTATTAACCTCCTGGGGAGTGGGGTTATTCAGGGATCCTTCTCAGTCGCACCCCTTATTGCTTGCAGCGGTTGTTGTTGACGGTCCTCTACTGTAGTTGAGGTTCAGAGTGCATTGATGTATTCGGTCTGTTATTACTTTATAGTGCAAGATGTCTCATATATCAGAAGCCGAGGACACCCCTAGCTGTCATGGAAGCATTGATCTGCAGTCTGAGAGAGGAGAACAGACCTTTCAGGTCATGGACTGTGCCCAAGCTGATGGCCGAATTGACAAGAAGAGGCATTCCATTTCCCGCCTCAGCCAGGAAGGCAGAACTTTATAGACTGATGTGTTTGGAGTCTGCAGGGCCAAGTCAGGATGTAGTGTCAATGAATACTGTTCAGACATCCCTTACGCAACTGCACACCTTGATTAATTCTATGGCTACCTCTCTATCAGATGTGCAAGTTAGATTGGGATCTGTAGAGAATAAGGTTAGCTCAGGTTCTCTGGTTCTCTGGTTCTCTGGTCCCAGTCCCCCGGCTACTTAGGCAAGTCAACAGCCTTCCCAGGCGGCTCCTATCGGTAATCCTGACATCGCGCCCTCGCATTTTATCCCAAGCAATGTTCGGCAAGACATTTTAGAGGGTAAGGATGTCAACTTGGCTACGCTCCTTATCTCTACCCATGATACGCCGGACAACAAAACTATTGCATGCGGGGAAGTGTCAGTGGTTTTAAAATCGAAAGATGTCAGGCTTAATAGGAAGCTTACCATCCCTGAATTTGTACTAGCCTTTAGCCTATATCGAAATGTAATATGCTCAGTCAGTCCCCAGAGAAGGGAGGAGCTTGATTTATATCTTTATAAAGTAGTGGAGCTAGGATATAAGTATGGGGGTACAGCATTTTATGAATACTACAGGTCTTTCTCTGCCAAAGCAGCCGCTGCGCTATCTCAATTTAACCAGAAGATTGACTGGTTAAAAATAGACACCGAGCTATTCTGCCGCCACTTTGCGGGTCTGAAAGCTCCGGCTTGTACGTTATGCAGTTCTTATTCTCATACAGCTGCATGGTGTTCTAGTGGCAACTTGTCAGCAGAGTCACAACAGATTCAAAAATTTCAGTTACCTATAACTAGTAAGGCGGCAACGGGAGTGGACAAACTAGGTAGACCTATTAGGTTCCTGGGTAGATCGCAATTATGTAATAATTTCAATTTTTCTAATTGCCATTACAATCAATGCAGATTATTGCATTTGTGCTCCATATGTTTCAGGGCACACCCACGGTTGGTTTGTCCACAAAAAGATACCAATACCAACACCAATACCGCATGACTAGGCGCAGTAAATATAGATTTGCTCAGCATATTATTGTCAGATCACCCAGAACCAGGCTGGGTACAATTAGTTTTGGATGGGTTGGTCAATGGGTTTCACACGGGTTTCATGGCGCTTCCGCAAGTTCCTTACGAGTGCAAAAATTTACATACGGCAGAGCAGAATCCATCAATAGTGTCAGCCTTAATCCAGCAGGAACTTGATAAGGGTTATCTAATAGGTCCACTTACAGAGTCACCATTTAATTGCTGGCGTGTTAATCCGGTGGGGTTTGTGTCCGGGAAATTCAATCCTAATAAAAAAAGGCTAATATATGTTTTGTCACCGCCTCATTCATCACATATTCCCAGCCTCAGAAGAATTTACCATGAAATATTCCTTTATAGACGAAGCCATTCAGGTAATACTATCACTAGGGAACAATATGTGGTTATCAAAAGCGGATATTACAGATGCTTTTAAATTATTGCCCTTGCAACCTCAGCTTTGGTGTTGGCATGGTATTAAGTGGGAAGATTTATATTATTTTTCTAACAAACTGACATTCGGTTCGAAATCCAGCCCTTGGTTGTTTGACCAATTTGCGAAGGCCTTGCATTGGGTGTTGACGAGTCAATCATGTAATACACTACCTGGATGATTTTTTATTAATTGAGCCACCATCGCAGGTTCCTCAAGATTTTCATATTTTGCAGACAGTTTTTGAAGATCTTAAAATTCCAGTTGCAGCTAATAAGGTAGAGGGGCCCAGTACAAAAATCACCTTTTTAGGCATACAATTAGATACTCAAAAAATGGAGGCTAGTTTACCACTCGATAAGCTAGTTAAAATTAAGGAGGCAGTATCTAAGGTTACCCGCTCGACAGTAATATCCAAATCGGAATTGCAATCACTTCTAGGGATTCTGAATTTTGCAATCCGTGTAATACTGCAGGGCAGGTCATTTATATCGAGGTTGTTGAGATTACTCCCCTTAGCTCCAGATAAAGATAGTCCAATCCATCTATGGACCAACAAGCCAAGGCAGATTTAAGCATGTGGGACAAATACTTGTCTCAATGGAACGGGGTCTCGATATTTTTTCCAGCAGTATCCAACCAGTCTCCAGTGGTGTATTCCGACGTGGCCGCTGCAACAGGGTTTGCTCCTATCCATGGTTCCCATTGGATAGCTGATTCCTGGCCTCTAGAGATTGCCAACTCCCCCAAACTTAAGCAGTCTTCCCCTCTCCTGGAGATTTACCCTATAGTAGCAGCGGCGCAGGTTTGGGGGGCGGAATGAAGGAACAAAACAGTCTTATTTTTGACAGACAGTGCAGTAGTAGTTGAGATTCTAGCCAAAGGTAGATCAGCTGCTTTAGATATTATGTCCTTCGTACGGAGAGTTGTATGGCTATCTCTACAACATCAGTTTAATTTTGTGTGCTCGCATATAAGTGGACAGGAAAACACAGCAGCAGATGCGTTGTCCCGTTTCAACTTCCCTCTTTTCTTCCAGGTTTTCCAGAAGCAGACTCAATGCCGTCGATTATACCACAGTACCAAGATCTGAGGATGGATTAGGGCATCATTTCGAAATAGCCAGCAGGCTTATGCACCAATCGTTATCAAGTAATACGTTGAGAATATATAACACGGCATGGGTCTGGTTTCTGAAGTTCAATGAGTATTACCCTCCTGAAGGAACAGGTCATATTGCCTATATAATGGCGTTCATAGGTTTTTGCCACTCTCAATTAAAATTAGCTTATAGTACCATTAAAATATGTTTGGCTGGAATCCAGCATTTTTTCTATTTAATACACCCTGGGGAACCTTCGCTTTTTGCAGCTTACCCTATTAAAGCAGTCCTGAAAGGTATTCAAAAGAAATCGGCTAAGAGTCATGTTACCAGACAACCCCTATCAGGTCAAACATTCAAATTGGTATCTGACTCTCTAGACAAGAAACCCTTCGGGTATGGTATCAGCCTTGCCATCAAAGCAGCGTTATATGTAGGGTTTTATGGTTTCCTCAGACCAGGGGAGTTCGCTTGTGGTTCAACTTCGGCCAGCTATCTTAAGAAGAAACAATTGATTCAGGATGGGAGATGTTACGTCCTGACCCTATCTAACACTAAAACTGCACAACCAGGGGAATTGATAGAAGTGAAATATTTTCCCACCGGTAATAAATGGTGCCCTATTAGTGCTATCCAGAAATGGTTATCATTCATCGCAGACAAGCCCGATGATTCTGCCCTGTTCTTTGTGGATAGGAAACCCCTGAGCATATCAGTATTTCTTAAATACATACGTATTTTATTAGCCAATATCGGGATAAATCCAATGTCGATCACCGGTCATTCCTTCAGGATGGGAGCGGCATCCGCTGCCTCTAGTAATGGCATTCCAGTTCACGTAATCAAAAAACTTGGTAGATGGAAATCTTCATGTTATGTGCGTTACATTCCAAATATGCATAATGAGCTGTCAGTGGCATTTCAGAAATTGGTATTGTAATTATTAATAAAAACATTTTGGGCATCGATTACTTCTGGGTTCTTTTTTGGCCCTCTTTAGGTTTCTCTTCCGGCAGCAGTTATGGCACAATTCTACAGCTTGTAAAGAGGTAGGTATGCTTCGTCACTTTGTTATCGGATACGTCTCTGATAGCCGAGCCGATCACAAGTATAAGGCAAACATGTTTGCCGTATTTGTGGGAGGGGAGGCTTATGCCTCGCTATTTAAACCCCCCTCCTCCCTGGCTAAGGTCTCGACGGCGTAAGCTGACCCACCCGCCCTCCCCTTTTTCAAGGATGTTCAGGTTAAGAGAGGCCCTCTTTAGGTTTCTCTTCTGGCAGCAGTTACGGCACAATTCTACTGCTTGTAAAGACATAGGGATGCTTCGTCATTTTGTTATCGGATACGTCTCTGATAGCCGAGCTGATCACAACTGCAATTATATTAAAGGGAAAAAAGAAATGACTTTTTTATCTGCAACGTACTGTGCCACCCGATATGAGTGGTGGGCACTGGCAGTGGGCACAATATAGTCTGTGGGCCTGACACACACTGGCAGGCAACTGCAATTATATTAAAGGGTAAAAATTTAATTTAACTTTTTTATCTGCAAGGTACTGTGCCACCTTATGTGAGTGGTGTGCACACAGTACAGTCTGTGGGCCTGCGGCCTCTCACATACGGGCAGGCAACTGCAATATATATATAGAAAAAGAAACAAAGCAGACTGATGTACCAGCCCTAAAGAGGGCTTTTTCGGGTGCTGTCAGGACGCTGTTCTTACAGCAGATGAGTCTTTTAGGACTGGAGTGGACACAGAACACTGGCCTAGTTAACGCTTTCCCTATTATTTCAGCAGCAGCACTCTCCCTGCTCTAACTAACACTGCAGCTTCAGAATGAATCTAAGATGGATGCTGTCCTTGCTTTTTGATAGGAGGTGGGAGGGTCTGGGAGGGAGGGTATGCTGATTGGCTGGAATGTGTCTGCTGACTGTGAGCTACAGGGTCAAAGTTTGCTCAATGATGACGTATAGGGGCGGACCGAACATCGCGTAATGTGAATATTCTATAACACGAATATATAGCACTATAGAATATAGTGCAATATATTCTTTTTATAGAATATTCGTCATTTTTTCACTTTAATGTGAACAGTCATTGGCGAAAAAAGCAACTTGCGCAGTGGGGAATCATGACTTCAGATGGGAAAAAATTACGAATATTCTAAAAAACAGAATATATAGCACTATATTCCAGTGCTGTATATTAGGGTGTTAGAATATTCGAATTACACGAATATTACATTGCCGATTTTTCGCATTCAATAGAATAAACTCGAATACGAATATTCGCGAATATATGATGACTATTCTAACGAATATTCGCGAAATATCGCAAATTTGAATATTGCCCCTGCCGCTCATCACTATCAGGGAAGTAGGCTCGGAAGTTTGTATATGGCACAGAAGACTTTCCCAGGCCACCATGTCCTATGTAACTTGTTTATATCAGTAGGATGCCAGAGTTGGACAATCTATCTCTATTTTGGTCTATAGGAACAGTTGAGGATTTGGGCACTAGAAATAAAACATATCCCATTGATATACCACAAAGGTATATAGTTAGAATACTCAAACACAACAATAGCTGATCTCAGGGAGACCAGCTACAAAAAACACAGCAGAGCCTCACTTAAGAGTCTCAACACAGCAATCCGAAGTGCAAAGTTCCCTGGGAAACAGGAATATGCAAAATAAATGTGGAGCCCCAGTTATGGGTCTACAACACATTGGAAGCCAGATATCCCTCAAAGGAAGGAAAACCAAGCAAAGGGGTGTCTCCATTACAGAGATCACCAAATCCACCATATTAAGTGGCCCTTATGTCAAGATCCCACTTTTTTACAAGCTTTAAGGATGTGACAGGGAAAACCTAAGCTAGGTATCCATCCACAGACAGCTGTTTCGGGGTGTTGCCCCTCATCAGTGTGGAGTAGGATTCTGGCTAACCGGGAGCAATGCCTCGGAGACTACTCAAACACAACAATAGCTGATCTCAGGGAGACCAGCTACAAAAAACACCGCGGAGCCTCACTTAAGAGTCTCAACACAGCAATCCGAAGTGCAAAGTTCCCTGGGAAACAGGAATATGCAAAATAAATGTGGAGCCCCAGTTATGGGTCTACAACACAATGAAAGCCAGATATCCCTCAAAGGAAGGAAAACCAAGCAAAGGGGTGTCTCCATTACAGAGATCACCAAATACACCATATTAAGTGGCCCCTATGTCAAGATCCCGCTTTTACAAGCTTTAAGGATGTGACAGGGAAAACCTAAGCTAGGTATCCATCCACAGACAGCTGTTTCGGGTGTTGCCCTCATCAGTGTGGAGTAGGATTCTGGCTAACCGGGAGCAATGCCTCGGAGACTACTCAAACACAACAATAGCTGATCTCAGGGAGACCAGCTACAAAAACACCGCGGAGCCTCACTTAAGAGTCTCAACACAGCAATCCGAAGTGCAAAGTTCCCTGGGAAACAGGAATATGCAAAATAAATGTGGAGCCCCAGTTATGGGTCTACAACACAATGAAAGCCAGATATCCCTCAAAGGAAGGAAAACCAAGCAAAGGGGTGTCTCCATTACAGAGATCACCAAATCCACCATATTAAGTGGCCCCTATGTCAAGATCCCGCTTTTTACAAGCTTTAAGGATGTGACAGGGAAAACCTAAGCTAGGTATCCATCCACAGACAGCTGTTTCAGGGTGTTGCCCCTCATCAGTGTGGAGTAGGATTCTGGCTAACCGGGAGCAATGCCTCGGAGACTACTCAAACACAACAATAGCTGATCTCAGGGAGACCAGCTACAAAAAGCACAGCGGAGCCTCACTTAAGAGTCTCAACACAGCAATCCGAAGTGCAAAGTTCCCTGGGAAACAGGAATATGCAAAATAAATGTGGAGCCCCAGTTATGGGTCTACAACACAATGAAAGCCAGATATCCCTCAAAGGAAGGAAAACCAAGCAAAGGTGTGTCTCCATTACAGAGATCACCAAATCCACCATATTAAGTGGCCCCTATGTCAAGATCCCACTTTTTTACAAGCTTTAAGGATGTGACAGGGAAAACCTAAGCTAGGTATCCATCCACAGACAGCTGTTTCGGGGTATTGCCCCTCATCAGTGTGAAGTAGGATTCTGGCTAACCGGGAGCAATGCCTCGGAGACTACTCAAACACAACAATAGCTGATCTCAGGGAGACCAGCTACAAAAAACACCGCAGAGCCTCACTTAAGAGTCTCAACACAGCAATCCGAAGTGCACTGATGAGGGGCAACACCCCGAAACAGCTGTCTGTGGATGGATAACTGGCTTAGGTTTTCCCTGTCACATCCTTAAAGCTTGTAAAAAAAGCGGGATCTTGACATAGGGGCCACTTAATATGGTGGATTTGGTGATCTCTGTAATGGAGACACCCCTTTGCTTGGTTTTCCTTCCTTTGAGGGATATCTGGCTTTCATTGTGTTGTAGACCCATAACTGGGGCTCCACATTTATTTTGCATATTATAGTTAAAATAACCCCTTAAAGGGGTGTTCCATCCAAAAACAATAGTTGGCAGGAGGGTCTGAAGGACTTAAAAACATTCCCCTATTGCTCCTGTTCGAATGCTGTTTGGTCCTTGCTGCTCTCTACTTCTGGTATCCTGTGTCAATGGTAAAAGAATCCCTCGAAATGTACTCTATGCCAATCAATGACTGCAGTGGCGACTTTTCTTAGTCAGTAATTGGCTGAGGGAGCATTTCAAGACATTTCTTGTGTGTTGACAAGCTAACTAAAAGTGGAGAACGGAAGGGACCAAGACAGTGGCGGAAGATTGGAGGAGGTGTGTATCTCTTTTAAGTTTATAAGCCCCTCTGACCCTGCTGCTAGGGAAAGTAGAATCAAAGGTGTCACTTTTGATTCTACTTGCCCTGGATCCTGACATTTGGCCTGCTCCTGCTAACCAAGATACTCTGCAATACAATACATAATGGAGAGTGAATCTGGATCGCACATCCTCAACAATATGCTTTTGATATTACGACTGTCTCAGCAAAATTACGTGGCGAATCCGCCAAATTTGTAATACATTGTATGCTGTGCATAAGAGGCATTAGTTAACAGTTTGATCAAAAAGCATAAGCCCACTTTCCACGACAAGGATGCCTCTGCAAGTGGGAAACTACTCTAACCTATAAATGGCGCAGCCGTGCGCGGCGACCACCGGCGCCCCAGCACCGCCACGTAATTTTGCTGAGACAGTCGTAATATCAAAAGCATATTGTTGAGGATGTGCGATCCAGATTCACTCTCCATTATGTATTGTACTTGTCTATTTTCTTTGAGCTAAGCTCCCCCCCTCTGGGGTCAGCACTCCTCCCCATTTGGACTAGGTGTTTTTAATTAGCCTTAGTGGCAAGGGGTTTATAAACTCCTTCTATCTCTCAGATGCATTCCCTGAGGGTTGTGACTGGGTGAGCTCTTTGCACTCGTTCACATGGTGCAGTACTGCGTGTCTGCCATTGCTGCCTCAGTGCTGTGCTGGCGGGGCGGTGGGCCCCAGAGCCAAGGAGGCTTTGCTGCACAGTGGGGTTGCTGTGTGGCTCCTGGGTCCCGCTGTCTGTCGCTGGTGCGGTGCTGGGGCGCCGGTGGTCGCCACGCACGGCTGCGCCATTTATAGGTTAGAGTAGTTTCCCACTTGCAGAGGCATCCTTGTCGTGGAAAGTGGGCTTATGCTTTTGATCAAACTGTTAACTAATGCCTCTTATGCACAGCATACAATGTATTACAAATTTGGCGGATTCGCCACGTAATTTTGCTGAGACAGTCGTAATATCAAAAGCATATTGTTGAGGATGTGCGATCCAGATTCACTCTCCATTATGTATTGTACTTGTCTATTTTCTTTGAGCTAAGCTCCCTCTGGGGTCAGCACTCCTCCCCATTTGGACTAGGTGTTTTTAATTAGCCTTAGTGGCAAGGGGTTTATAAACTCCTTCTATCTCTCAGATGCATTCCCTGAGGGTTGTGACTGGGTGAGCTCTTTGCACTCGCTCACATGGTGCAGTACTGCGTGTCTGCCATTGCTGCCTCAGTGCTGTGCTGGCGGGGCGGTGGGCCCCAGAGCCAAGGAGGCTTTGCTGCACAGTGGGGTTGCTGTGTGGCTCCTGGGTCCCGCTGTCTGTCGCTGGTGCGGTGCTGGGGCGCCGGTGGTCGCGCAGCACGGCTGCGCCATTTATAGGTTAGAGTAGTTTCCCACTTGCAGAGGCATCCTTGTCGTGGAAAGTGGGCTTATGCTTTTGATCAAACTGTTAACTAATGCCTCTTATGCACAGCATACAATGTATTACAAATTTGGCGGATTCGCCACGTAATTTTGCTGAGACAGTCGTAATATCAAAAGCATATTGTTGAGGATGTGCGATCCAGATTCACTCTCCATTATGTATTGTACTTGTCTATTTTCTTTGAGCTAAGCTCCCCTCTGGGGTCAGCACTCCTCCCCATTTGGACTAGGTGTTTTTAATTAGCCTTAGTGGCAAGGGGTTTATAAACTCCTTCTATCTCTCAGATGCATTCCCTGAGGGTTGTGACTGGGTGAGCTCTTTGCACTCGTTCACATGGTGCAGTACTGCGTGTCTGCCATTGCTGCCTCAGTGCTGTGCTGGCGGGGCGGTGGGCCCCAGAGCCAAGGAGGCTTTGCTGCACAGTGGGGTTGCTGTGTGGCTCCTGGGTCCCGCTGTCTGTCGCTGGTGCGGTGCTGGGGCGCCGGTGGTCGCCGCGCACGGCTGCGCCATTTATAGGTTAGAGTAGTTTCCCACTTGCAGAGGCATCCTTGTCGTGGAAAGTGGGCTTATGCTTTTTGATCAAACTGTTAACTAATGCCTCTTATGCACAGCATACAATGTATTACAAATTTGGCGGATTCGCCACGTAATTTTGCTGAGACAGTCGTAATATCAAAAGCATATTGTTGAGGATGTGCGATCCAGATTCACTCTCCATTATGTATTGTACTCTGCAATACAACCTGTGATGGTACTTAAATGCCTTTCTAAATGTTGTGCCTTCTGCACAGCACATTCAGGTGATTACTAGTCATTATTAGAGATGAGAGAACACCTGGAAGTTCGGGTTCGGGAAGTTCGGCCGAACTTCCTGAAAATGTTCGGGTTCGGGATCCGAACTCGACCCGATTTTTATCCCGAACACCATTGAATTCAATGGGGACCCGAACTTTTAGGCACTAAAAAGGCTGTAAAATAGTCCAAGAAAGGGCTAGAGGGCTGCAAAAGGCAGCAAAATGTAGGTAAATCCCCTGCAAACAAATGTGGATAGGGAAATGAATTAAAATAAAATAAAATAAATAAAAATTAACCAATATCAATTGGAGAGAGGTCCCACAGCAAGGAATCATGCGTCATATCACCCACCACTGGAGAAGGCCACTTTCAGTTATTTCGGCCCAGCACCCCGGCCGAGGAGAGAGGTCCCACAGCAAGGAATCATGCGTCATATCACCCACCACTGGAGAAGGCCACTTTCAGTTATTTCGGCTCAGCACCCAGACAGAGGAGAGAGGTCCCACAGCAAGGAATCATGCGTCATATCACCCACCACTGGAGAAGGCCACTTTCAGTTATTTCGGCCCAGCACCCAGACCGAGGATACAGGTCCCACTGCAAGGAATCATGCGTCATATCACCCACCACTGGAGAAGGCCACTTTCAGTTATTTCGGCCCAGCACCCAGACAGAGGAGAGAGGTCCCACAGCAAGGAATCATGCGTCATATCACCCACCACTGGAGAAGGCCACTTTCAGTTATTTAGGCCCAGCACCCAGACAGAGGAGAGAGGTCCCACAGCAAGGAATCATGCGTTATATCACCTACCACTGGAGAAGGCCACTTTCAGTTATTTAGGCCCAGCACCCAGACAGAGGAGAGAGGTCCCACAGCAAGGAATCATGCGTCATATCACCCACCACTGGAGAAGGCCACTTTCAGTTATTTCGGCCCAGCACCAAGACCGAGGATACAGGTCCCACTACAAGGAATCATGCGTCATATCACCCACCACTGGAGAAGGTCACTTTCAGTTATTCCGGCCCCAGCACCCAGACAGAGGAGAGAGGTCCC
The DNA here is from genome assembly GCA_033119425.1 of Bufotes viridis. Lineage (NCBI taxonomy): Eukaryota > Metazoa > Chordata > Amphibia > Anura > Bufonidae > Bufotes > Bufotes viridis. The sequence continues at coordinate 230,024,020 of CM065589.1, forward strand.
ACAGCAAGGAATCATGTGTCATATCACCCACCACTGGAGAAGGCCACTTTCAGTTATTTAGGCCCAGCACCCAGACCAAGGAGAGAGGTCCCACAGCAAGGAATCAGGCGTCATATCACCCACCACTGGAGAAGGCCACTTTCAGTTATTTCGGCCCCAGCACCCAGACAGAGGAGAGAGGTCCCACAGCAAGGAATCATGCGTTATATCACCCACCACTGGAGTAGGCCACTTTCAGTTATTTCGGCCCAGCACCCAGACCGAGGATACAGGTCCCACTGCAAGGAATCATGCGTCATATCACCCACCACTGGAGAAGGCCACTTTCAGTTATTTCGGCCCAGCACCCAGACTGAGGATACAGGTCCCACTGCAAGGAATCCTGCGACATATCACCCACCACTGGAGAAGGCCACTTTCAGTTATTTCGGCCCAGCACCCAGACAGAGGAGAGAGGTCGCACAGCAAGGAATCATGCGTCATATCACCCACCACTGGAGAAGGCCACTTTCAGTTATTTCGGCCCAGCACCCAGATAGAGGAGAGAGGTCCCACAGCAAGGAATCATGCGTCATTTCACCAACCAATGGAGAAGGCCACTTTCAGTTATTTAGGCCCAGCACCCAGACAGAGGAGAGAGGTCCCACAGCAAGGAATCATGCGTCATATCACCCACCACTGGAGAAGGCCACTTTCAGTTATTTCGGCCCCAGCACCCAGACAGAGGAGGGATTCATTCAACTTTTGGTTGCACCGCAAGATCATGGTAAAGTTAAAACAATGAGGATTCAATAAAGAAGTGCCCCGGAGTACAAGAATACATGTTTGAGGTGGAGGCAGTTATAAATGTCTATTCTGCACAAGGGAGGCACAGGTCCTGTGGGATCCATGCCTGGTTCATATTTTATGAATGTCAGCTTGTCCACGTTGGCTGTGGACAGGCGGCTGCGTTTGTCAGTAATGATGCCCCCTGCCGTGCTGAATACACGTTCAGACAAAACACTGGCCGCCGGGCAGGCCAGCACCTTCAAGGCATAAAATGCTAACTCTGGCCACGTGGACAATTTGGAGACCCAGAAGTTGAATGGGGCCGAACCATCAGTCAGTACGTGGAGGGGTGTGCAGACGTACTGTTCAACCATGTTAGTGAAATGCTGCCTCCTGCTAACACGTTCCGTATCAGGTAGTAGTGCAGTTATCCGTGGCGTGGTGACAAAACTTTTCCACATTTCTGCCATGCTAACCCTGCCCTCAGAGGAGCTGGCCGTGACACAGCTGCGTTGGCGACCTCTTGCTCCTCCTCTGCCTTCGCCTTGGGCTTCCACTTGTTCCCCTGTGACATTTGGGAATGCTCTCAGGAGCGCGTCTACCAGCGTGCGCTGTTACTCGTGCATCTTCCTATCACGCTCCAGTGCAAAAAGTAGAGTGGCACATTGTCTTTGTACCGGGGATCCAGCAAGGTGGCAACCCAGTAGTCCGCACACGTTAAAATGTGGGCAACTCTGCTGTCGTTGCACAGGCACTGCAGCGTGTAGTCGCTCATGTGTGCCATGCTGCCCAGAGGTAAGGACAAGCTGTCCTCTGTGAGAGGCGTATCGTCATCGTCCTCCGTATACCCCCACCGCGCACCAGTGATGGGCCTGAGCTGTGTCGGGTGCCACCCTGCTGTGAACCTGCTTCATCCTCATCCTCCTCCACCTCCTCCTCATCCTCCTCGTCCTCATGTAGTGGGCCCTGGCTGGCCACATTTGTACCTGGCCTCTGCTGTTGCAAAAACTGTTGCTGTTGCAAAATTCGGGATTGTATACTAGGGGCAGTTCAAAGGAATTTCAGGCCCCGTGCAGGGACAGGTTCCGTATGGGGTCGCCCCTGTCGGGGTGGGAGCTCCGAGTTTATAGGCAAGGCTAATTAGGGCACCCTCCTCACCTAGTTTTTTAGGGAGGCTGATGACCAGGGCTATACAGGAGCCATTGCCACTATCACACACGAAGCTTCCCTCCTTGTCTGTATGAATATGCGAGAGATCCATTGATTTGGGCACATGACCGCGCTCATTTGGATACTAACAAGAAAAGGGGTGAGATGGAACCTTTTTATTTGTATTTTTTCATATTAAGGTAATAAGGGTGCACACCAGTGCTGGCATTTTGTTCTGCTTTTGCCCCCTGCTCTCTCTTTTGCTACGCTGTTGGCTCGGTCTCACCACTGCCTCTTCCTCTGAACTATGAAAGTCAGTGGCACGACCTTCATTCCATGTGGGGTCTAGGACCTCATTGTCCCCTGCATCGTCTTCCACACAGTCTTCCTCCCTGACCTCCTGTTCGGTCTGCACACTGCAGAAAGATGCAGCATTTGGCACCTGTGTTTCGTCATCATCAGAGACGTGCAGACTCCGATGAGGTGGTATTCCCATGTCCTCATCATCAGGAAACATCAGTGGTTGTGCATCAGTGCATTTTATGTCTTCCACCACTGGGGAAGGGCTAGGTGGATTCCCTTGGGAAACCCTGCCAGCAGAGTCTTCAAACAGCATAAGAGACTGCTGCATAACTTGAGGCTCAGACAGTTTCCCTGATATGCATGGGGGTGATGTGACAGACTGATGGGCTTGGTTTTCAGGTGCCACCTGTGCGCACTCTGCAGAAGACTTGGTGGGAGATAATGTTGTGAACGTGCTGGATCCACTGTCGTCCACCCAATTGACTAGCGCCTGTACCTGCTCAGGCCTTACCATCCTTAGAACGGCATTGGGCCCCACCAAATATCTCTGTAAATTCTGGCGGGTACTGAAACCTGAGGTAGTTGGTTCACTAGGACATGTGGCAGAATGGCCACGTCCTCTCCCAGCACAAGAGGGTACACTAACACCACCACGACCGCATCCGCGTCCCTTACTAGATGTTTTCCTCATTGTTACCGTTCACCAAGCACCACAATAAAAAAATAAATATTTGGCCCAATGTATTGATTTCAAATTCAGGCCTTTTTTTAAAGGCCCCTAACACTATCTGCCTATTTATTTATGTAGCGTATTACACTAATCCATGCACAGCAGTAACCACTGATTTAGGGGAATATCTCTTTTAGGGCTAGTATTTAGGCCCTGGATGTAAGGTATCCTTTTATGGACAGATTTACACTTGGCCTGCAACAGCTCGAACACCAGATTCAGGGTATTGCTATTTTGGCAATTGAATTTCACCCCACAACAAAATATATGTTTTTGCGGACACTATGAAACTTGGCCAGCCACAGCTGAAACCACTGATTTATGGTATTGCTATTTTGGCAATTGAATTTCACCCCAGAACAAAATATACCCTTTTACAGACAGATTAACACTTGTCTTGCAACAGCTGGGACACCAGATTCAAGGTATTGCTATTTTGGCAATTGAATTTCACCCCACAACAAAATATATGTTTTTGTGGACACTATGAAACTTGGCCAGCCACAGCTGAAACCACTGATTTATGGTATTGCTATTTTGGCAATTAAATTTCACCCCAGAACAAAATATACCCTTTTATAGACAGATTAACACTTGGCCTGCAACAGCTGGGACACCAGATTCAGGGTATTGCTATTTTGGCAATTGAATTTCACCCCACAACAAAATATATGTTTTTGCGGACACTATGAAACTTGGCCAGCCACAGCTGAAACCACTGATTTATGGTATTGCTATTTTGGCAATTGAATTTCACCGCAGAACAAAATATACCCTTTTACGGACAGATTAACACTTGGCCTGCAATAGCTGGGACACCAGATTCAGGGTATTGCTATTTTGGCAATTGAATTTCACCCCAGAACCAAATATATAATTTGCAGGAAACTATGAAACTTGGCCAGCCACAGCTGAAACCACTGATTTATGCTATTGCTATGTTGGCAATTGAATTTCACCACAGAAAATAATCTATCCTTTGCCAGACAGCAGACAGTATTATACTTGTCTAGCCAAAGCCGGAACACCAGATTTAGCGGATTGGTATTTGGGCAATTGTATTTAACCCCTTAATAAAATATAGAAATTGCTATCCTGAGTTTCTAGGGGTGACAATTAGCACAGCCAAGCCCCTGATGTAGGATATAGCAAAAAAAAACTAGTATTGATGGATTGATGGACTTGGTGGCAGCTTGTTCTGGTGCACCACAAGTCACAAAATGGCCACTGATCACCCCAGAAAATAAGTGACAGAAAAACGCTCTGTGCAGCCTAAAAACCAGTGAGTAAGTAACTAGCAGAAGTTCAATCATTCACAGCTGTAGATCGATCACTTCATTAGGTGCTGTTGCTGACTTTTCCCTGCCTAATCTCGCTCTCACAGAAGCTGCGTCCTCTCCCTACACTAATCAGAGCAGTGTGACGTGCGGCACTATGTGACTCCAGCTTAAATAGAGGCTGGGTCACATGCTGCACTTGGCCAATCACACCCATGCCATTAGTAGGCATGGCTGTGATGGGCTCTTAATGCAAGAAGTAAAACGCTAGCTGATTGGCTGCTGTGCAGCCCTTCAGAAAGTGGGAAGTAATAACCGAACAATGAACCCGAACCCAAACTTTTTTGAAAAAGTTCGGGTTCGGGTCCGTGTCCCAGACACCCCAAAAGAACTATGCTCAAACTGTTCGCTCAACACTAGTCATTATGTATAAATATATCAGGGGTCAGTACAGAGATCTCTCCCATCATCTATTTATCCCTATTTACTGTGACTGTGACAAGGGGACATCCTCTGGAGGAAAGAAGGTTTGTACACAAACATAGAAGAGGATTCTTTACGGTAAGAGCAGTGAGACTATGGAACTCTCTGACTGAGGAGGTGGTGATGGTGAATACACTAAAAGAGTTCAAGAGGGTCCTGGATGTATTTCTGCAGTGTAATAATATTACAGGTTACAGTTACTAAGGAGGGGTCGTTGATCCTGGGAGTTATTCTGATTGGAGTCAGGAAGGAATTTTTTCTCCCAAAGTGAGGAAAATTGGCTTCTACCTGACAGGGTATTTTTGGCCTTCCTCTGGATCAACTTGCAGGATAACACTGGATAGACAGATGTCTTTTTCCAGCCTCTTTTTTCAACTATGTTACTATGTTACCTATTTGGCAGTTTCTGACATTTTTCTTGTGGTCCTTCCCATGTCCACTTCTCCTTTCTTTTGCATGAACCTGCTGCTAACTATTCCGATTAGTGTAAGCACCCATTTAATAGGTCTTATTCTCATAAAAGACCAGAGCTTTATCATTAAAAATTTCACCCGTTACCCCAATATTTGAAGATAAAATGCTGTTGAGGGTATTTAGTCATTACTGTGCCATTTAAAAGGGGGAGATATCTGGATAATGGGTGTAGAGATACTTTAAACTAGAGAAAAATTGAGTAGCGTCTATAATAGTAATAAAGTGGAGCACAAGTATGCCGGACCTAATACAGATATTGGAGAGAATTTATCATAGACCAGCATTTTTTGCCAGTCTGTGAAATCCCAGCTTATGCCTCATCATAAATTAGGCGTAGCTCTGCCAGTCTGTGCACCTAAATTGAAACAGGGTCTCATGTATGTAGACTTCAGAAAACTGGAGTAAAAGTAGATAAATATTCTTCAACCACAGTCCCCATTACCTCACCTCACCCTCTTTTCGAGAAATTGGTGAGAGAGTCAGAGAAAGGCCACTTGTGAAAAAACTTTTGTACAAGTTGTGTTAACAAAGTTGCAGACACAGTGCTTGTGACTTTATATTGCCAGAAAACTGGTATAAGAGGGATGATAAACTTCCCCTTATCGTGTCTGCTGTATAAGAAATCGCTGTTCCTTAAGCAATATTGATGAATCTTCTAGGATATTCTGCATCCAGGGTTCGTCCCTATAAGAACTAGAAGATAATAAGTCGTATATTCACAGTAAACAGTTTTATAATGTCCGAGGCAATGTTGCAGATGAGATACTGGTGTGAGGAGCGGAGGATTCTAACTTTATGTATATTAATTACACAGCAATGCAGGTTTGTGGTTTATATTTGTTAAGTTGATATAAAACTGCTAAGCCTGATTTCGGCTGAGCTGCATCTTTCTTGTCATTAACCACTGTTTCCCATTATAATATAATTCTTGACCCTCTATCACTGTTTATCTTACTAGGCCTGTATTACTAAATACTAGTTAATAGATTGTCATTCAGCTCTGTAAGCTAAACAATTTATTAAATGGTTATACTTATACTGCTTATCTCTGTCTTATGGTTTCCCCTCAGCTTAGTTATCTGCAGAAGAAACCATACCGACTTTCATTAATTGAATCAATGCATACATTTCATCCATTACAGTTAGGTGTTCTACAGTGTACGTTTGTTAATGCTTTTGAATTATTCACTGCAGTCTGTTTGCTACGCCTGTCATTGCTATTACCTAGCCTCATGTCAAATATTATCAATAACATTGCAAATACCAGGGGCATCTTTATTTAAGGTTTTATTAGGACCACATAACCTAAAGGGGTCTCCACAGGACCAGGAAGTGGCTAAGTCCTATGACCTCTGCAAGAAATCACAGGCCTCAGCAGTCACATCAGCTAGAGAATGGTACCTCACAGTTATGATGTAAGATTTAAGCTGATGACCGCTAAGGACTATCTGTCATTGTACCCAGCTGTTTCCTTGCCTGGTGGGAACCGATATTGGATGGGAAGAGAGGAGGGGCAGGATCACAGGCAGGTGAGTCTACTTTTTCATGTTCAGGACCACAGGTCCATAGCATAGGGGTTGTCACTCCAAGGCAACCCCTTTAAGCCACTGAGGACAAAGCCAAATTTGGCAGCAACATTCTCAGTTTTCCACTACTTCTTTTTTCTGACCACATAGCCGTGTGAGGGTTGTTTTTTTTTTTTGTTGTTTTTTACAGGACAAGTTGTATTCTTTAATAAAGCCCATAAATGTTTCATATAATATATTGAGAAACTGAAAATAAATTACTTATGGAGTGGCATGGGGAAAAACACCATTCTGCCATAGTTCTTTTTGGTTTTGCTTTTATGTTGCTCTAAGTGTAAAAATGGCATATTAAATTTATTCTGCAGGTCAGTATGATGATGGCAAAAACAAATTTATATAGATTTTAATAAATTTGACTTATTTAAAGAATTTGAAAAACCTGGAAAAAAAATGTAATTTGTGTTACCATATTCTGACATTGGAGTTGAGAAAATTTCCCCAAACCTATTTTTGGTCTGATGAGATCTTCTAGGACTATATCCAATGCCTTTCAAGCTCTTTAATGCCAAGAAAGTGACAGTGACAAATATGGCTATGGGTAAATGGACGGTAGCTGGCGGTAATAGCCTGTTTAATAACCATTACAAGTAAAAACCAGTACAAAATAAGTCCTTTTTTGGGAGATGCCTTCTTCTCTGTCTTCTTAGCTATAAAATGGTGGTTGATAATTTCATGCAGGACAAACCACAAAAGATTCAGACTTTTGGGAAATTTGCAACAAACCTGATTCTCGGAGAATCAATTTGCTCATATCTATCTGAAAAACTTTTTGATTTTTTCCATCAATGAAGCTGTGCAAGAGCTTGCTTATTGCAGAGCGAGCTGTAGTTACTATTTATATCATTTTGGTTTTGTGCCTTTTAAAAAACAATTTTTCTACCTTTTTAGGGAATGTGAAGTGAACAAAGAACATTATTACCGACACTGCAAATTTTATGTTAACAGCATTCACCATGTGGGATAAATAATAATATATTTCAATCAGTTTCTACGAGGAGGTAAGTTATAGACTTGACAGCGGCGAATCAATGGATGTTGTATATCTGGAATTCTCCAAAGCATTTGACACTGTACCTCATAAAAGGTTAGTATATAAAATGAGGATGCTCGGACTGGGAGAAAATGTCTGTAAGTGGGTAAGTAACTGGCTGAGTGATAGAAAACAGAGGGTGGTTATTAACAGTACACACTCAGATTGGGTAACTGTCACTAGTGGGGTACCTCAGGGGTCAGTATTGGGCCCTATTCTCTTCAATATATTTATTAATGATCTTGTAGAAGGCTTGCACAGTAAAATATCAATTTTTGCAGATGACACTAAACTGTGTAAAGTAATTAACACTGATAAGGACAATATACTGCTACAGAGTGATCTGTATAGATTGGAGGCTTTGGCAGAAAAATGGCAGATGAGGTTTAACACTGAAAAATGTAAAGTTATGCACATGGGAAGGAATAATGCAAGTCACCCGTACATACTAAATGGTAAAACACTCGGTAACACTGACATGGAAAAGGATCTAGGAATTTTAATAAACAGCAAACTAAGCTGTATAAACCAGTGTCAGGCAGCTGCTGCCAAGGCCAATAAGATAATGGATTGCATCAAAAGGGGCATTGATGCCCGTGATGAGAATAAAGTTCTACCACTTTACAAATCACCAGTCAGACCACACATGGAGTACTATGTACAGTTCTGGGCTCCTGTGAACAAGGCAGACATTGCAGAGCTGGAGAGGGTTCAGAGGAGGGCAACTAAAGTAATAACTGGAATGGGTGGACTACAATACCCTGAAAGGTTATCAAAATTAGGGTTATTCACTTTAGAAAAAAGACGACCTAGAGGAGATCCAATATCTATGTATAAATATATCAGGGGTCAGTACAGAGATCTCTCCCATCATCTATTTATCCCCAGGACTGTGACTGTGATGAGGGGACATCCTCTGCGTCTGGAGGAAAGAAGGTTTGTACACAAACATAGAAGAGGATTCTTTACGGTAAGAGCAGTGAGACTATGGAACTCTCTGCCTGAGGAGGTGGTGATGGTGAGTACAATAAAGGAATTCAAGAGGGGACTGGATGTATTTCTGAAGCGTAATAATATTACAGGCTACAGCAACTAGAGAGGGGTCGTTGATCCAGGGAGTTATTCTGATTGTCTGATTGGAGTTGGGAAGGAATTTTTTTCCCCTTAAGTGAGGAAAATTGGCTTCTGCCTCACAGGGGTTTTGCCTTCCTCTGGATCAACTGGTAGGAAATAGGCCGAACTGGATGGAGAAATGTCTTTTTTCAGTCTTATATACTATGTTACTATGTTACACTGTATTTTGGACTCATCAATAACAGCTATGTTTATTCTTTACAACTATTCCTCCCAACTATTTCATACACATGCATGCTCAGCTGAGTGTGCATGTGTTCTTAATGGGGAAAGGGAAGTAAGTTGCTGCCAGGGATTTGGCATTGAAATTTAACATAACCCATCCTTCTACAAATAATGACAGGGGACAGTCGGCACACCCCTATACACATAAGATAATTTGCAGATAAATTATTTGCAGATAAAATTGGGTTGAGAGTGGCTAAAAACAGTGGTTCTGGAGGATCCAGCACATTCATGCATCACATGGGCAGCCCATGGTTTCAATTAGAACTGTATAATGTTTCATTTCCCCTGCTTAGGTGCTGAACTGGAATAAATTCAAATTTGTCACTCGGGAAAACTTGTGACCAGCTTATTCTTGGAGTAACCTTCTAAAAAAACAGAATTGTTACTTTGGAAGAAGTTGCAATGATAGAAATCAAAGATGGATCCAAATAGTTCTGGAGTAGCACAGTAGTTATCATGTGCAGATGAAACAAGATGGTATAACTAAAAAAAGGAGCTGTCCAGCATGTTGGGTGATGAGAGCTGTCCTCATAAGTATGATATTACCAAACATCTTGAATCTGCTCTCGTAGTTATGCACTATTTTATAATCAATACATTTTTGAAGACCTTCTCTAAGAACTCCACATGGTACTGTTCTGACCACTCTTTTGAAGTATGGCACTACTGAAACAAATTACTGATTGTTCTGGAAAAATATAACCTTTAATACGTGTACCATCACCCCCTCGATTCCAGCACTGCTGCACTAATCCTCGCTACAGCCATGACTTTATGATTCTGTCAGCACAGACGATGTGCCCAGATACCACATGTGACCACTGCAGCCAGTCACTGGTCTCAGCAGTATATGCCACAAGACTGTTGAGGCCAGTGATTGGTTGCATTGGTCATGTGCGTTATAACCACAGCAGTCAAGAAAACAAAGCACAACAGGGAGGATTGGAGAGACAACACTGGACAGAGGAAGTTCAGAACAGTTATTGCAAGCAATGTCCCTTTCATTGTTAACTTGGACAACCCCTTTAAAGGGTTCATGCACCAGTTATTAATTATAAATTATAAATATTAATTTAATATAATTCAGCATAAAAAACTAATCATTTTTGTCCTTTACTTTTTGTAACATAAATGCTCCAGTTGAGTGATATTCCTTTTTATTATATTGTTGCCTAGTGTTGTTTAATCAATATAGTAATGTGCAGGTCCACCTACTGAGATGGTCACACATGCTTATTTCCATCCTTCACCTGCATCCCAGGCAAAACTACTGTTAGAACCTGTGACAGAATCCCTTCACATTAAGCAGATTTTGCAGCAGGACATTTTCTGTGACTGAAAATCAGTTCCATTCACTTGAATAGGGATTGCAGAAATCCATGTGCTTCCTGCCAAAACAATCCCATTCTAATGAATAGAGCTGATTTTCAGTCAGAACATTTTCTGCAACAAAACCTGTCACGTGTGAAGGCATCCTTACAAGGAGATAATTGCATTATAAGGGCACACCCCCTGAGAAAGGACATGCCCCTGAGCTGCTAGAGTGGTTTAAATCTAGCAGAGCAATTGGAGAAATGAATGGAGAGATCTCTGGATCCATGAGAGGTACAGGGCTGGTTCTAGCTTTGTTAGAAAGAAATTTCCTAGTACTATATGATGTCTGATTTTCATATTTTATATAAATCATGGCATACCTAGTTTAGGTGTGTTAGTGGATCATCAGTGTTTGACACCCTCATTGAACTTTGTGGTTTGTCTGCCTCCTTCGGGGAACTGCCGTTCTATTCTTCAATTAATTCTTGTGTTAATGAGTATGGCTTTTTTGATTGATACTGTGGTAAGGTGCAGGGTGCCGTCGTGGATGGCAGGTATGTGTCACCGAGGTTCATAGCCTCGGTGAGGTGAGAGCCGTTTTTGTTGATGTCGGCAGCAGCTAGTGCTACTGACATAGTTTTAAATAGCATGGCTGCAAAGCCGATCCGGGCCGGCTCTTACCGGGAGCAGCTAAAGTGTAGGGTGGGTGGCTGCTCCCCACGACCCAGTCCTGGTTTTGGGCTGGGTTTAAAAACTCAGCCAGCACCAGCAGCTGGGGCTGTGATTGTCCTGGAGCTGCTAACAGTCCTGTGGAGTTCTATGACCTGGAGGAAAGAGCTCAGCAAGGTGGTGTTTTTCCCTGCAACTTGAAGGTGGAATCTCCTGCGGCTGGGCCGACTGCTAGGTGTGAACCCTCACCTAAACCTCCCAGGTGACTGAACCCTGTGTTGGCCTGTTTTGTTTGGCCACATTATTTCTGTTATGTGTGGATTATCACCAAGAGACTGTTTTTCATTTATGTTGTGCAAGTGTGAATAAAACACTGTTTATTGCACATTCTGGACTCCTTGTTTTGCCTCAGAACTGCACCCGCACCGCTATCTACCAGAGCGACTCCCCACATTTGGTGTCGGATGCGGGCATGCGCAGTGAGGCTGGCGTGAACGCCGAAGTTTGTTTTTGCTGGGCACGACTGGATGTCCTATATTCGGCCGGCAAAGTTGCAGCCTGTGTTCCCTGACAAAATGGAGGCGGCTGTGAAAGCCCTCATAGAGGCTAACGTGCAGCAGCGGGAGACCAACCAGCTACTGCTACAGCACGTGATGGCGTTACAAGCGGCAGGAGCGTCCCACCACGTCCACGATGTACCCCTTTCAGACCCATCCCCAGTGGTCTGCTGGCAGTGTCGGGACCCTGGACACATAAGGGCCGACTGTCCACGCCGGGGAGAGCCCATGGAGACTAATTATGGGTACCGGGCTTCCATGTATGCCCGGAGACTGTGTGCGACCGGCACCCCCGAGATAATAGACATTCGTCATCTGTGCCAGGTGCAAGTTGGTGATAACCTGGCAGTGGCGCTGTTGGACTCAGGGAGCCTAGTAACCTTGGTAAGTGCTGCCCTGGTACAGCCCACCCAGTATACGGGCCGGAAAGTTGGTGTGGTGTGCATACACGGAGACTTAAAGGACTATCCCACTGCTGTAATGTCTCTGTCCACGGCGGCCGGCACATGGACTTATGAAGTGGCGATCTCCACAAAGCTACCTTATGAACTAATAATTGGGAGAGACTTCCCTGGTTTTCCGTCACTATGGCCTGAGGTGAAAGTGACTAATAGCCCTGAGACAGGGGTAACCCTAGCAGAGTGGCCTGGTTCCAGTGGGAGGCCAGAGCCCTGGGAGCCCGAGTCCGAAGGGCCTGCGGTAGGGCTGACCACTACTGCTGCGGTAGAGGGGAGACAACCCCACTGAGTGTAATGGTGGGAGACACGGAGGACTTGCCACCGGGACCTGAGTTGGCAGACCTCAATGTCTCCGGGGAAAATTTTGGGACCGCACAACACCGGGACCAAACCCTAACCAGGGCCTGGGAAAGTGTCGTAATAATTGATGGTAAACCCCGATACCTGGGGCTGAATTAATGTTCCCACGATTTATTGTTCTTCAGGATATGTTGTATCGGGTGAACCAAATCCGAGGTGAGCCCGTTGAACAGTTGGTGGTGCCCACCGCATATCGTAAGCTGGTTATGGAGCTTGCCCACCAACATGTTCTTAGGGGACACTTGGGGTGGCAGAAAACCCAGGACCGCATACTGCAGCGGTTTTATTGGCCCGGTGTGTTCAAGGAGGTAGAAAATTATTGTAAGTCCTGTCCGACCTGTCAGATAAATAGCCCCCAGCCACATTTCCGTAGTCCTCTGGTACCTCTTCCAATTATTGAGGTCCCGTTTGAGCGAATCGCTATGGATCTAATTGGGCCTGTACCAAAGTCTGCCAGGGCCACCAACACATTCTGGTAGTTCTCGACTATGCAACTCGGTATCCGGAGGCAGTGCCTCTGCGACATACCTCAGCTAAGCTCATCGCCAAAGAGTTAATGGAAATGTTTTCCCGTGTGGGCCTGCCAAAAGAGGTTCTGACAGACCAAGGGACCCCTTTATGTCCAAAGTTATGAGGGAACTGTGTAAATTGTTGCGTATAAAGCAGTTACGGACGTCCGTTTACCATCCGCAAACAGACGGTCTTGTCGAGAGGTTTAACCAAACTTTAAAAAATATGTTAAAAGGGTGGTGTCTAGAGATGGGAAGGACTGGGACCTGCTTCTGCCCTATCTCATGTTCGCAGTGCGAGAGGTGCCCCAGGCCTCTACTGGGTTCTCGCCCTTCGAACTGCTTTATGGCAGACACCCTCGAGGCCTGTTGGATATTGCCAAGGAAGCGTGGGAACAGCAACCTGTCCCCCACAAAAGTGTCATTGAATATGTCACCCAGATGCAGGAACGGATGGAAAGGGTGTTGCCGCTGGTCCGGGAGCATATGGAGGCAGCGCAACAAGCCCAAAGTAGGGTGTATAATCGTCAGGCTCGGGTACGGGACTTCAATCCGGGAGATCGGGTTTTAGTTCGGGTACCCACCCTTGACAGCAAGTTCCTAGCTAGGTGGCAGGGCCCCTATGAGGTGATCGAGAAGGTAGGGGAAGTAAATTACAAGGTACACCAGCCAGGGCGGCGCAAGCCGGAGCAGGTGTACCACGTGAATTTACTAAAGCCGTGGAAAGATAGGAACATGGCCGACGACAACAGCCCCGGCCAGGGCTTCTAGGTGAGAAGGGTCCAGCCCCACAGTTCGAGGCCTGTGAAGCAGTAACCACGGTAAAAATTGCAGACAGCCTGTCTTCCAAACAAGTTCAGGAAGTCAGGGAGTTCATCAGTCGGAACACGGATGTGTTCTCGGACCTCCCTGGCCGCACGTCTCTCATCCAACATGACATCGTCACTGAGCCTCAGGCCAAGATCCGGTTAAAACCATACCGGGTACCCGAGGCTCGGCGACGGGCCATCGCGGAGGAAGTGCAATTAATGTTGAAGCTCGATGTCATTGAGGAGTCGAAAAGTGAGTGGGCCAGTCCCATAGTCCTGATACCCAAGCCGGATGGGACGTTGCGGTTCTGCAACGATTTTCGCAAATTAAATGAAGTGTCCAAGTTCGATGCGTATCCCATGCCCCGGGTAGACGAGCTTGTTGAGAATTTAGGGCAAGCCCGTTATTTTTCTGTGCTAGACCTCACTAAAGGATACTGGCAAGTACCCTTAACGGAGTCGGCCAAGGAAAAACTGCTTTTGTTACCCGCAGGGCCTGTATCATTATAAGGTGTTACCCTTTGGCCTGCATGGCGCCCCCGCCACCTTCCAAAGGATAATGGATATTGTGCTGCGACCTCATCGTCGGTACGCCTCGGCCTACTTAGACGATGTAATCATCCACAGCACCGACTGGGAAAGCCATTTGCCCAAAGTGCAGGCGGTAGTGGAGGCCCTGAGGAAAGCTGGTCTAACCGCCAATCCAAAGAAGTGTGCGATTGGGTTGGAAGAGACCAAATACCTGGGATATGTAATTGGGCGGGGAGTCATCAAGCCGCAGGTAACTAAAGTGGAAGCCATACGTAACTGGCCCCGACCGGTCACTGCCAGGCAGGTAAAGTCCTTCCTGGGAATGATAGGGTACTACATGCGGTTTGTGCCCCACTTTGCCACAATAGCAGCGCCGTTGACAGACCTATTGAAGGGGCGAAAGTCTAGGAGGGTTAGCTGGAGTGAGAAGGCGGAGGAGGCTTTCTCCGTGTTGAAGTCGGCCCTCTGTGGGTCCCCGGTTTTGGTGACACCCGACTTCAACCGGGAGTTTGTCGTACAGACCGACGCCTCGGAGGTAGGCCTCGGTGCTGTGCTGTCTCAGGAGGTCAACGGGGAAGAACATCCCGTTGTCTTCCTGAGCCGTAAGCTCAGTCCCGCCGAGACCAGGTATAGCATAGTAGAGAGGGAGTGCCTGGCTATCAAGTGGGCACTCGAATCTCTCCGCTACTACCTGTTAGGGAGGAGGTTCCGTCTGGTGACCGACCATTCCCCTCTCAAGTGGATGAGCCAGGCCAAGGAGAGGAATGCTCGGGTCACCAGGTGGTTCCTATCCCTGCAGAACTTCAAGTTCTCCGTGGAACATAGGGCAGGCCGCTTGCAGGGGAATGCAGATGCCCTTTCCCGCGTCCACTGCCTCACATGTGTCCACCCCTCAGGGTTGAACAAAGGGGGTGTGTGGTAAGGTGCAGGGTGCCGTCGTGGATGGCAGGTATGTGTCACCGAGGTTCATAGCCTCGGTGAGGTGAGAGCCGTTTTTGTTGATGTCGGCAGCAGCTAGTGCTACTGACATAGTTTTAAATAGCATGGCTGCAAAGCCGATCCGGGCCGGCTCTTACCGGGAGCAGCTAAAGTGTAGGGTGGGTGGCTGCTCCTCACGACCCAGTCCTGGTTTTGGGCTGGGTTTAAAAACTCAGCCAGCACCAGCAGCTGGGGCTGTGATTGTCCTGGAGCTGCTAACAGTCCTGTGGAGTTCTATGACCTGGAGGAAAGAGCTCAGCAAGGTGGTGTTTTTCCCTGCAACTTGAAGGTGGAATCTCCTGCGGCTGGGCCGACTGCTAGGTGTGAACCCTCACCTAAACCTCCCAGGTGACTGAACCCTGTGTTGGCCTGTTTTGTTTGGCCACATTATTTCTGTTATGTGTGGATTATCACCAAGAGACTGTTTTTCATTTATGTTGTGCAAGTGTGAATAAAACACTGTTTATTGCACATTCTGGACTCCTTGTTTTGCCTCAGAACTGCACCCGCACCGCTATCTACCAGAGCGACTCCCCACAATACGTAGTCGATAGGAGGAGATAACTGATATTAATATGAATTTCAATTTTACCCTTTTTTTCCCTTTAGTTTGATAAATACTGTACATGTATAACCTTTACTCTTCAAATGTAATAAAATTGTCTTTATAGCTTTGGGCAATTGTGTAAGTGGTTACTTTAAAAAAAATATTGAAAAATAAAAATAATATCAATAGGAGATGGAGAATATATTTCTAGCGTTTTGTACTGTTTACAATGTTTTGCTCTTTGTTCTTTGGTTTCATGTACTTTACTATGTTCACATTATAGAATGTGCAGCACTTATTACTAGTTCAGTTCACCCAAGGTTGTCTGACAGACTACAGACTTCTTGCCTCTCCTGCACTGTCAGACTGTCTCCTTGGTCTTGAAAGCTTTCCTGGCAGCCAGCAACTTTACGCCATCAACATTTGCTGTATTAAATCTCAAACTGAGCAGAACATTTTAATATGTTCATTGAAATTGCTGCAATTACTCTACAATGGTAGCTTGAAAGTAGTAACATTTCAATTTTTGAATGAAACCTGTAAGTATTCTTTGATGTTCCTTGTTTGTCCATTAGGCCTAACCTCATAATGTACTAAACAGCATTTTAAAAATAAAATTCAATGTTAGGTAAAGGAATAATTAACAAAATCCTATGTGTGATGTGACATAGAATATAGACTAATTTAAATGGAGGTTTATCCTCTGCTGAGGGTCTCCTTACCAGAAGGTATCACCATTATGTATTATTAATTAAAAGTGGTTACTAAAATAGATTGATTCTTTCTGGACATCAGAAAACTAAATCATAAAATGACTCATTGACTATTATGACAAGTGTGGTGGACTTTGTCATGTAGAGTAGCCACTTGGACGAGTTGTGTCCATAAGGTATTGTCAAAGGTTCCTGTGTTATCAATCTCTACCTTTACATTGCAATAGACACTCTTCATTATAATTTTGGCAACTGAAGTGATGATGAGACCCCTTCCCTAGTGTACACAGTACAAGTTGAAAATTATATGGTGTGCTTATTGGGGGAGTCAGTTGCCACTGCAAAGATACATCCTAAAGATAAAAAATAATAATAATAATCAAAATGATCCTTTCTTTTTCAAAGCGTGTTTGATATGAAGAGTTAACTTAAGCAATAGGTAACAGTAATTACAGATTTCTTTTAAAGGAAATTCACTGTACTTGTTAACCGCACTTTGATTGATGGCAATGGCAGATTAAGTTACTTATTGCTGAAGAACACCATAGGCATGCGAAATAAATGATGATATAATTTCTCTGTTGCCAGCACCACAGATTGCTTCATGTTTACGTGTGGGAAAACATTAATTAAACATGTAATGTGATAATGGGTGTGTGCTTTCAACCCTAAAATAATTGGAAAGGTTTATGTGTATTTATTACTGTTCCCAGTTTAACAAATTAACATAAAAAATAATTATAGGGAAACTTGCACCTAGAGCCGTTTGCTAATAAATAGTTGCCATGGATATTGCTTTAAGGATGTGCCAAAAGGTAATTGCAATGTAAATGCCAGTTTGAAAATAGGTCAAATAGCAGGAATGAGCAAAGACTGAAATTTATTTTGCCATTTCAGTGATAAGTAAACACTAATAACTAAGTTGTATGTACTACAGAAACTCCCAGAAAAACAACTATATTTGTGTTCGGTTCGACTATCAGAGCGTGTGTCGATCGTACAGAAGACCCCTATACACTAGGCAGTAGAATTGTGCCAACACTGCCGTCGTAAAGGTAGCCTAAAGTGGGCCACCTTAATATAGTAACCTATGAAAAAGGGGCTTGGGTGGGGGGGTGAAACTTGCGGAGCCGTATGCACCAGGCTGCCGAGGGTGAGTTTAAATAGTATGTTGGGGAGCCTCCCCTCACACAAACCCGGCATTCTATTTGCCTATACTTGTGTTCGGGTCGACTATCAGAGCGTGTGTCGATCGTACAGAAGACCCCTATACACTAGGCAGTAGAATTGTGCCAACACTGCCGTCGTAAAGGTAGCCTAAAGTGGCCAAAAAGAGTCAAACATAGGATTAGTATTGTTGTTTATTACTATTAATGACATTATGACAGTAATTTGTGAAAAGCGACCGACATTTCTAAACGTGGATCTGGAATGTAAGTGACATAGCAAGAAGACTTCCACCTGCCTAATTTTTTGATGATGTGGACGGGGACATTATTCTTAGAAGCCGCTGACGCAGCTCCGATTCGGAAAGAGTGTCCGGTAATGGTGGCAGGGTTGACCCCTATATTGACTAAGAGGGTCCTGATGTATTTGAGAAATGCTCGCAAACTGAGTGGTGACTTATTTAACAGTAGTAATGGTGCATGTGGTGGTAGCAAAATAATATGTGACATCCATTCTTCAAATACTGCAACCGGGCACCATTTAGTATTGGTGGGGAAATATGTTACCTGAACCACTTCCCCTGGTCGTGCGGTTTTTGACTGTTGTAACCTAAGTGAATATCCGGATGCGTTTGAAACTAAATCTTCCTTGCGAAGGAAGCACATGGAGGTGGCAGAGCAAGTAAACTCTCCCGGTCTCAGGAAACCGTAATAACACAGATACAAAGCTGTCTTAATTACCGTGCTAATTTCCTGGCCGAATGGCCCACCCTGCAACATGTCTGATATCGCCCTAAACATATGACCTGTGAAGGGCTGACGAGCTGGAATGTAACGACAGGTGGTTTTCTGAATACCCCGTAGTAAGGATTTGATTGGATGGGCAGTGAACAGAGAAGGCTGCTCTGGGTGAACCAGATACCAGTGATACTGAATTCCGGCTAAGTATATTTTATGGTACTGTGAGCTAATCTGAGGTTTGAGTGGCAAAACCCGATGAATGCCATTAGGTAATTAATGTGTCCTATGTTGACCGGTGGATATGTTACCCTGAATTTGTTGAATAATGACCATGCTGTGTTGTATGTTCTCAAAGTACTTTTAGATAAGGACTGTTCTATCAAACCCCTGACTGTGTCCAATAACGGTTCTAATGCATTACTAGTAGGCTGTGATGCGGGATTGTTGCGGGTAACGGATCTGCCCCGGAGAGACCTGAAAGAAGAATTGAAAATCAAGTCTGGACAGGGCATCTGCAGCAACATTGTCTTGACCCTGAATATGTGCACACGCAAAATTGAACTTATGTTCTAAAGACAGCCATACCAGTCTTCTAAGGAAAGCCATGGCTTCTATTGACCCAGACCTACCCTTGGTAAGAATATCAACTAGAGCTGCATTATCTGTCACGAACAGGACCGTCTGATTTTCCCACGAGCTACCCCATACCTGAGCTGCTGCTATTACCGGATATATCTCGAACAGTGAAGATGATTGCAAAAACCCTGGGATAGCCAGTACCTCGAGAGGCCAAGGGCCGGCTAACCAATGATTACGATGTATAGCTGCAAAGGCAGTAGATGCAGCAGCATCCGTGTGAACCACTGGAGATTGGCTGGAGACGGGAGGAATAAGGAATGAGATGCCATTCCATGCTGTAAGGAAGCTATCCCACATCATTAGGTCTGCTAGAGCATCCTGACCTAATTTGACCATGCTGTCTTGCCCTGCGGCCG
Organism: Bufotes viridis; assembly: GCA_033119425.1. NCBI lineage: Eukaryota > Metazoa > Chordata > Amphibia > Anura > Bufonidae > Bufotes > Bufotes viridis. The sequence continues at coordinate 230,043,529 of CM065589.1, forward strand.
TGGGTAGTAATTTCAGTAATCTAGAAATAAAGGATCTGCCTTGTGGTATGATTCTCATGGCGAAGTTTAACATACCAAGAAGACTCTGGAGATCTGCTTTTGTAATGATTCTGACCCGTGCCAATTTATGTAGAACCTCTCGGATCCTGGTTAACTTTTCCTGAGGTAAGCTTGCTTGCATGTTAACCGTATCCAGACGAATGCCCAAGAAGGTGATGAGCTTGCTGGGACCCTCCACCTTGTTGGGTGCTACCGGGACGTTAAGGCTGTCAAAGACTTCTCTCAAAACCATCAGATCACGAGGGACCTGTGTGGGTGGCTCAATTAACAGGAAGTCGTCGAGGTAGTGTATCACGTGATGAGCCTGGAAAACGTTGGATAGCACTCAATGTAGGCTTTGAGCGAACTGGTCAAACAACCAAGGACTCGATTTTGCGCCAAAGGTGAGCTTACTCGCAAAATAATACAGCCCCTGCCAACTAATGCCATGCCACTGCCACAACTGGGGTTTTAAGGGTAACAGTTTAAACGCATCCGTGATATCTGCTTTGGACAACCAACTCCCCTGCCCTAACGAAAGGATGACCTGTATAGCTTCGTCTATGGATGAATATTTCATAGAAACCTCTTCAGAAGGTATCAATGAATTCAAGCTGGGAATGGAGAGTGAATGAGGAGCTGACAAGTCATAGATTATCCTTTTTTTATTGGAGAATTTTCCTGTGACAACCCCTATGGGATTGATCCTCCAGCAGTCGAATGGTGGTACCAGCATAGGCCCTATCAAATAGCCTTTCTCTAATTCAGCCTGAAGCAGACGTGACACTGAATCAGGATCCCTAACGGCTGATAACAGATTTTTGCAGTCATACGAAGATTGTGGCAACGCTACCAAACCTGTATGGAAACCGTTACGGAGACCATCAATAACGAAATGTACCCATCTTTGGTCAGGATGCGCCTCTAAGAATGACGACAATAAATCTGCATCTACCACGCTTAGTCATGCCGGGGTTTGCCCTTTTTGTGGACATGCTGTAACGGCATGAGCCCTAAAGCACTGGGTGCATAAATGTAACAATCTGCATTGGTTATAATGACAGCCTGCGTTGTTGAAATTATTGCATATTTGGGATTTTCCCAAATATTTTATTGGGCGTCCTAATTTATCTACGCCTAAGGTAGGCCTGACAAGTGGCGTTTGTTGGGTATAGCTATTTGGTGGCCGTTCTGTCTTGACACTAGCGCTGGCACACCATTCCGATGTGTGTGAATAAGACCCACAATTATTACACGCCGGGGCTTTAAGACCCGCAAAATGTCGACAAAACAATTCAGTGTCTATTACCGACCAATCTACTGTATGTTGTAATTGCTTCAGCGCGGCCGCTGCTTTGGCTGAGAACGATCTATGATATTCATAAAACGCTGTGCCGCCATATTTGTTGGCAAAATCTATCACTTTAAACAAATAAAGGTCCAGCTCTTCTCTCCTATTAGGACTAACTGAACAGACAACATCTCTAAAGAGGCTAAATGCCAAAACAAATTCTGACACAGTGAGTTTCCTGTTCAGCCTTACATCTCTGGATCTCAAAATCACTGACACCTCCCGCAAGCTATCGTTTTGTTATCTGGTACTTCGTGTGTGGCTATTAGTAAAGAGGCTAAATTGACATCCTTACCATCTAAGATGTCTTGACGTACGTTCGCCGGTATAAAATATGATGGCGCTATATTGGGGAAACTGCCTTGAGACCCGGCGCTGGAGGATTGAGTGCCTGACTGAACCTCAGCACTCTGACTGATGGAAATGGAAGTCGAGGCCATATTCTCTACTGCCTCTAACCTGGCCTGGAACTGTGACAAGGAAGACGTCATGGTGTTGATGACTGCGTGGAGTTGTGTCAGTGAAGTTTGAATCGTATTCATGGACACCGCGTCCACGCTAGAAGCGGCGGGTTCAGCAAACAACAGTCTATACAATTCGGCTTTTCTAGCAGATGCTGGATGCGAAATTCCTCTCCTAGACAATTCTGCTGTGAGTCTTGGCACCGTCCATGACCGCATAGAAGGGGCCGCATCTCGTTCAGACTGAGAGTCACCAATACTGTGAGGAGCCAGACTTTCTTCACTATTAGACTGCTGAGACATCTTACTAAAAGAAAGCACATGGTCATCATAAGCTTAATTCCTATTGTGCTACCAACACCAACCATCACCGGATCAGTGCGAACACGAAAGCGCTGCTGACTATGTACAACCCAGTGCACGAGAATTGTACTCCTGAACGGTACTTACATAAGTATTACAACCTGTAGACGTGACAGGATTTATAACGCGTCTGTAGACGAGACAGACTTCGTATTTCCGCCACGTAGCAGGCTGCAAATAACGCCTGTGGTCGTGACAGGACTTCACATCGTGTCTGTGGACGTGACAGACTTGAAGACGGTGCCTGTAGTTGTGACAGGACTTACCGTTACTGTGATCTAGACGTTGTTTGCGTAAGCCTGTAATCATGCCCGGCCACTCTGGTATGAAAAGATGACAGATTAGCCTGTCATCCTAAATTGGAGTAACCTAACCATGAGCAACGTGATAAAGCATGTGTAAGGGTACCCGTGAGCAGCTTGCTTTTTTTTTTTTTTTTTTGTTTAAGAGTACAAAACCCTGGAGCAACACAGTGCCTCACCTTTGTGTCTGTGACCCAACACCACTAACATGAACTCTTATAAGTGTGACCTACCTATGAATGTATAGTGCTGGCCTATGTACTGTAAATTAAATGACAAACATGAAATTGATATCTTGGCGTGACACGATGCTGAGAATTGTACTGAACATGTATGAACTAAGAATACCTTGTGAATTCTAGCGAATGGAGATACTGTACAGCAATTGATTGCCGAGAAACGTACCTAGACTAAAATAAGAAACTGTGATTAACCACCTGCAAACATTGCCGGGGGAGAGGAAGGGGGAGAAAAGAGAGAAAAGAGAGAAAAAAAAATAAAAAAAAATTCTGAAAACTAATAAATGAATAAAAATGAATTATTGATCATGAGGGGTGCTCAACGACCCCCAACGTAGTCTGTCGTACGAGCGTCTCTGACACGTGAAACGAGCCATGTATGGGCAGTCAGCACTAAGAAATAAACTCAAGTACCAATAAGTAGTCCATTATTTAGTTAGGAGCCCTACTCATTTCACTCAATATACATGTCAAGTGTGTTCATTTCTACAAATGTTGCTCATAGCAACCAATCACAGCGCAGCCTGCCCATGCCCTGTTTATGAACAATGAGAGCCGCTCCGTGACTGGTCGCCTAGGGCAACAGACTGATTCCTACCACCTAGTGCCTCCTTCCAGATTACAGATTGGACCGTCCTATGGCATATCCATTGAGACCAATCACCAGAATGAATATGAATTGTACCAATACACATCTGCCCTGCACGATTTCCCCCTAAAGTACATGAAAAAGATATCATATAACATATGCTCCGATCTGCCGCCGGAAACACAGCAGGAGCCGAACCCGTTAGAGGATCAAGCAAAGCCACCCTATGAGAAGGTGAGCGGCGGTAAGCCTGCGTACCACGTGCTCATGCCGCCGCTGACCAGTATGATCTAACGCCGAGCCCCATACACGCGGGAGCCGAGTATGTCAATACCGATGCAGTGAACATGCTGCAGGAGACCCTACCCCCCCTTTCACCTACCCTATTCCGTGTCTCACCGAACAACCGAGGACGAGTAGCCGAGGTAGCGTCTGCCCGAGCCCTGAGCCAGCCGAAACCGGAAGTGACGCAGGCCGGAAACTTGCGGAGCCGTATGCACCAGGCTGCCGAGGGTGAGTTTAAATAGTATGTTGGGGAGCCTCCCCTCACACAAACCCGGCATTCTATTTGCCTATACATATCAAAAACCCGAGCTGGGGCAAAATGGAGGTAAAACATAACATTAATCATACTCAATAAAACGCATAATTGCACTAACTACCGATTGAAACATAATGCACATTAACACTGCATAAGTCCCTGAATGGTGATATATTGAATCCTGAGGCCCATCAATAGCAGATATCATAAGAAAATTGGAACATTCTTACCAATTGAGAAGCACTTCAGATGGAACCAATCAGGCAACCATTCAGTCTTAAGATGTCTCATATATGTTCAGATGACTGTAGGTTCTTGAGATGACTTGAATATATTCGGATGACTGTGAGTGCTCATCTACAGATTTGTCAGCAGGAACAGCTGTCCTTATTTATCCCTAAGTGGAGGGAAGGAGACTAAGCCAGCCTTACCTATTTATGCAAAGCACTAGCCCCGAAAACGGTGACCCCGTCCGGATACATGACACTAACCCGGGTAGAGTCCCTTAAAAATCCTATAAAAAAGTTCCTGACTTGTCACGTTTTATTTGATAATTCATCAGGGGAAATATTCCAAAAGGATTTAAAACAAAAAAGAAATCCTGCAAAAAAAAAAGAAGAAAAGGGTATAAAGAAACTAAACATATCAGGGTACAGAGAAATAATAATACATTACCATAGAGCCTACCTTACAGTCAGTGGACCAAGGGGAGATATAAAGGGGTAAAGGTTTCCCTTAATGCTGGTGCTCCCATCAATGAAACTGGGCTGCCATCAGATTCAAAAGGCTTCCACAGTGGATAAGGGATGCCTCAGGTAAGTGCGCCATTAGCCTGGCGTCTCGTGCCATCATTTAAAGGCTGCACCGTGCTTGCCTGGACCTGAGGAACGGCCACCCTGGTCATGTGATACGGGGCACGTGACTGGCAGACCGCGCAACACAGGAAGCGAGGCCAGGCTGGTGAGATGCTGCACTGCATCTGGTGGAGCGCAGCGCCAGTTCACATGGGTTGGACCTGCTTCAGTGGAGCACAAGGAGCATGGTGCCTAGCAATGGGGACGCTCCAATATAGCGAGGAGCGCCCTGGTTGCTGCACACGAGAGGTAATGTAATCCGCCCTTTGGTACACAAAATACAGAAGAAAGGAGCTTTGTGGCAGGATACAGGTTAAAACGCTTGCTATACAGACTGGAAGACATTAGATATCTAAAGGGCAATTCTCAGTCAAAAAATACATAAGACCTAAATTGCAGGGGCAGTAATAAATCATCCTAAAGCAAAACAAAAATGCAATCCAAAAACGCAGATAAGCTAAGAAGTAAAATTTAGATAGGCAGAGGTTAAAATTAAAATTAGAAAAGGGGGACCAATTATAGGGGTATAAAAGTCAGTAAACAAATGACCCAATGAGGAGTCAATACAAGGAGACACAAAACCCACACATGGAAATCACTATAATGATGACATATTAAATGAAATTCAGCTGTTCATTTAGTCCAAGAGGGGCAGTGGTTTTAAGATAATAAATCCAGTGGGCCTCCTTCTGCAGGATGTTCTTATCCCAATCCCCTTCTCTCAGTGGTAGGTGGGTTTTGCCAGTGCCCATGAAGAAAATACGTGCCCTGCCGTTGTGAAGGCAGCGCACATGTTTCGTAGCGGGTGTATCCCTCATGTTGGCAATATCATTAAGATGTTCACCCACCCGTCTGCGGAATTCCCGGATGGTCTTGCCAATGTATTCTTTACTGCATTCACACATGAGTCGACAAATGCCACCACATGTTTTGCAGTTTATATAATCACGAATGACATACTACTTTCTAGTGACATTACTTTTAAAGGTCTTACCAGTCTGGAAACGTTTGCAGGCTATGCAGCTGCTGCATCTATAACATCCGTTAGTCCGATTCTGGAGCCAGGAGCAACCGGATGACGTAGGTGATGTAAATTGACTGTGTGATAGGTAATGTGCGGATGGGCCCCCACAACCTCCCTCAAATCAGGATCCATAGTAAGAATCTGCCAGTTTGTTTCTACAATATCTCGTATTTGCTTGGCAGTTCCATCGTACGTGGTAATAAGGTAAATACGTTTAAGGGCAGTAAGGAGGGCAGACCTTTCCTTATGCAGAGCCGATCTAAAAGCTGGCCTAAGGATTTTATCGGGATAACCCCATTGTTAAAAATCTTAGACATAAATCTGCAGACTGAGAAAGGAATTCCTTTTTTGAGGAGCAATTCCTCTGAAGACAGAGATATTGCCCATTAGGAATTCCTCTTCTGAGTGGGAGTGGATGTCCACTCTCCCATCTCAGAAGTGAGTTGGTGGAATTCGGTTTCCTGTATACTGATGTGTCCAATTCGACCCTCCCATTTTTGGTGATGCGGACATGAAGGAAGGGTAAGGATCCCTTATCAGACTCACAGGTGAACCATAGGCCTATCTGATTGATGTTAAGGTCTTTCACAAATTATTCGAAGGTCCCCCTTGTTCCATTCCAGATGATAAAGATATCATTAATGTACCATGCCCACAGTCCTATTGAGTCAGTAAGTCCCGTGCATTTATCAGTAAAGACCAAAGTTGCTTCCCACCAGCCCAGGAACAGATTTGCATACGATGGGGCATACAGACTTTCCATTACAGTGCTCCGGAGCTGGTGATAAAGCCTGTTGTTGAAAATAAAAACATTTTTTGCTCATTGTGAATTCCAGAATGCGAAGGACATAGAGACTGTGGGCATGGTACTGACACCCCTGACTCTGTAGAAAATAATCAACAGCCCGGATCCCAAGATTATGTGGGATACCTGAATAAAGGTCCTCCACATCGATACTGGCGAGCAAACTGTCAACTTCAAAATTAACCACCTCTAAACGTTTCAATAATTCTGTCGGGTCACGGGTATAGGATTGTAATGTTGTCACAAAGGGGGCTAGTATTTGATCAATGTAAATACCCAAATTTTGACACAGATTGCCCACTCCAAATACGATAGGACGACCCTTAAGGAGTGAAACACCCTTATGCAATTTTGGTAGACAATAAAAGGTAGACATCCGTGGAAAAGGAGGAAATAGAAAAGTATATTCATCCTGATTGATCAGCTGCTGCTGTTTAGCATTATCCAATATACTCTTTAGTTTCTGTTTAAAGCTATCCGTGGGATCATGCGACAAGATCTTATATGTATCACAATCCTTTAGGAGAGACTCATACATAGACATAGTCCCATATTAGTCATTATCCATGACCATCGTGTTACCCCCTTATCAGAAGGTTATTATTAAAAGTTATGTTTTACCTCCCTTTTGCCCCAGCTGGGGTTTTTCGTACATATACCATTTCAGTGATAGCTGACTCATTTTCTATTTCTCCCTTTTTATTTTTTTTTCTCCCTATTTCTCCCCCTTCCTCTCTCACTCTCATATTCATTTAATTTAGTTATAGCCACTCTTTATGTCACCATAAAAAATACAATATAAGGGAAGGTGAAGAAAAAACGTCAGTTTTTGCACAGCTTTTATATTCTTTTATTTACAGGTTCACCTGATGGGGCAGATCATATTTAGAGTTGAGCGAACCCGAACTGTGAAGTTCGGGTTTGTACTGAATTTTGGGTTATTCCGGACCCTGGCATGGACCCGAACATTTTAAAAAAAGTTTGGGTTCGGGTCCGTTGTTCTGTGATTTCTTCCCGCTTTCTAAAGCGCTGCACAGCAGCCAATCAGCTAGCATTTTATTTCTTGCCCTAAGAAGCCATCACAGCCATGCCTACTAATGGCATGGCTGTGATTGGCCAAGTGCAGCATGTGACCCAGCCTCTAATTAAGCTAGGGTCATGGAGTGCCGCCCGTCACTCTGCTTTGATTAGTTTAGGGATAGGATGCAGCTGCTGTGAGGGTGAGATTAGGCAGGGAAGACTCAGAAAACTTCTGTTAGTTCATTGCTCACTGGTTTTTGGCTGCCCAGAGCGTTTTTCTGTCACTTATTTCTGGGGTGATTGGCGGCCATTTTGTTACTTGTGGTGCACCAGCACATATTTTGAGCTGCCACCAAGTTCAACATACATTTTTGGGTTCAATAGTAGGCTTCTTTTTGCAATTTCCTACATCAGGGGTTGTGCTTATTGTCAGACCTTGAAACACAGTATAGAAATTGCTATATTTTATTGAGGGTTGAAATTCAATTGCCAAAATACCAATCACCTAAATCTGGTGTTCCAGCTGTGGATGGCTAAGTTTAATACTGTCCGTCAAAGGATAGATTTTTTTCTGGGGCGAAATTCAATTGCCAAAGTAACAATCCGCTAAATTTGGTGTTATAGCTGTGGCTGGCTAAGTTTAATACTGTGCGTCAAAGGATAGATTTTTTTTCTAGGGTGAAATTTAATTTCCAAACAAACAATTCCCTAAATCTGGGGTTCCAGCTTTGGCTGGCCAAGTGTAATTCTGTCCGTCAAAGGATTGATTTTTTTCAGGGATGAAATTAAATAGCCAAAATACCAATCCCCTAATTCAGTGGTTTTAGCTTTTGCTGGCCAAGTGTACTAATGTTCGTAAAAGGATAGATTTTATTTCTGGGGTGAAATTCAATTGCCAAAATAACAATCCCCTAAATCTGTGGTTTTAGTTGTTGCTGGCCAAGTATAATACTGTCAGTCAAACGATAGATTTTGTTCTGGGGTGAAATTCAATTGTCAAAATGCCAATCTCCTTAATCTGGTGTTCCAGCTGTGCCTGGTCAAGTGTAATACTGTCCGTCAAAGGATAGATTTTTTTGTGGGGTGATATTCAATTGCCAAAATTCCAATCCCCTAAATCTGGTGTTCCAGCTGTGGCTGGCTGAGTTTAATACTGTCCGTCAAAGGATAGATTTTTTTCTTGGGTGAAATTCAATTGCCAAAATACCAATCCCCTAAATCTGGTGTTCCAGCTGTGGCTGGCTAAGTTTAATACTGTCCGTCAAAGGATAGATCTTTTTCTGGGGGGAAATTCAATTGCCAAAATAATAATTCCCTAAATCCTTGGTTTTAGCTGTTGCTGGCCAAGTTTAATACTGTGCGTCAAAGGATAGATTTTTTCTGTGGTTATATCCAATTGCCAAAATACCAATCCCCTAAATCTGGTGTTCCAGCTGTGGCTGGCTAAGTTTAATACTGTACGTCAAAGGATGATATTTTTTTTGGGGTGAAATTCAATTGCCAAAATAACAATCCCCTAAATCTGGTGTTCCAGCTGTGGCTAGCTAAGTTTAATACTGTACGTCAAAGGATAGATTTTTTTCTGGGGTGAAATTCAATTGCCAAAATAACAATCCCCTAAATCTGGGGTTACAGCTGTGGCTGGCCAAGTGTAATACTGTCCGTCAAAGGATAGATTTTTTTCAGGGGTGAAATTCAATTGCCAAAATACCAATCCCCTAAATCTAGTGTTCCAGCTGTGGCTGGCTAAGTTTAATACTGTACATCAAAGGATAGATTTTTTTTCTGGGGTGAAATTCAATTGTGAAAATACGAATCCCCTTAATCTGGTGTTCCAGCAGTGGCTGGCTAAGTTTAATACTGTACATCAAAGGATAGATTTTTTTTCTGGGGTGAAATTCAATTGGCAATATACCAATTTTCTAAATCTGGTGTTCCAGCTGTGGATGGCTAAGTTCAATACTGTACGTCAAAGGATAGATTTTATTCTGGGGTGAAATTCAATTGCCAAAAAAACAATCCTCTAAATCTGGGGTTACAGCTGGGGCTGGCCAAGTTTAATACTGTCCGTCAAAGCATAGATTTTTTTCTGGGGTGAAATTCAATTGCCAAAATACCAATCCCCAAAATTTGGTGTTCCAGCTGTGGTTGGCTAAGTTTAATACTGTACGTCAAAATATAGATTTTTTTCTGGGGTGAAATTCAATAGCCAAAATAACAATCCCCTAAATCTGGGGTTTTAGCAGTTGCTGGCCAAGTGTAATACTGTCCGTCAACGGATAGATTTTTTTGTGGGGTGAAATTCAATTGCCAAAATACCAATCCCGTAAATCTGGTGTTCCAGCTGTGGCTGGCTAAATTTAATACTGTCCGTCAAAGGATTGATTTTTTTCTGGGGTGAAATTCAATTGTGAAAATACGAATCCCCTTAATCTGGTGTTCCAGCAGTGGCTGGCTAAGTTTAATACTGTACATCAAAGGATAGATTTTTTTCTGGGGTGAAATTCAATTGGCAATATACCAATTTTCTAAATCTGGTGTTCCAGCTGTGGATGGCTAAGTTCAATACTGTACGTCAAAGGATAGATTTTATTCTGGGGTGAAATTCAATTGCCAAAATAACAATCCCCTAAATCTGGGGTTACAGCTGGGGCTGGCCAAGTTTAATACTGTCCGTCAAAGGATAGATTTTTTTCTGGGGTGAAATTCAATTGCCAAAATACCAATCCCCAAAATTTGGTGTTCCAGCTGTGGTTGGCTAAGTTTAATACTGTACGTCAAAATATAGATTTTTTTCTGGGGTGAAATTCAATAGCCAAAATAACAATCCCCTAAATCTGGGGTTTTAGCAGTTGCTGGCCAAGTGTAATACTGTCCGTCAACGGATAGATTTTTTTGTGGGGTGAAATTCAATTGCCAAAATACCAATCCCGTAAATCTGGTGTTCCAGCTGTGGCTGGCTAAATTTAATACTGTCCGTCAAAGGATTGATTTTTTTATGGGGTGAAATTCTATTTCCAAAATACCAATCACCTAAATCTGGTGTTCCAGCTGTGGCTGGCTAAGTTTAATACTGTACGTCAAAGGATAGATTTTATTCTAGGGTGAAATTCAATTGCCAAAATAACAATCCCCTAAATCTGGGGTTACAGCTGGGGCTGGCCAAGTTTAATACTGTCCGTCAAAGGATTGATTTTTTTATGGGGTGAAATTCAATTGCCAAAATACCAATCCCCAAAATTTGGTGTTCCAGCTGTGGCTGGCTAAGTTTAATACTGAATGTCAAAGGATAGATTGTTTTTGTGGGGTGCAGTCCAATTTCCAAAATACCAATCCATTAAATCAGTGGTTTTAGCTGTTGCTGGCCAAGTGTAATAATGTGCTTAAAAGGATAGATTTTATTTCTGGGGTGAAATTCAATTGCCAAAATAACAATCCCCTAAATCTATGGTTTTAACTGTTGCTGGCCAAGTGTAATACTGTGCATCAAAGGATAGATTTTTTTCTGGGGTGAAATTCAATTGCCAAAATACCAATCCCCTAAATCTGGTGTTCCAGCCTCTGACTGGCTAATTTTAATACTGTACGTCGAAGGATAGATTTTTTTCTGGGGTGAAATTCATTTGCCAAAATAACAATCCGCTAAATCTGAGGAAGTCGAATACTGTCCGACAAAGGATAGATTTTTTGTGGGGTTAAATTCAATTGCCAAAAAACCAATCCCCTAAATCATTGTTTTTAGCTGTTGCTGGCCAAGTATAATAATGTGGGTAAAAGGATAGATTTTTTCTGGGGTGAAATTCATTTGCCAAAATAACAATCCCCTAAATCAGTGGTTTTAGCTGTGGCTGGCTAAGTTTAATACTGTCCGTCAAAGGATAGATTTTTTCTTGGGTGAAATTCAATTGCCAAAATACCAATCCCCTAAATCTGGTGTTCCATCTGTGGTCGGCTAAGTTTAATACTGTACGTCAAAGGATAGATTTTTCTCTGGGGTGAAATTCTATTGCCAAAATAACAATCCCCTAAATCTGGTGTTCCAGATGTGGCTGGCAAAGTTTAATACTGTCCGTCACAGGATAGATTGTTTTTGTGTGGTGAAATCCAATTGCCAAAATACCAATCCCCTAAATCTGGTGTTCCAGCTGTGGCTGGCTAAGTTTAATGCTGTCCGTCAAAGGATATTTTTTTTTCTGGGGTGAAATTTAATTGCCAAATTGCCAATCCCCTAAATCAGTGGTTTTAACTTTTGCTGGCCAAGTGTAATAATGTTCGTAAAAGGATAGATTTTATTTCTGGGGTGAAATTCAATTGCCAAAATAATGATCCCCTAAATCTGTGGTTTTAGTTGTTGCCGGCCAAGTATAATACTGTCAGTCAAAGGATAGATTTTGTTCTGGGGTGAAATTCAATTGTCAAAATGCCAATCTCCTAAATCTGGTGTTCCAGCTGTGGCTGGTCAAGGGTAATACTGTCCGTCAAAGGATAGATTTTTTTGTGGGGTGATATTCAATTGCCAAAATTCCAATCCCTAAATCTGGTGTTCCAGCTGTGGCTGGCTGAGTTTAATACTGTCCGTCAAAGGATAGATTTTTCTCTTGGGTGAAATTCAATTGCCAAAATACCAATCCCCTAAATCGGGTGTTCCAGCTGTGGCTGGCTAAGTTTAATACTGTCCGTCAAAGGATAGATTTTTTCTGGGGTGAAATTCATTTGCCAAAATAATAATCCCCTAAATCAGTGGTTTTAGCTGTTGCTGGCCAAGTTTATTACTGTGCGTAGAAGGATAGATTTTTCTGTGGTTATATTCAATTTCCAAAATAACAATCCCCTAAATCTGGTGTTCCAGCTGTGGCTGGCTAAGTTTAATACTGTCCGTCAAAGGATAGATTGTTTTTGTGGGGTGAAATCTAATTGCCAAAATACCAATCCCCTAAATCTGGTGTTCCAGCTGTGGCTGGCTAAGTTTAATGCTGTCCGTCAAAGGATATTTTTTTTTCTGGGGTGAAATTTAATTGCCAAATTGCCAATCCCCTAAATCAGTGGTTTTAGCTTTTGCTGGCCAAGTGTAATAATGTTCGTAAAAGGATAGATTTTATTTCTGGGGTGAAATTCAATTGCCAAAATAATGATCCCCTAAATCTGTGGTTTTAGTTGTTGCCGGCCAAGTATAATACTGTCAGTCAAAGGATAGATTTTGTTCTGGGGTGAAATTCAATTGTCAAAATGCCAATCTCCTAAATCTGGTGTTCCAGCTGTGGCTGGTCAAGGGTAATACTGTCCGTCAAAGGATAGATTTTTTTGTGGGGTGATATTCAATTGCCAAAATTCCAATCCCCTAAATCTGGTGTTCCAGCTGTGGCTGGCTGAGTTTAATACTGTCCGTCAAAGGATAGATTTTTCTCTTGGGTGAAATTCAATTGCCAAAATACCAATCCCCTAAATCGGGTGTTCCAGCTGTGGCTGGCTAAGTTTAATACTGTCCGTCAAAGGATAGATTTTTTTCTGGGGTGAAATTCATTTGCCAAAATAATAATCCCCTAAATCAGTGGTTTTAGCTGTTGCTGGCCAAGTTTAATACTGTGCGTAGAAGGATAGATTTTTTCTGTGGTTATATTCAATTTCCAAAATAACAATCCCCTAAATCTGGTGTTCCAGCTGTGGCTGGCTAAGTTTAATACTGTCCGTCAAAGGATAGATTGTTTTTGTGGGGTGAAATCTAATTGCCAAAATACCAATCCCCTAAATCTGGTGTTCCAGCTGTGGCTGGCTAAGTTTAATGCTGTCCGTCAAAGGATATTTTTTTTTCTGGGATGAAATTTAATTGCCAAAATGCCAATCCCCTAAATCAGTGGTTTTAGCTTTTGCTGGCCAAGTGTAATAATGTTCGTAAAAGGATAGATTTTATTTCTGGGGTGAAATTCAATTGCCAAAATAATGATCCCCTAAATCTGTGGTTTTAGTTGTTGCCGGCCAAGTATAATACTGTCAGTCAAAGGATAGATTTTGTTCTGGGGTGAAATTCAATTGTCAAAATGCCAATCTCCTTAATCTGGTGTTCCAGCTGTGCCTGGTCAAGTGTAATACTGTCCGTCAAAGGATAGATTTTTTTGTGGGGTGATATTCAATTGCCAAAATTCCAATCCCCTAAATCTGGTGTTCCAGCTGTGGCTGGCTGAGTTTAATACTGTCCGTCAAAGGATAGATTTTTTTCTTGGGTGAAATTCAATTGCCAAAATACCAATCCCCTAAATCGGGTGTTCCAGCAGTGGCTGGCTAAGTTTAATACTGTCCGTCAAAGGATAGATTTTTTTCTGGGGTGAAATTCATTTGCCAAAATAACAATCCCCTAAATCAGTGGTTTTAGCTGTTGCTGGCCAAGTTTAATACTGTGCGTAGAAGGATAGATTTTTTCTGTGGTTATATTCAATTTCCAAAATAACAATCCCCTAAATCTGGTGTTCCAGCTGTGGCTGGCTAAGTTTAATACTGTCCGTCAAAGGATAGATTGTTTTTGTGGGGTGAAATCTAATTGCCAAAATACCAATCCCCTAAATCTGGTGTTCCAGCTGTGGCTGGCTAAGTTTAATGCTGTCCGTCAAAGGATATTTTTTTTTCTGGGGTATAATTTAATTGCCAAAATGCCAATCCCCTAAATCAGTGGTTTTAGCTTTTGCTGGCCAAGTGTAATAATGTTCGTAAAATGATAGATTTTATTTCTGGGGTGAAATTCAATTGCCAAAATAATGATCCCCTAAATCTGTGGTTTTAGTTGTTGTCGGCCAAGTATAATACTGTCAGTCAAAGGATAGATTTTGTTCTGGGGTGAAATTCAATTGTCAAAATGCCAATCTCCTAAATCTGGTGTTCCAGCTGTTGCTCCTGCGTCACCAAGCATCTCCACCATGTTACACGACAGCGTTCAGCTCTCCATCTCACAAACCTTGGAGAGAAAGCGTAAATTCCCACCTAGCCACCCTCGAGCCCTGGGCCTGAATGCCAGCATTTCTAAACTACTGGCCTTTGAAATGCTGTCATTCAGGCTGGTGGACACAGACAGCTTCAAACAGCTGATGGCGGTGGCTGTCCCACAGTACGTCATTCCCAGCCGCCACTACTTCTCCAAGAGAGCTGTTCCTTCCCTGCACAACCAAATATCGGATAAAATCAAGTGTGCACTGCGCAACGCCATCTGTGGCATAATACGTGATACGTGAACCAGTAAGCACGGCCAGGGACGCTATATCTCCCTAACTGCACACTGGGTAAATGTAGTGGCGGCTGGGCCCCAGGCGGAGAGCTGATTGGCGCACGTCCTTCCGCCGCCAAGGATCGCAGGGCATCATTCTTTGCCTCCTATTGCCTCCTCCTCCTACTCGGCTTCCTCCTCCTCTTCTTCCACTTGCTCATACGGTCAGCCACAGACCTTCACCACCAACTTCAGCACAGCCCAGGGTAAAGGTCAGCAGGCCGTTCTGAAACTCATGTGGTTGGGGGACAGGCCCCACACTGCCAAGGAGTTGTGGTGGGGTATAGAATAACAGACCGATGAGTGGTTGTTGCTGGTGAGCCTCAAGCCCGGCCTGGTTGGTGTGCGATAATGGGTGAAAACTTGTTGCAGCTCTGGGACTAGCCGGTTTGACGCACATCCCTTGCTGAATTTGGTGGTGCAGAAATTCAATCACAACTACCCCAATATATCAGATCTGCTGCATAAAGTGCGGGCCGTCTGTGCACGCTTCCGGTGTTCTCATCCTGCCGCTGCTCGCCTGTCTGCGCTACAGTGGCACTTCGGCCTTCCCGCTCACCGCCTCATATGTGACATGCCCACCAGGTGGAACTCCACCTTGCACATGCTGGAGAGACTGTGCGAGCAGCAGCAGGCCATAGTGGAGTTTCAGCTGCAGCAAGCACGGGTAAGTCGCACGGCGGAACAGCACCACTTCACCACCAATGACTGGGCCTCCATGCAAGACCTGTGTGCCCTGTTGCGATGTTTCGAGTACTCCACCAACATGGCCAGTGGCGATGACGCCGTTATCAGCGTTACAATACCACTTCTATGTCTCCTTGAGAAAACACTTAGGGCGATGATGGAAGAGGATGTGGCCCAGGAGGAGAAGGAAGAGGGGTCATTTCTAACACTTTCAAGCCAGTCTTTTAGAAGTGGCTCAGAGGGAGGTCTTTTGCAACAGCAGAGGCCAGGTACAAATTTGGCCAGCAAGGGACCACTACTGGAGGACGAGGAGGACAAGGATAAGGAGGAGGTGGAGGAGGATGAGGATGAAGCATGTTCACAGCGGGGTGGCACCCAACGCAGCTCGGGCCATCACTGGTGCGTGGCTGGGGGGAAATGGAGGACGATGACGATACGCCTCCCACAGAGAACAGCTTGTCCTTACCTCTGGGCAGCCTGGCACATATAAGCAACTACATGCTGCAGTGCCTGCGCAACGACAGCAGAGTTGCCCACATGTTAATGTGTGCTGACTACTGGGTGGCCACCCTGCTGGACCCCAAGTACAAAGACAACGTTCCCACCTTAATTCCCGCACTGGAGCGTGACAGGAAAATGCGCGAGCACAAGCGCACGCTGGTAGACGTGCTCCTGAGAGCATTCCCAACTGACACAGGGGGACAAGTGGAAGCAGAAGGCGAAGGCAGAGGAGGAGCAAGAGGTCGCCAACGCAGCTGTGTCACAGCCAGCTCCTCTGAAAACAGGGTTAGCATGGCCGAGATGTGGAAAAGTTTTGTCACAGCGCCACAGCTAACTGCACCACTAGCTGATAGGGAACATGTTAGCAGGAGGCAGCATTTCAACAACATAGTGGAACAGTACATGTGCACATGCCTCCACGTACTGACTGATGGTTCGGCCCCATTCAAATTCTGGGTCTCCAAATTGTCCATATGGCCAGAGCTAGCCTTTTATGCCTTGGAGGTGCTGGCCTGCCCTGTGGCCAGTGTATAGTCTGAACGTGTATTTAGCACGGCAGGGGGCGTCATTACAGACAAACGAAGCTGCCTGTCCACAGCCAATGTGGACAAGCTGACGTTTTTTTTTAAAATGAACCAAGCATGGATCCCACAGGACCTGTCCATCCCTTGTGCAGAATAGATATTTATAACTGCCTCACCCTCAACCATACATTCTTGTACTCCAGGGCACTTATTTATTGAATCCTCTGTTTTTTTAATTGTACCATTATTTTTGGGGGCAACACCAAGTTGAATGAACCTCTTCTCTGTCTTGGTTCCAGGGGCCTACATTTCAGCTAATCGCCTGCTGCTTTGGTGCGTGACATTAACCTCTTTTTGCTGTCAAATGACCTATCAGGGTGTCAGGGGCCTAAATAACTGAAAGAGGCCTGTTCCATTGGTGGGTAACATGATGCCTGTTTTGCTGCTATGGGACCTTTCTTCTCTGTCTGGGTGCTGGGGCCTAAATAACTGAAAGTGGCCTGTTCCATTGGTGGGTAACATAATGCCTGTTTTGCTGCTATGGGACCTTCCTCTGTCTGGGTGCTGGGGCTTAAATTACTGAAAGTGGCCTGTTCCAATGGTGGGTAACATGATGCGTCTTTTGCTGCTATAAGATCTTTCTCCTCTGTCTAGGTGCCAGGGGCCTACACTTTAGATAATCGCCTGTTGCTTTGGTGGGTGACATTATTCTCTTTTTGATATCGAATGGCCTCTATTCTGTCTGGGTGTCAGGGGCCTATATTTCATTTAATTGCTTGCTGTCTTGGTGGGAGACATTTAACTCTTTTTACTGTCAAATAACTGCCCCATTGTGTGGGTGTCAGGGGCCTATATGTCATTTAATCATTTGTTGTCTTGGTGGGAGAGATTAAACTCTTTTTACTGTCAAATTACCGCCCCATTGTGTGGGTGTCAGGGGCCTATATTTCGTTTACTTGCTTGCTGTCTTGGTGGGAGACATTTAACTCTTTTTACTGTCAAATGACTGCCCCATTGTGTGGGTTTTAGGGGCCTATATTTCGTTTCATCGCTTGCTGCATTGGTTGGAGATATTAAACTCTTTATACTGTCAAATGACCTCTACATTGTCTAGTTGTCAGGGGCCTATATTTCCTTTATTTGCTTGCTGCATTGGTGGGAGACATTAAACTCTTTTAACTGTCAAATGACCGCCCCATTGTGTGGCTGTCAGGGGCCAATATTTCGTTTAATTGCTTGCTCTCTTGGTGGGAGACATTAAACTCTTTTTACTGTCAAATGACCTCTCCTCTGTCTGGGTGTCAGGGGCCTATATTTTGTTTCATCGCTTGCTGCATTGCTGGGAGATATCAAACTCTTTATACTGTCAAATGACCTCTACATTGTCTAGTTGTCAGAGGTCTATATTTCCTTTATTCGCTTGCAGCATTGGTGGGAGACATTAAACTCTTTTAACTGTCAAATGACCGCCCCATTGTGTGGGTGTCAGGGGCCTATATTTTGTTTAATTGCTTGCTCTCTTGGTGGGAGACATTAAACTCGTTTTACTTTCAAATGACCTCTCCTCTGTCTGGGTGTCAGGGGCCTACATAAATGATAATGGCCTGTTCCATTGCAAGTTGACCTGAGGCCTGTGTTGCTGTTACAGGACCACTCTCCTCTTTGCGGGTGCCATGGTCCTCCTGAATTAGTAAATGATGCCTGTGGCACTGCTGGGTGAAATCCGTACTGAGTTGGCATAATTATAGCTCTCCTCTTTGTGGGTGCCATGGGTCTGAATTTGTGAATGAGGCCTGTGGCATTGCTGGGTGAAATCAATACTGTCTTGGCATGATTGTAACTCTCCTCTTTGTGGGTCCCGTGGTCCTGAATGTTTGAATAAGGCCTGTGGCCCTGCAGGCAGACATGATTCCTTCTTGGCTGTGATGACAACTTCAACTCCCATGTATGGTTGCCATTGGCCTGAGTCTGTGAGTGAGGCCTGTGACACTGCTGGCAGACATGAATCCTTCTTGGCTGTGATGTGAACTTCAACTCCTATGTATGGTTGCCATGGCCCTGAGTCTGTGAATGAGGCCAGTGGTACTGCAGGCAGACATAAATCCGTTTTAGCTGTGATAAGAACTTCAACTCCCATAGCATTCCCACCTGACGCCACCCTAACCTCCTATTCCACTTCCTCCTCCAAGTTGCCAATTGATATTGGTTCATTTTTATTTATTTTATTTTACGTCATTTCCCTATCCACATTTGTTTGCAGTGGATTTGCCTACATTTTGATGTCTTTTGCAGCCCTCTAGCCCTTTCCTGGGCTATTATACAGCCTTTTTAGTGCCCAAAAATTTGGGTTCCCATTGACTTCAATGGGGTTCGGGGTTAAGTTCGGGTCGAGTTCAGATCCCGAACCCTAACATGTTCGTGAAGTTCGGCCGAACTTCTCGAACCCAAACATCCAGTTGTTCGCTCAACTCTAATTATGTTCTATTTTTATAGAGCGGGCTGGAGTTTTCACTGATGCCAGTGCACCCTGCCCTGATAGCAGGTGCTCAGTTCCTGCACCTTCCAGATCAGCCTGCGATACCTGTACAGCGCTGGGAATGAAGTCACGTCTTGCAGCGCTGTACAGGTACGGCACTGGTTTCCTACAGGTTAATAAGCCTGATCCTTTCCCATCCATATTTGGGCCCCTTGTAAATTTCTGCCCTGGTACTGGCTGGCGGCAGCCTTGTGACTCCCCCCCCCCCCCCTTGAAAATTCAAGGCAGCAAGGCCCTTAACTGAAAAAATACCTCTCTAGTCCTTCTAGTCTGCTGCCTCTTGCCTGCACACTGTTCTGCCACAGTGCCACTGTGACTGTCTGCACCACTCCTAACTGCCACACACCACAGTGCTACTGTGACTGTCTGCACCACTCCTAACTGCTACACACCACTGTGCCACTGTGACTGCACCACTCCTAACTGCCACACACCACTGTGCCACTGTGACGGTCTGCACCACTCCTTACTGCCATACACCACAGTGCCACTGTGACTGTCTGCACCACTCCTAACTGCCACACACCACAGTGCCACTGTGACTATCTGCACCACTCCTAACTGCCACACACCACAGTGCCACTGTGACTGTCTAACTGCCACACACCACAGTGCCACTGTGGCTGTCTGCACCACTCCTAACTGCCACACACCACAGTGCCACTGTGACTGTCTGCACCACTCCTAACTGCCACACACCACAGTGCTTTTTTTTTTTTTTAAAACTAAAGCAGGCTCAGCTTGGCTGCAGTGTATCTGCAGACACACACTGACATACACAACACTGGTGAGGTGGTCACTTCACTAGAAGGCACAGCTGTTTTCTTGTCAGGAGCACTGGAGCAAGCGGCTACAAGGAAGATGGGAGGTTTTCCTGCCTGGAAGGTGAGCGGTGGCCGGCGGCAAGCATATAAGTGAGATAGGCATGAGCGTGCTCCCTGGCTTATGAGAGCGTGCATACAGGGCCGGATTAAGTATATCATAGGCAGGGAGCTGTTTACCCATGTTTACCTTGTGTCTCCTCTGTCTATTTGCCCTAACCGTCCCCTCTTCCACATATAGAATATACTGTCATTGCCCATTTCCCCTGAGGGTGCCAGGATCTGGCAAACATTTTGGGGGCAGCGTATGAAGCGATTTTCGAGGACCGCTATCGTCAGTGCTGACCCTAAACCATATAATCAATGCGATTAATCAACCCGAATTTGACCCTGAACCCCATTGAAGTCAATGGGGACCCGAACTTTTGAGCACTAAAATAGCTGTAAAAATGTAATGGAAAGGGCTAGAGGGCTGCAATGTTGTTAAGAGCATGGCAAGTGCTCTGCAAACAAATGTGGATAAGGAAATGACGTTAAATAACATAAAATAGGTAAAAATAAAAAATAATAATCTTGATCTAGGAGGACGAGTTCCATATGGAGTAAGAGGTTGAGGAGGCTGTGGATGTGGCGGTGTAGGTGGAAGAGGAGAAGGTAGCCTACACTGCTTTTTGGTTTTAAATGTTATTTTTAAAATTAGGGTACACCCCAAAACATTGGGAAATTTAACCTGTGATAACCACCTCCAGTCATACTAAACACACGTTCAGACAATACACTGGCTGCAGGGCAGGCCATCACCTCCAAGGGGTAAAGGGCAAGCTCAGGTCATGTGCCCAATTTGTAGACCCAGAAGTTTCAAGTTCCCAAGTAGTTAATGTATTTTTTATAGAGTGATTAATAAATATTACATTTTACCTATTAATAGTCAGAGAGGTTGCAAAGGTTACGCTAGGTCCAAGTGACCACCTAACCCCTCTTCCAGAAGTTGCAGGGGCTGACCCCTGTCAGTCAGTTCGTGTAGGCAAGCTGGTAGAGGATGAGGAAGTAGAGTAGGAGGAGGAAGCAACTGGAGGCAAACTGAAGCGCCCTGCAATCCTCAGTGGTGGAAGGACATGCACCAAACTGCTATCTGCCTCAGGCCCAGCCGCCACTGCATTTACCCAGTGTGCTGTTATGGAGATATAACGGCCCTGACCGTGCATACTGGTCCATGTATCTGTAGTCAGGTGCACCTTGCCACAGATGGCGTTGCGCAGTGCACACATGATTTTGTCCCCTACTTGGTTGTGAAGGGAAGGGATGGCTCGCCTTGAAAAGTAGTGGCGGCTGGACACAACGTACTGTGGGACAGCCACTGCCATAAGGCCTTTAAAACTCTCTGTCTCCAGCAGGCGGAATGACAGCATTTCAAAGGCAAGTAATTTAGAAGTGCTGGCATTCAGGGCTAGGGATCGTGGGTGGGTAGGGGGGTACTTCCTCTTCCTCTCCAGCGTTTGGAATATGGAGAGCTGAACGCTTCCGTGGGACATTGTGGAGATGCTTGGTGACCCAGGTGTTGGTGTTGCTGGCAGATCTTCTGTTTGTGGGATGCCAGGTGGCACTGTCACTCCAGAGGTGGATGATGAGGCCGCGACTGCAACAGAAGAGGAAGCAGGAGGAGCCAGAGACCTTTCTTGGTTTTTGAGGTGTCTACTCCACTGCAGCTTGTGCTTTGCACTTATATGCCTTGTCATGCAGGTTGTGCTCAGGTTGAGAACGTTTATGCCTCGCTTCAGGCTTTGATTGCACAGCATGCAAACCACTCGTGTCTTGTCGTCAGCACATTGTCTGAAGAACTGTCACGCCAGGGAAATCCTTGGAGCTGGCTTTGGTGTGCTCGGCCCCTTGCTGTGGTGGGCAGTAGGAGGCGTACTGTCTAGAGGACGGCCACTCCACTTTTGCACCCTGCTCCCTCTTCTGCAGTGCTTGTGGCTCTGTGCGACCACCGCCTCTTCCTCTGAACTACATCGGTCACTCGCATGACCTTGATTCCATGTGGGGTCGAGGACCTCATCGTCCTCCACATCATCTTCCACCCAGTCTTCACCTCTGACTTCCTTGTAAGTCTGCACACTTTCTAAAGCCCCAGCAGTTGGCACCTGTGTTTCGTTATCATCCGAGACGTGCTGCGATGGTCCTCCCATGTACTCATCTTTAAAAAATAAGTGGTTGGGCATCGGTGCACTCAATCTCTTCCACTTCTGGGGCAGCGCTAGGTGGATGGCCCTGGGAAACCCTGCTAACATAGTCATCAGAAAGCAGAAGAGACTGCAAGGGGGTGAGGTGAAAGACTGATGGACATCGGCTGCAGGTGCCAACTGTGGTCTTTCAGCA
Source organism: Bufotes viridis (assembly GCA_033119425.1). NCBI lineage: Eukaryota > Metazoa > Chordata > Amphibia > Anura > Bufonidae > Bufotes > Bufotes viridis. The sequence goes on from CM065589.1 coordinate 230,065,811, forward strand.
GGAGACTGAGAGGGAGACAATTTGAAGGAACTGGATACACTGGCAGCAACCCAATCTACTATCGCCTGTACTTGTTCAGGCCACACCATTCGTAGAGCAGCATTAGGCCAGACTAAATACGGATGCAGATTTTGTCGCCTACTCGCACCTGAGGAAGGGGTTTCACTTGTGCGTGTAGCTGGCACTGATCGACCATGTCCTCTCCCTCCAACAGAAGCTCTACCAGCAGCACCACGATCTGGGCCACGTCCCTTATTTGACGCTCTCCTCATATTTTTTTAAGAGACAATGTGAAGGAACTGGATACACTGGCAGCAACCCAATCTACTATCGCCTGTACTTGTTCAGGCCACACCATTCGTAGAGCAGCATTAGGCCAGACTAAATACGGATGCAGATTTTGTCGCCTACTCGCACCTGAGGAAGGGGTTTCACTTGTGCGTGTAGCTGGCACTGATCGACCATGTCCTCTCCCTCCAACAGAAGCTCTACCAGCAGCACCACGATCTGGGCCACGTCCCTTATTTGACGCTCTCCTCATATTTTTTTAATTCAGGATCTTGCCCTAAATGGGTGTTTAATTAATAGTAGAAAAGAACTACAGTATGTAAAGAGTGTGTCTCACACGGCCTGAACCAGACTAGGCCTTAATTAAAGATTTCTTTGCACAAAATGGCTGAATTTCAAAGGTTATTTTTCAAATGGCTGTATTTCAAATGGCTGAATCTGAATCAAACCCCTGTATGTATAGGGGGTATCTCACACGGTCAGAACCACTGTAGGCCTGAAGTAAATATATATTTGCACAAAAATGTTGTATTTCAAATGGCTGTATTTTAAATGCCTAATTCAAACCCCTGTATGTATATGGTGGATCACACACGCCCTGAATCAATGTAGGCCTGAAGTAAATATATCTTTGCACAAAATGGCTGTATTTCAAATGCCTAATTCAAACCTCTGTATGTATAGGGGGGAATACACACGCCCTGAATCAGCGTAGACCTGAAGTAAATATATCTTTGCACAAAATGGCTGTATTTCAAATGGCTGTATTTCAAATGCTTGATTCAAACCCCTGTATGTAGAGGGAATATCTCACACGGTCTGAACCACTGTAGGCCTGAAGTAAATATATCTTTGCACTAAATGGCTATATTTAAAATGGCTGTATTTTAAATGGCTGAATCAAACCCCTGTATGTATAGGGGGGATCACACACGCTCTGAATCAGTGTAGGAATGAAGTAAATATATCTTTGCACAAAATGGCTGTATTTCAAATGCCTAATTCAAACCTTTGTATGCATAGGGGGATCACACACGCCCTGAATCAGTGTAGGCCTAAAGTAAATATATCTTTGCACAAAAAGGCTGTATTTCAAATGCCTAATTCAAACCGCTGTATGTATAGAGGGGATCTCACAGGGCCTGAACCTCTGTAGGCCTGAATTCAATATTGGTGCACCAAATGGCGGTATTTAAAATCTCTGAGTGTAACCCAAATGTATTAAGTGTGTATCTCACAATGACATCTGCATCAAAGGCTGCCAACTAAATTTTTTGTTCCTGGGTCACATGCTGCTCTGGCCAATCACAGCCATGCCATTAGTAGGCATGGCTGTGATGGCCTCTTGGGGCAAGTAGTATGACGCTTGTTGATTGGCTGCTGTTCAGCCTTTCGAAAAGTGCCAAGAAAGCGCCGAACACCGATCCTGAACTTTTATGGAAATGTTCGGGTTCGGGTCAGTGTCCCGAACACCCCAAAATTCGGTACGAACCCGAACTATACAGTTCGGGTTCGCTCAACCCTAGTGGTGGACAAAATCAGGTGTGCACTGCGCAACGCCATCTGTGGAAAGATCCACATAACAACTGATACATGGACCAGTAAACACGGGCAGGGATGTTATATCTCTCTTAACAGCACACTGGGTAAATTCAGTGGCGGCTGGGCCTGAGGCGCAAAGCATTTTTGCAAATGTCCTTCCACCCCAGAAGATTGCAGGGCATTTCTCTTTGCCTCCTGTTACCTCCTCCTACTCGGCTTCCTCCTCCTCCTCCTACCCCCTCATCTGCTCAGCGTAACACCTTCACCACCCACAGCAGCACAGCCAGGGGGAAACGACAGCAGGCTGTTTTAAAACTTGTGTGTTTGTGGGACAAACCCCACACCGCGCAGGAGCTGTGGACAGGCATGGAACAACAGACCGATGATTGGTTTGTGCCACTGAGCCTCCATCCTGGCCTGGTGTTGTGCGCTAATGGGCGATATTATAGCAGGTCTGGGCCTAGCCGGTTTGACGCACATCCCCTGCTTGCCACATGTGCTGAATTAGGGGTGCAGAAATTCCTGAACACCAGACAGTGAAAATAAATTCAGTTAATCAAACACACACAACACCCCCACCCCTCTTTTCACTAAAACCATTAACAAACTATTTTTAAAATTACTTAAAGGGCTTCTGTCACCCCCACTGACGAATTTTCACTAGCTGACATTAGCTACTTGCTAATGTCAGCTGAGTTCAAACATATGTTTAATATCTTTTTTTCTTTTTTCAATCTTCTAAAAAACTTACTTTTGTTATATGTAAATTAGCTTCGCTACCAGCAAGTTGGGCGGGTACTTGCTGGTAGCCGCCCGCATCTTCATGGCCTTAGAGCGCCCCCTCTTCTTTTTGATAGACAGGGCCAGCGCGCTCTCCTCCTCTCGCTGGCCCTGTCTGCAGCTGCAATCCCGCGCCTGCGCCGTCTCGGTCTTTAGTCGAGGCGCAGGCGCTCTGAGTGAGGACGCTCGCTTGCGCTCCGTCCTCAGTGCGCCTGCGCCCGATGACGTCAGCGCTACACCCGGAAGAAAAGACGCCGGCATCGCCTGCTCTTTACCAGGGATGCCGGCGTCTTCTCTTCCGGGTGTAGCGCTGAGCGTCATCGGCGCAGGCGCACTGAGGACTGAGCGCCTAGCGAGCATCCTTCACTCAGAGCGCCTGCGCCGACTAAAGGCCGAGACGGCGCAGGCGCGGTTGCAGCTGACAGGGCCAGCGAGGGAAGAGCGCTAGTTCTATCAAGAAGAGAGGCAGCTATGGTGAAATGTGCGCTAGCAGCAATGTAGCCGCTATGTGCATATAACAGAAGATTGAAAAAGAAAAAGATATTAAACATATGTTTGAACTCAGCTGACATTAGCAAGTAGCTAATGTCAGCTAGTGAAAATTCGTCAGTGGGGGTGACAGAAGCCCTTTAAATACATATTAAAATAACTATAATGCAGCTAAACTAATTATATAAACAAACAAAACTATATACACGCCTTATCCTTAACTTAAGGCCAGCCAAATACAAGTTGCTCGGAGGGTGGGTTCCTGCACCAACATAGGCCCTGGCCTAGAACACAATTGTCCAGCCACGGCACAGTTCTGGAGGATGAGAAGAATAAGTAGGAGGAACGCTGGGGGATGCAGAGGACACAGACAATACACCTCTCTCAAAGAGGACAGCTTGTCCTTGCCTCTGTGCTGCCTGGCACACATGAGCGACTATATTCTGCAGTGCATGCCCAACAACCACTGAGTTACTGCCACATTCTAACTTGTGCTGATTACTGGGTGGCCATCCTGCTGATCCCCCATTACAGGGACAACGTGCCCTCCTCAATTCCCTCACACCTGACACCAGGAACTCAGTGGAAGCATAAGGTGAAGGCAGAAAAGGAGGAGAAAGAAGTCGCCAATGCAGCTGGGTCACCACCAACACCTCAGAATGCAGGGTTATCATGGGCGAAATGTGGAAATGTTTTGTCATCACGCCACAACAACCTGGACCACCAGCAGATCTAGAACGTCTTAGCAGGAGGCAGCATTTCAGCAACATGGTGGAACAGTACACGAACTGACTGATGAGTCTGCCCAGGGGCATAGCTACAGGGGAAGCTGGGGAAGCTACTGTTTTGGGGCCTTGACCTAGAAGGGCCGTTTCAGGAGGAGGAGGAGGACTAAAAGACTTTGTCAGGGCCCCTCAACAGTATTTTTCAATGAAATTATATACAGTTGCAGTACAGACAGTGTAGAAAGCAGATAGAACAGCTACTGGGCCTGGTCTGAGAGATTGATCTTTAGTAGCTCCAGGAATTGCGGCATGAAAGGAAGGGGTTGCGCAAAAATTACTATGGGAGGGGGGTCCCAGTCAAATATTTGCTGTGGTGCCCAATCATTTCTAGCTACGCCACTGGGTGTGCCCCATTCAACTTCTGGGTCTTCAAATTGGGCACGTGTCCTGAGGTTGCTCTTTACGCCTTGGAGGTGCTAGCCTACCCCGCAGCCACTGTATTGTCTGAATGTGTGTTTAGCATGGCTGGGGGCAATATCACAGACAAGCGCAGTGGTCTGTCAGCAGCCAATGTGGGCAAGCTTTCGTTTATTAAAAAGAACCAGGCATGGATCCCACAGGACTTGTTTGTACCTTATGCAGAATAGACATGTATACAGGTCTCACCAAACCATTGTTATACTACCGTGCACTTACACTTTGTTGTTTTTATGGGGGTTTTTTTCAATTTTTTTGTGGTCTACAGCAATTTATTTAAAAAAATAAAAAAAATGTTGTTGGCGACTAGTACCTTTGGCTTCACAGCCCAAAAAGGCTTTATGTCATGCAAGAATATAACCACCAATTGTAAGTTCCCTAGGCAGTGCAGGGCTTTGTACCTGGCAAAAATGGTAATATTGCACCCAACAATTTAAAAGAGGATTATTCACGTTTTCGGTCACTGTCACCTATGCAGTGCAGGGCTTTGTACCCTGCAAAAATGGTAATATTGCACCCAACAATTTAAGAGAGGATTATTCACATTTTCGGTCACTGTCACCTATGCAGTGCAGGGCTTTGTACCCGGCAAAAATGGTAATATTGCACCCAACTATTTAAAAGAGGATTATTCACATTTTTGGTCACTGTCACCTACGCATTGCAGGGCTTTGTACCCGGCAAAAATGGTAATATTGCACCCAACAACTTAAAAGAGGATTATTCCCATTTTCGGTCACTGTCACCTAAGCAGTGCAAGGCTTTGTACCCGGCAAAAATGGTAATATTGCACCCAACAACTTAAAAGAGGATTATTCACATTTTCGGTCACTGTCAACTATGCAGTGCAGGGCTTTGTACCCGGCAAAAATGGTAATATTGTACCTAACAATTTAAAAGAGGAGTATTCACATTTTCGCTCACTGTCACCTAAGCAGTGCAAGGCTTTGTACCCGAGAAAAATTGTAATATTGCACCCAACAATTTAAGAGAGGATTATTCACATTTTCGGTCACTGTCACCTATGCAGTGCAGGGCTTAGTACCCGGCAAAAATGGTACTGTTGCACCCAGCAATTTAAAAGGAGATTATTCACATTTTCGGTCACTGTCAACTACTCAGTGCAGGGCTTTGTACCTGGCAAAAATTGTAATATTGCACCCAACAATTTAAGAGAGCATTATTAACATTTTCTTTCACTGTCACCTATGCAGTGCAGGGCTTTGTACCTGGCAAAAATGGTAATATTGCACCCAACAATTTAAAAGAGGATTATTCACATTTTCAGTCACTGTCGCCTATGCAGTGCAGGGCTTTCTACCCGGCAAAAATTGTAATCTTGCACCCAACAATTTAAGAGAGGATTATTCACATTTTCGGTCACTGTCACCTAAGCAGTGCAAGGCTTTGTATCCGGCAAAAATGGTAATATGGTACCTAACAATTTAAAAGAGGAGTATTCACATTTTCAGTCACTGTCACCTAAGCAATGCAAGGCTTTGTACCCGGCAAAAATTGTAATATTGCACCCAACAACTTTAGAGAGGATTATTCACATTTTCGGTCACAGTCACCTATGCAGAGCAGGGGTTTGTACCCGGAAAAAAATGGAATATTGCATCCAACAATTTAAAAAAGGATTATTCACATTTTCGGTCACTGTCACCTATGCAGTGCAGGGCTTTGTACCTGGCAAAAATTGTAATATTGCACCAAACAATTTAAAAGAGGATTATTCACATTTTCGATCACTGTCACCTATGCAGTACAGGGCTTTGTACCCGTCACAAAAGGTAATATTGTTCACTATAATTTCACTAAACAGTAAGGCAGTGCCCGTGTCATAAATAGAATACATTTCCTTAGGTCACACAACAGTGTAACGGGGCAATTCAATACAATTACTTCACTATCGCCAAAAATGTGATTTTTCAAACCAAGAAATGCAGCGTACACCGCAAATGTGCTATCTACCACAAAACCAGTGTGTTTGCAACCAACTATGTAAATGCGGAGTTCAAAAGGTTACTTTAAATACTGAAATACAGGATAGGCCTAAGTTCTGCTATGTATCACAAAACCAGTGTTTATTGCAACAAACTACAGAAATACAGTATGTCACTGCTAAATTTTAAAATACGTTTTTGGGCGTTGTATGCCAAACTGCTCTGTGTAACAGCAATAAGGGTTTATTTACCACAAAATACACTAATGCAGTATTTTCCTGCTGAAATTTAAACGTAGGTATTTGTGCGGTTTATTGAAGACTGCTCTGTGGACCGAGAATACGGCTTTTTTCCCCAAAACACTAAAGCACTAATTCTGTGCAGAAATTTAAAATAGGTATTTGTACGCTGTATGCACAAATGCTCTGTGAAATTTAAAATACGTATTTGGGCGGTGTATTTAAAACTGCTTTGTGGACCAGGAATACACTGATGCACTATTTCACTGCAGAAATGTAAAATATGTATTTATACACCTACTTTGCGAAACAAGAACACGGCTGTTTTTTTTCCCTAAAACACACTAATGCACTATTTCAGTGCTGAGATTTAAAATAGGTATTTGTACGCCTTATTCACAACTGCTTTGTGGACCTGGAATACAGCTTTTTTTCCCTAAAACACACTAATGCACTATTTCAGTGCTGAGATTTAAAATAAATGTTTGTACGCTGTATGCTCAACTGCTTTGTGAACCAAGAAAATGGCTTTTTCCCCAAAAAATCAGAAATGCACTATTTAATGGCTGGAAATTAAACGTAGGTATTTGCACACTGTATGCACAACTGATTTGTGAACCAAGAACACAGCTTTTTTCCCCTAAAACGCATTAATACACTATTTCAGTGCAGAGATTTAAAATAGGTAATTGTACGCTGTATGAACAAGTGCTTTGTGGACCTAGAACACTGCTCTTTTTTCCCCTAAAACACACTAATGCACTATTTCAGTGCTGAGATTTAAAATAGGAATTTGTACGCTCTATGCACAACTGCTTTATGAACAAAGAACAAAGCTTTTTTCCCCAAAATTCACAAATGCACTATTTAACGGCTGGAAATAAATGTAGGTATTTGTACGCTGTATGCACAACTGCTTTGTGAACCAAGAAAATGGCTTTTTTTTCCCTAAAACACACTAATGCACTATTTCAGTGCTGAGATGTAAAATAGGTATTTGTACGCTGTATGCTCAACTGCTTTGTGAACCAAGAAAATGGCTTTTTCCCCCAAAATTCAGAAATGCACTATTTAATGGCTGGAAATTAAACGTAGGTATTTGTACACTGTATGCACAACTGATTTGTGAACCAAAAACACGGCTTTTTTTTCCGTAAAACACATTAATACACTAATTTAGTGCTGAGATTTAAAATAGGTAATTGTACGCTGTATGCACAAGTGCTTCGTGGACCTAGAACACTGCTTTTTTTTCCCTAAAACACACTAATGCACTATTTCAGTGCTGAGATTTAAAATAGGAATTTGTACGCTCTATGCACGACTGCTTTATGAACCAAGAACACAGCTTTTTTCCCCAAAATTCACAAATGCACTATTTAACGGCAGGAAATAAATGTAGGTATTTGTACGCTGTATGCACAACTGCTTTGTGAATCAAGAACACGGCTTTTTTTCCCTAAAACACACTAATGCACTATTTCAGTGCTGAGATGTAAAATAGGTATTTGTACTCCGTATGTACAACTGCTTTGTGGACCTGGAATACCGCTTTTTTTCCTTAAAACACACTAATGCACTATTTCAGTGCTGAGATTTAAAATAGATATTTGTACGCTGTATGCACAACTGCTTTGTGAACCAAGAACACGGCTTTTTTTTCCCGAAAACACACTAATGCACTATTTCAGTGCTTAGATTTAAAATAGGTATTTGTACGCTGTATGCACAACTGCTTTGTGGACCAGGAATTCGGATTTTTTCCCCCAAAAAATACACTGATGCACTATTGCACTGCAGATATGTAAAATAGGTATTTGTACGCTGTATGTCCAACTGCTTTGATGACCTGGAATACATCTTTTTTCCCCAAAAATTCACTTATGCACTATTTCACTGCAGAAATATAAAATAGGTATTTTGGCGGTGTATTTAAAACTGCTTTGTGGACCAGGAATACCACTTTTCTTTCCTTTTCCAAAAAATTCACTGATGCACTATTTAACTGCTGAAATTGAAAAACAGATGGATTTAAAAAAAAACACTTTTCAGTATAACTGGGCTCAGGACTGGGTACAAAAATGTAGGATTGCAGTAGAACCCTCCCTCAATAATTGCTGTAGCTTGAAGATTTCACACCACCAGGTTCAGATTTCTTTCCTAATCACTCCCTGGGAGCACTGGCAGCAACCTTTCCCTATACTAACAGCAGCAGAGTGACGTGCCGCACTACGTGACTCCAGCTTATAAAGAGTCTGGGTCAGCCAATTACAGCCATACCATTAGTAGGCATGGCTGTGATGGCTTCTTAGGGCAAAGATGTAAAACGCTTGCTGATTGGCTGCTCTGGAGCCTTTCAAAAAGAAGGAAGAATCGCCGAACAACGGCCCCGAACCCGAACTTTTATGAAAATGTTCGGGTCTGTGTCCCGAACATCCTAAAATTCGGTACGCTACTGTACGTGTGACATACTAGCAAGCATATATACCATTTAATATGATGAAGGCGAGCAGTAAAGGACAAGGAAGTGGCCATGCTGCTAAAGGTGCATGCAGAGGCCGTGGTCCTGGGCGTGGTGAAACTGTTCCTGCTGCCAGAGCACAAGAAAGACACTCATCCACGATACCTAGCTTCATGTCCCAGTTTGCAGGGCGGCGCAGGACAAGACTATCGAAATCAGGCCAGTGCAACCAGGTGGTCAGTTGGATTGCAGCAGAGAATGCTTCCAGTCGGTTAAGCACTACCCTGCCTTCCACAAAGTCCAGTCTCTGTAGCCAAGAGTCTGATCAACAGAATTCTCACCCTGATCCTCCTTCCTCTCACCATGAAGAGTCTTGGCAAACAAGTGATCTCACACTCAGATATTCCGAGGAGCTCTTTTCATCACCATTCCTTGATTTGGTCCTCTCGCCAAGCCTGCTTGAAGAGGGATATGAGGAGATCTTGTGCACTGTTTCCCAAACTCTTGAGCATCCACAGTCAGAAAAAGATTACGGTCGGGAATGGCAATTAGTGTTTCACGAGGTGGATGATGATGATGATGAGACACAGTTGCCAATAAGTCAACAGCAATTAGTGGCTTAAGAGGTTCATGATGAGGATGAGACACAGTTGTTAAAGTGAGGTTCTTGATAGGTCAACAAGTAAGGAGAAGGACCAGAGTGAGGAAGTGGAAGAGGAGGTGGTGGGAAGGTGGCAACCTAGGAAGGTGGCAAGCCGAGCGAGGGCAGCAGTACAGAGGGGGAGGGATCCGCAGCACCGCAACAGGCTGAAAGAGGAAGTGGGGTGGCAAAAGGGAGAAGGCGGGCCACACCAAACAGGCCCGCAATTGTTCTCCGGAGCAACCCCCTGCGGAAATCTCCTTTGCCAAGTGGTAGGTGTTCCACAGTCTGGCTTTTTTTGATGAAAGTGTGGCCGAAAAAAGAATTGTCATTTGCAGCCTGTGCTGTACCAGAATGAGCAGTGGCGTGAACACTAGCAACCTCACCACCACCAGCATGATCCTCATCTTGCAGCACGAGTCAGCCATTAGTCAGTAGCTGGAAGCAGTGTAGCACTGCAGTGGGGAAGCGGCAACAGGCCGTGCTGAAATTTATTTGCTTAGGTGACAAACAGCACACTGCCACAGAGCTGTGGCAGGGTATAAGGGAACACACTGAGCTGTGGCTCTCTCCATTCAACCTATAACCAGGCATGGTTGTGACTGATAATGGCCTTAACTTGGTGGTGGCGTTGGAGCTTGGCAAGCTCACACACATACCATGCCTAGCCCACATATTTAACTTAGTGGTTCCCACTGCCCCAATTTTCCTGAGCTACTGGTGAAGGTGTGCCGTGTGTGTGCCCATGTAGGAAAGTCATCTACAGCTGCCTCTGGACTGGCAATGCTGCAGCAACACTTGCAAGTGACAGCTGACGACTGTTGTGCGACATGAGCACGCGCTAGAACTCCACGTTCCACATGTTGGCCAGGCTTTGTGAGTAGCAGAGGGCAGTAGTGAAATACCAGCTGCAACACGGTCATCGCCTTTCCAGTCAGCTTCTGCTCTTCACAAACAATGAGTGGGCAACTTTGAGGAATCAACACAGATGGTGAGTGGCAATGCCACTATTATCAGTGTAACTATCCCACTTCTGTGTCTACTGAAACACTCGCTGCTCACAATGAAAGCGGACACTTTGCATGTGGAAGAGGTGGAAATGGGGGAAGACAGTACACAGGGTGATACCCAGACCACCCTCAGTTCATCTTCTCAGCGGGAATTGGATGATGATGAGGAGGAGCAGGAGACGGTTGCCTCCGCTACAGAGGGTAGTACCCATTGCTGGTTTATTCCATCTGTTTAGCGTGGATGGGCAGAAGAGGAGGATGATGAGATTGAGAGTCATCCTCGTGATGAGGACAGTAAAGTCTTTTCTGTTGGAATCTCTGGCACACATGGCTGACTTTATGTTATGCTGCCTTTCCCGTGACCCTCGCGTTATACGTATTATGGCCAACACCGATTACTGGTTGTTCACCCTTCTCGACCCCCGCTACAAAGAGAACTTCTCATCTCTCATTCTTGAGGTGGAGAGGACTAGCAAAATGGTACAATACCAGAAGGTCCTTGTGGGAAAATTGCTCCAAAAATTTCCAGCTGACAACGCTTTTGGCAGAGTACGTGGTTCCTTGGGCAACCGAGGAGGGGAGACGAGGGGAACACACAGCAGTTCCAACAGAGGCAGGGCAACACTCTCCAAGGCCTGGGCCTGATGCACGGCCTAGTGTCACAAGGAGGGAAAAGTTTTGGAAGATGGTGGAGTACGTAGCAGTCTGTGTCAGCATCTTCAGTCATCCCTCTGTGCCTTACAACTATTGAGTGTCTAAGCTGGACACATTGCACGAACTGGTGCTCTACGCCTTGGAGGTGATGGCCTGCCCTGCCCCCAGCGTTTTGTCAGAGTGGGTATTTTGCGCTGCTGGGGGCATAATCACTGATAAGCGCATCCACCTGTCAACTGAAAATGCTGACTAGGGTTGAGTGAACGCGAACTGTAAAGTTTGGGTTCGTACCGAACATTACTGTCTTTCGCACCCGGACCCATTTCCGTTAAAGTTCGGGTTCAGGTTTGCTGATTTCTTCCTGCTTTTTGAAAGGCTGCAGGGCAGACAATCAACAAGCGTTCCACTACTTTGCCCTAAGAAGCCATCACAGCTATGCCTACTATTGGCATGTCTGTGATTGGCTTAGTGCAGCATGTGACCCAGCCTCTATTTAAGCTGGAGTCACGTAGCGCCGCACGTCACTCTGCTCTTCTCAGTGTAGGAATAGGATGCTGCCGCTTCTGTGAGGGACAGATTAAGGAAGAAATCTGTTGAACATGGTGGTATTAACTCTTTAAATTACAGCAATTATTGAGTGTGCTATGCTACATATTTGTATCCAGCCCTGAGCCCAGTGATACTGCAAAATAATTTTTAATCCATTTGTTACTTAGGTGGGGATCGGTGGCCATTTTAGCAACTGCAGTGTCCTTGGAACTGTATGTGACCTGCATATGTGCCAGCCTGCCAGGGACATCAGTATAATTATTTTGTGGTAGCTCAGTGGAGGAAAAATTCCTTTTTTCTGGCAGTTCAAGTCCTCCTACATTAGCTATTTTATAATTTTGGGGTGACATAGTGCATTTCTGTAGTTGGGGGAAGAAACCTGTACTGTCGTACCACAGAGCACGTTTGCATACACCGCTAAAAAAAACGATTTAAAAATTTTGCAGTGATGTAGCGCATTTCTGTAGTTGCTGTAATAAACCCGTACTGTCGTACCACAAAGCATGTTTGCATACACCGCTGAAAAACCTACCGTATTTTAAAATTTTGCAGTGAAATAGTACATTTCTGTAGTTGCTGTAATAAACCCGTACTGTTGTACCACAGATCACGTTTGCATACACCGCTGAAAAACCAATTTTAAAATTTTGCGGTGACATAGTGCTTTTCTCTAGTTGCTGTAATAAACTCGTACTGTCGTACCACAGAGCACGTTTGCTTACAACGCTGAAAAACCTGTTTTATAATTTTTCGGGTGACCTACCGTATTTCTGTAGTTGGGTTAATAAACCCGTACTATTGTGCCACAGAGCACGTTTGCATACAACGCTGAAAAACCTATTTTAAAATTTAGCAGTGACATACAGCATTTGTGTAGTTGGGGGAAATAAACCCGTATTGTTGTTCCACAGAGCAATTTTGCAAAGAACGCGGAAAAAACTATTTAAAAATTTAGCAGTTACTAGAGTTGAGCGAACACCTGGATGTTCGGGTTCGAGAAGTTCGGGCAAACTTCACGAAAATGTTCGGGTTCGGGATCCGATCTCGGCCCGAACTTGACCCTGAAACCCCATTGACGTCAATGGAGACCTGAACTTTTGGGCACTAAAAAGGCTGTAAAACAGCCCTGGAAAGAGCTAAAGGGGCTGCAAAAGGCATCAAAATGTAGGTAATTCCCCTGCAAACAAATGTGCATAGGGAAATGACGAAATAAAATAAATAAAAATTAACCAATATCAATTGGCAACTTGGAGGAGGAGAGGTGGAATAGGAGGTTGGGGTGGCGTCAGGTGGGAATGCTATGGGAGTTGAAGTTCTCATCACAGCCTAAAAGGATTCATGTCTGCATGCAGTGCCACAGGCCTCATTCACAGACTCAGGACCATGGCAACCATACATGGCAGTTGAAGTTCTCATCACAGCCTAAAAGGATTCATGTCTGCATGCAGTGCCACAGGCCTCACTCACAGACTCAGGCCAATGGCAACCATACATGGGAGTTGAAGTTGTCATCACACCCAAGAAGGAATCATGTCTGCCTGCAGGGCCGCAGGCCTCATTCAAACATTCAGGCCCACGGGACCCACAAAGAGGAGAGTTAAAATTACGCCAAGACAGTATTGATTTCATCCAGCAATGCCACAGGCCTCATTCACAGATTCAGACCCATGGCACCCATAAAGAAGAGAGTTACAATCATGCCAAAACAGTATTGATTATTGATTTCACCCAGTAGTGCAACAGGCCTCATTGACTAATTCAGGACCATGGCACCCGCAAAGAGGTGAGAAGTCCCGTAACAGCAACACAGTCCTCAGGTCAACTTGCAATGGAACAGGCCATTATCATTTATGTAGGCCCCTGACACCCAGACAGAGGAGAGGTCATTTGACATTAAAAAGAGATTAATATTTACCACCAATGCAGCAAGCGATGAAACAAGATATAGGCCCCTGACAACCAGACAATGTAGAGGTCATTTGACAGCATAAAGAGGATAATGTCTCCCACCAATGCAGCAAGCGATAAAACGAAATATAGTCCCCTGACAACCAGACAATGTAGAGGTCATTTGACAGCATAAAGAGGGTAATGTCTCCCACCAATGTAGCAAGCGATGAAACGAAATATAGGCCCCTGACAACCAGACAATGTAGAGGTAATTTGACAGCATAATGAGGATAATGTCTCCCACCAATGCAGCAAGCGATGAAATATAGGCACCTGACAACCAGACAACGGGGAGGTAATTTGACAGTAAAAAGAGGATAATGTCTCCCGCCAATGCAGCAAGCAATGTAACGAAATATAGGCACCTGACAACCAGACAACGGGGAGGTAATTTGACAGCATAAAGAGGATAATGTCTCCCACCAATGCAGCAAGCGATGTAACGAAATATAGACCCCTGACAACCAGACAATGTAGAGGTCATTTGACAGCATAAAGAGGATAATGTCTCCCACCAATGCAGCAAGCAATGAAACGAAATATAGGCCCCTGCCAACCAGGGAATGGGGTGGTCATTTGACATGATAGTAAATAGAGTATAATGTCTCCCATCAATGCAGCAAGCGATGAAACAATATATAGGTCCCTGACAAACAGACAATGTAGAGGTCATTTGACAGCATAAAGAGAATAATGTCTCCCACCAATGCAGCAAGCGATGAAACTAAATATAGGCCCCTGATAACCAAACAATGGGGCGGTCATTTGACATGACAGTAAAAAGAGGAGAATGTCTCCCACAAATGCAGCAAGCAATGAAACTAAATATAGGCCCCTGACAACCAGACAATGTAGAGGTCATTTGACAGCATAAAGAAAATAATGTCTCCCACTAATGCAGCAAGCTATGAAACAAAATATAGGCTCCTGACAACCAGACAATGTAGAGGTCATTTGACAGCATAAAAAGGATAATGTCTCCCAAGAAGTATGGAGTACAAGAATGTATGGTTGAGGGCAAGGCAGTTATAAATGTCTATTCTGCACAAGGTACGGACAAGTCCTGTGGGATCCAAGCCTGGTTCATTTTAATGAACGTGAGCTTGTCCACGTTGGCTGTAGACAGGCAGCTTAGTTTGTCTGTAATGACACCACCTGCCGTGCTAAATACACGTTCAGAAAATGCACTAGCTGCAGGGCAAGCCAACACCTCCAAGGCATAAAGGGCAAGCTCTGGCCAGAAGTTGAATGGGGCAGAACCATCAGTCATTACATGAAGGCGTGTGCACATGTACTGTTTCACCATGTTGTTGAAATGCTGCCTCCTGCTAATACGTTCCCTATCAGCTGGTGGTGCAGTTTGCTGTGGCGCAGTTACAAAACTTTTTCACATCTCGGCCATGCTAACCCTGCTGTCTGAGGAGCTGGCCGTGACACAGCTGCGTTGGCGACCTCTTCCTCCTCCTCCTCTCCCTTCGCCTTGTGCTTCCACTTGTCCCCCCGTGTCAGTTGGGAATGCCCTCAGGAGCGCGTCTACCAGTGTGCCCTTGTAGTCGCGCATCTTTCTATCAAGCTCCAGTGCGGAAAATTAAGGTGGGCATGTTGTCCTTGTACCGGGGATCCAGCTGGGTGGCAACCCAGTAGTCAGCACAAGTTAAAATGTGGGCAACTCTGCTGTCATTGCGCAGGCACTGCAGCATGTAGTCTCTCATGTGTGCCAGGCTGCACAGAGGTAACGATAAGCTGTCCTCTGTAGGTGGTGTATCGTCTGTGTCCTCCGTATCCCCCCAGCCACGCACCAGTGATGTCCCGGAGCTGTGTAGGGTGCCACCCTGCAGTGAAACCGGTTCCTCCTCCTCCTCCTCTACCTCATCCTCCTCCTCCTCCTCTCCCTCCAGATGTGTGCCCTTGCTGTCCACATGTGCACCTGGCCTCTGCTGGTGCAGGAACCCACCCTATGAGCCACTTCTGTATGACCTGCCTGAAACCCTGTGAAATGCCCCCTCTTCCTCCTCCTCCTGTGCCGCATCCTCTTCCATCATCGCTGTAATATTTTTTTCAAGGAGACATAGAAGGTGTATTGTAATGCTAACAACGGTGTCATCAGCACTGGCCATGCTGGTCGAGTACTCCAAAGACCACAATAAGGTACACTGGTCTCACATGCAGGCCCAGTCACTGGTGGTGAAGTGGTGCTGATCCACAAAGCGACTGACCCGTGCATACTGCGGATCATACCCGTGCATACTTATTTCTTCCTTCTCTCCAATGTTTGGGAGATGGACAGCTGAATGCTGCCGTGTGACATGGTGGAGATGCTTGGTGATGGTTTCGTATGTGGTGGTGTTGGTTGAACATCCTCTGTTTGCTTGTTGCCAGGTGCCACGGTGACGCCAGGGGTAGAGGGAGGCCGAGCCAGCAGCAGAAGTGGGAGCAGGAGGAGCATGAGAGAGTTCCTTGTTTTTAAGGTGTTTACTCCACTGCAGTTCATGCTTTGCATGTAGATGCCTGGTCATGCAGGTTGTGCTCAGGTTAAGAACATTTATGCCACACTTCAGGCTCTGATGGCACAACATGCAAACCACTCGTCTTGTCGTCAGGACATTGTGTGAAGAACTGCCATGCCAATGAACTCCTTGGAACAGGCCTTGGTGTGCTTGGTGCCTGGGTGCAGTGGACAGTAGCAGGTGTACTGTCTCTTTAACAGCCGCTGCGCTTTTGCATGATGCTCCCATTTTTGCTGTGCTGTTGCCTCTGTGCGACCACCGCCTCTTCCTCAGAACTGCACACCTCACTAGCACGACCTTCAGTCCAGTCTGGGTCTAGGACTTCATCATCCTGCACATCATCTTCCACCCATTCAAGACCACTGCCCTCCTCGTCGGTCTTCACATTGCAGAAAGCCACAGCAGTTGGCACCTGTGTTTCGTCATCATCAGAGACGTTTTGGGGCGGTATTCCCATGGCCTCATCCTGCAACAAAAGTGGTTGAGCATCAGTGCATTCAAGGTCTTCCTCTTCTGGGGCAGGGCTAGGTGGATAAGCCGGGGAAACCCTGCCAACAGAGTCATCAAAAATCATGAGACTTTCCTGCATGATTTGGGGCTCTGACTGCTTGGCTGATTTGCAAGGGGGTGAGGTGGAAGACTGATGGACATGGGCTGCAGGTGCCAACTCTGAGCTTTCTGCAGAGGACTGGGTGTTAGATACTGTGAAGGAACTGGAGGCACTGTCAGACACCCAATCTACTATCGCCTGTACATGTTCTGGCTTCACCATTCATAGAGCGACATTTGGGCCTTTCAAATACCGCTGCAGATTCTGTCGCCTACTCGAACCAGAGGAAGGTGTTTGACTTGGAGCGGTAGTTGGTGCTGAACGGCCGCGTCCTCTCCCAGCAACAGGAGCTCCACCAACACCACCACGACCATGCCCACGTCCCTTATTTGATGTTCTACTCATTATTTTCGTTCACCCACCAAGCTGAAAGATTGGTCTCTCTCCAGTGTCAATTTTCCTGCCACTAGTCAACAATTAGTTCGCTAAGGCAGTGCCCGTGTCATAAAAATGCTCTGTGGACCCAGAATAATGTTTTTTGTGCCCAAAATACACTGATTCTCCATTTCTATGTGGAAATGTAAAATATTTTTTTGTTACGCTGTATGCGGTTTTTGGAACAAGAACAAGTATTTCTGTAATAAAATACACAAAATTAGTATTTCACTGCTGTAAATTGAAATTGATTATTTATACACCGGATGCGCAACATATTTATACTATGTATGGACACCAGATTTGGGGACCCAGAACACGGATTTAGTCATCAAAATTCACAAATGCAGTATTAGACTGTTATAAATTGGAAATAATTATTTAAACTACGGATGCACAACAGTTTTTTCGGCCTAAAACACGCCTTTTTTTAATAAAACCCCAAAATGCAGTTCTTAACTGCTGTACATTAACAGTAGATATTTTTACTTTGTATGGACACCAGATTTGGGCACCCAGAACACGGATTTGGTCACCAAAATTCACTAATGCAGTATTAGACTGTTATAAATTGGAAATAATTATTTAAACGACGGATGCACAACTGTTTTTTTGGCCTAAAACATGGCTCTTTTCAATAAAACCCCAAAATGCTGTTTTTTACTGCTGTAAATTTAAATTAGATATTTATACTGTGTATGTACAACTGCTTTGTGAAGCAAGAATATTGCTTTTTTCACACAAAAAAGAATAATGCACTATTTTTCAGCTGTAATGTGAAATCGGTATTTAAGCGGTGCATTTCAAGATGCTCTGTGGATCAGGATTACCACTCTTTTGTCAAAAAAATACACTTATGCTGTATTTCACAGCAGCAATGTAAAATAGGTGGTTGTAATGGGGATTTCAGACTGTTTGGTGGACCTTGAATAACGTTTTTTTTCTATAAAAAACAAAGAAGCACTATTTCCATGCAGAAATATAAAATATGTCGTTGAATGGTGTATGCAGAACTGTTTTATGGACAAGAAATACGGTTTTCCCCCCAAAATTACACGGATTCTCTATTTCACCGCAGAAATCTCAAATATATAGTTTGGCGGTGTAAAATTGGCTTGGTGGATCATTTTAACTAAAATACAATGATGCACTATTTGGTAGCTGAAATGGAATATACAGTTTAGTGCATAGTATACAAAAGTGCTCGGTGGCACCACAGAGCCCAGGCTAGACAGATGGACTATTTCACCCCTTAAACATACAAAAGGCAATATAGGGGACTTGAGCAGCCAGAAAAAAAAGTTTTTTTCCTTCACTGAGCTACAAAATAGGATTAGGCTGATGTCCCTGACAGGCTGGCAGACATGCAGTGCCTAAAATGGCTGCCGACCCCCACCTCAGTAACAGATGGATCACAAAAGAAAATCTCCCTGGCAGTGGCTAGGTACACAAATGTTGTATTGCTGAAGTTCCCTCCCTCTCTATGTGCTGTATCTTGTGGATTCAAGTTGCACAGGTTCTTCAGATTTCTGCCCTATTCTGTCCCTGATTGCAGCACCAGCATCCTCTCCCTAAGCTCAAATCAGCAGAGTGACGTGCGGCAGTAAGTGACTGCAGCTTATAAAGAGGCTGGGTCACATGCTGCACTCAGCCAATCACAACCATGCCATTAGTAGGCATGGCTGTGATGGCTTCTTAGGGCAAGAAGTAAAACGCTTGCTGATTGGCTACTGTGCAGCCCTTCAGAAAGTGGGAATAAATCACCGAACAACAGACCCGAACCTGAACATTTTTGAAAATGTTTGGGTTCGGGTCTGTGTCCCGAACACCCCAAAATTTGGTACGAACCCGAACTATACAGTTCGGGTTCGCTCAACACTAGAAGTGATATACTACATTTCTGTAGTTTGTTGCAATAAACACTGGTTTTGTGAAACATAGCAGATCTGAGGCCTACCCTGTATTTCAGTCATTTTAAGTAACCTTTTGAACTCCACATTTACATAGTTGGTTGCAAACACACAGGTTTTGTGGTAGATAGCACATTAGCGGTGTACGCTGCATTTCTGACAAATTAAACCGTTAACTTCTGCTTTTACATTGTTGGTTTGAAAAATCAAATTTTTGGCTATAGTAAAGTAATTGTATTGAATTGCTCCGTTCACTGTTGTGTGACCTAAAGAAATGTATTCTGTTTATGACAGGTGCACTTCCTTACTATTAGTGAACTTAACTGTTGACTATTGGCAGTTAAATTGACACCAGAGATAAACCATCTGTTAGTTTGGTGGGTGAACGCAAATAATGAGGAGAACATCAAATAAGGGGCGTGGGCATGGTCGTGGTGGTGTCGGTGGAGCTCCTGTTGCTGGGAGAGGACGTGGCCGTTCAGCGCCAACTACAGGTCCAAGTGAAACACCTTCTCAGGTATGAGTAGGCGACAGAACCTGCAGCATTATTTGGTAGGCCCGAATGCCGCTCTACGAATGGTGAGGCCAGAACAAGTACAGGAACTAGTAGATTGCGTGGCTGACAGTGCCTCTAGTACCTTAACATTGTCTCCCACTGCTGAAAGCTCAGAGTTGTCACATGCAGCACATGCCCATCAGTCTTTCACCTCATCCCCTTGCAAATCAGCCAAGCAATCTGAGACCCAAGTCATGCAGCAGTCTCTTATGCTTTTTGATGACTCTGCTGGCAGAGTTTCCCAGGGCCATAACCATAGCCCTGCCCCAGAAGTGAAAGAGATTGAGTGCACGGATGCCCAACCACTTAGGTTTGAGAATGAGGACATGGGAAGACAACCGCAACACATCTCTGATGATGACGAAACACAGGTGCAAACTGTTACGTCTTTCTGCGGTGTGCAGACCGACAAAGAGGGCAGGGGTGTAGAATAGGTGGAAGATGATGTTGAGAATGATGAGGTCCTACACCCCAAAATATACCACTTAAATCCATGTTATTCATGGGTGGTGAAAAAAATCATATTTTTTAAGGCCAGGAATTACCTTTGCGTCTTGCGCTGCATATGTACCAGGGACAATAATATAGTTAATCCATTTGGGAGTTCAGGGGTTGACATATCCCAATTTTTTGCTATCAAGTAACCCCGCACTTCATAGGTGACAGGGACCTGAAATTTGAAAAATCTTCTTTTAAATTGTTGGGTGCAAAATTACCATATTTGCCAGGTACAACCCCTGCTCTGAATAGGTGACAGTGACTTAAATTGCGGAAAATCTTCTTTTAAATTGTTTGATGAAATATAACTATTTTTACCTGGTACAAACTCTTGCTCTGCATAGGTGACAGTGACTAAAAATGTGGAAAATCTTTTTTTAAATTGTTGGGTGAAATATTACCATTTTTGCCTGGTACAAACCCTTGCTCTGCATAGGTGACAGGGGCCTACATTTTTAAAAATTGTCTGTTCCATTGGTGGGTGACATCAACCCAGTTTTGCTGGTGAAAACCCCTGCTCTGCCTGGATACCAGGGTTCTACATTTTTAAAAATCATCTGTTCCATTGGTGGGTGACATGAACCCCGTTTTGCCGTGAATTAACCACTCCTCTGCCTGGGTGCCAGGGTTCTACATTTTTAAAAATCATCTGTTCCATTGGTGGGTGACATGAAGCCCGTTTTGCCATGAATAAACCCCTCCTCTGCCTGGGTGTCAGGGGCCTACATTTTTAAAAATCATTTGTTCCATTGGTGGGTGACATGAACCCTGTTTTGCCGTGAATCAACCCCTCCTCTGCCTGGGTACTAGGGGTCTACATTTCTAAAAATTGCCTGTTTCATTGGTGGGTGACATGAACCCCATCTTGCCGTGAATAAACCCTTGCTCTGCCTGGATACCAGGGGCCTACATTTTTAAAAATCGCCTGTTCCATTGGTGGGTGACATGAACCCCGTTTTGCCCTGAATAAACCCCTAATTTGCCTGGGTGCCAGGGGCCTATGAACAAGGCCTGGATTGCCCCTGACTTCTCTACTCTACCAGAGATAAGCGGCTGAACATAAAGGCAATTTAAATGTGGCTTTTATGGTGTATTGAATACACTGTATTCCCATGCACACCTTCCACCACAAAAAAGGGTAAATGGTTCAATCTTCCTTTTCTCGTCCTCCTCCTCCTCCATCATATCAACATGCTTATACGGCTGCCCTCGCTCCAAATGTTTTAGAGGTTCAGCTAATGTTTCAGTTCAGCAGCAGACGCTCACCCCTAATGTTGTAGATGGTCAGATCAGCAGCAGGCCCTCACCTTAATGTTTTAGAGGGTCACCAGCAAGCCCTTGCTCCAAATGTTTTAGAGGGTTACCTAAGCAGCAGACCCTCACCCCTAATGTTTTAGAGGGTCACCAGCAAGCCCTTGCCCATAATGTTTTATATTATCAGATCAGCAGCAGGCAGTCATCCCTAATGTTTTAGACGATCAGCTCAGCATCAGCCCCTCACCCTAATGTTTTAGAGGGTCACCAGCAGAACCTCGCTCTTAATGTTTTTGAGGGTCACCAGCAGGCCCTTGCTCCTAATGTTTTAGAAGGTCAGCTCAGCAGCAGACACTCACCCCTAATGTTTTAGATGGTCAAATCAGAAGCAGGCCTTTGCCCCTAATGTTTTAGAGGATCACAAGCAGGCCCTTGCTCCTAATGTTTTAGAGGGTCAGCAGCAGACTCTCACCCCTACTCTTTTAGAGGGTCACCAGCAGGCCTCGCCCATAATGTTTTAGATGGTCAGATCAGCAGCAGGCACTCCGCCCTAATGTTTTCGACGGTCAGCTCAGCAGCAGACACTCACCCCTAATGTTGTAAATGGTCAGATCAGCAGCAGACCCTCACCACTAATGTTTTAGAGGGTTACCAGCAGGCCCTTACCCTTATGTTTTAGAGGGTCACCAGCAGGCCCTTGCTCCTAATATTTTAGAGGGTCAGCTCAGCAGCAGACCCTCACCTCTAATATTTTAGATGGTCACCAGCAGGCCCTTGCTTCTAATGTTTTAGAGGGTCAGCAGCAGACCCTCACCCTTAATGTTTTAGAGGGTTACCAGCAAGCTCTCGCCCATAATGTTTTAGATGGGCAGATCAGCAGCAGGCACTCGCCCCTAATGTTTTCGAGGGTCAGCTCAGTAGCAGTCCCTCACCCCTAATATTCTAGATGGTCCGATCAGCAGCAAGCCCTCGCCTTAATGTTTTAGAGGGTCACCAGCAGGCCCTTGCTCCTAATGTTTTAGAGGGTCAGCTCAGCAGCAGACTCTAACCCCTAATGTTTAGATGGTCAGATCAGCAGCAGGTCCTCGCCCCTAATGTTTTAGATGGACAGATCAGCAGCAGGCACTCGCCCATAATGTTTTAGATGGTCAACAGCAGGCCCTTGCTCCTAATGTTTTTGAGGGTTACCAGCAGGCCATCAATAGAGATGGCCCGAACTATCCACCGGCGAACAGTTTCCGGCGAACATAGCTTGTTCTCGTTCGCCGCAGCGGGCGAACACGTGCGATGTTTGGTCCGCCCCCTATACATCATCATTGAGCAAACTTTGACCCTGTACCTCACAGTCAGCAGACACATTCCAGCCAATCAGCAGCATACCCTCCCTCCCAGACCCTCCCATCTCTTGAACAGCATCCATTTTAGATTCATTTGGAATTTGCAGTCTTAGTGAGAGGAGGGACAGTGTAGCTGCTGCTGATATAATTGGGAAATCGATAGCTAGGCTAGTGTATTCAGTGTCCACTCCAGTCCTGAAAGACTCATCTGATCTCTGCTGTAAGGACGGTGTCCTGACAGCACCCCAAAAAGCCCTTTTTAGGGCTGCAACATTAGTCTGCTTTTTTTCTTTTCCTCCATATATATATTGCAGTTGCCTGGCCTGCCCGTGTGTGAGGAGCTGCAGGCCCACAGACTGTAGTGTGTCCACTGCCAGTGCGCACCCCTGTCATCCCGTGTGGCACAGGACTTTGCATCAAAAAAAGGCATTTTATTTTTACACTTTAGTGTAATTTCAGTTGCTTACCTGCTAGTGTGTGTTAGGTCGACTTCAACTGACTGTAGTGTGCCCACTGCCAGTGCCCACCCCTGTCATCCCGTGTGGCACAGGACTTTGCATCAAAAAAGGAATTTCATTTTTACACTTTAGTGTAATTTCAGTTGCTTGCCTGCTAGTGTGTGTCAGGCCGACTTCCACTGACTGTAGTGTTCCCACTGCCAGTGCCCACCCCTGTCATCCCGTGTGGCACAGGACTTTGCATCAAAAAAAGGCATTTCATTTTTACACTTTAGTGTAATTTCAGTTGCTTACCTGCTAGTGTGTGTCAGGCCGACTTCCACTGACTGTAGTGTGCCCACTGCCAGTGCCAACCACTGATACCGGGTGGCACAGTAGCTTGCCGATAAATAAGGCATTTAATTTTTAGACAGTAGTCTAATTTCAGTTGCTTGCCTGCTGCCAGTGTGTGTCAGGCCCACTTCCACTGACTGTAGTGTGCCCACTGCCAGTGCCAACCACTGATACGGGGTGGCACAGTAGCTTGCCGATAAATAAGGCATTTAATTTTTAGACAGTAGTCTAATTTTAGTTGCTTGCCTGCTGCCAGTGTGTGTCAGGCCCACTTCCACTGACTGTAGTGTGCCCACTGCCAGTGCCAACCACTGATACCGGGTGGCACAGTAGCTTGCCGATAAATAAGGCATTTAATTTTTAGACAGTAGTCTAAATTCAGTTGCTTTCCTGCTGCCAGTGTATGTCAGGCCCACTTCCACAGACTGTAGTGTGCCCACTGCCAGTGCCAACCACTGATACCGGGTGGCACAGTAGCTTGCCGATAAATAAGGCATTTAATTTTTACACATTAGTCTAATTTCAGTTGCTTGCGTGCTGCTAGTGTGTGTCAGGCCGACTTCCACTGACTGTAGTGTGCCCACTGCCAGTGCCAACCACTGATACCGGGTGGCACAGTAGCTTGCCGATAAATAAGGCATTTAATTTTTACACATTAGTCTAATTTCAGTTGCTTGCATGCTGCTAGTGTGTGTCAGGCCGACTTCCACTGACTGTAGTGTGCCCACTGCCAGTGCCAACCACTGATACCGGGTGGCACAGTAGCTTGCCGATAAATAAGGCATTTAATTTTTACACATTAGTCTAATTTCAGTTGCTTGCATGCTGCTAGTGTGTGTCAGGCCGACTTCCACTGACTGTAGTGTGCCCACTGCCAGTGCCAACCACTGATACCGGGTGGCACAGTAGCTTGCCGATAAATAAGGCATTTAATTTTTAGACAGTAGTCTAATTTCAGTTGCTTGCCTGCTGCCAGTGTGTGTCACGCCCACTTCCACTGACTGTAGTGTGCCCACTGCCAGTGCCCACCACTGATCCCGGGTGGCACAGTAGCTTGCCGATAAATAAGGCATTTAATTTTTAGACAGTAGTCTAAATTCAGTTGCTTGCCTGCTGCCAGTGTGTGTCAGGCCCACTTCCACAGACTGTAGTGTGCCCACTGCCAGTGCCAACCACTGATACCGGGTGGCACAGTAGCTTGCCGATAAATAAGGCCATTCCACGGATGCCACGTGGGTGCCTGCTCGAAGAGAAGAAGAGGGGGAAAGTTCAGAAGGGGAGACAGAGAGAAGGAGGAGATGAGTTGGAAGCAGGGGGAGGTCGTCGCAAGGAGTTAGTGGCACAGTCAGACAGCGTTTATCGGCACCCGGGGTCAGCCAGACAGCACGCCAGTCAATGCATGCTGTTGCCACCACCAGAATGCCGTCATTGCAAAGTTCAGCAGTGTGGCATTTTTTTTGTGTGTCTGCCTCTGATAACAGCAATGCCATTTGCAACCTGTGCCAAAAGAAACTGAGTCGTGGGAAGTCCAACACCCACCTTGGTACAACTGCTTTGCGAAAGCACATGATCTCACATCACAAACGCCTATGGGATCAACACATGAGTACAAGCAGCACACAAACTCAAAGCTAACATGCTCCTCCTGGTCCAGCATCTTCAGCCCCGTCAACCACTGCTGTCCTCCCTGCCCCCTCTCAACCAACCGCCACTCCACCTCTCACCTTCAGCAGTTCCTGCTCATCTGCCCACAGTCAGGTGTCTGTCAAGGACATGTTTGAGCGTAAGAAGCCAATCATCCCCTTGCCCGGCGACTGACAGCTGGCTTGACGGAACTCTTAGCCCACTAGCTTTTACCATACCAGCTGGTGGAGTCTAAGGCTTTCAAAAAATTTGTCGCTATTGGGACACCACATTGGAAAGTAACCGGATGAAATTTTTTTTCAAAAAAGGCAATCCCAAACCTCTACAATGTCATTGAAATGGAAGTCATGGCATCTCTGGCATACAGTGTTGGGGCAAGGGTCCATCTGACCACTGATACATGGTCTGCAAAGCACGGTCAGGGCAGGTATATCAAGTACACTGCGCATTGGGTCAACCTGCTGACGGCTGACAAGCATGGAATGCGTGGCTCCGCAGCGGAGTTGGTGACACCGCCACGACTTGCAGGCAGACCTACTGCCACCTCCTCTACTCCTACTCCATCCTCTTCGATATCCTCCTCGGCTGAGTCCTCTTCTGCTGCGGCGTCTGGCTGCACATCAACTGAATCCCCCCAGCTCCCCAGGGGCTATTCCACATCCCGGATACGACAGTGTCACGCTATCTTGGGGTTGACTTGCCTGAAAGCAGAGAGCCACACAGGACCATCACTCTTGTCCGCCCTGAATGCACAGGTGGATCAGTGGCTGACCCCGCACCAACTGGAAATCGGCAAAGTGGTGTGTGACAATGGAACAAATTTGTTGTCGGCATTGAATTTGGGCAAGTTGTCACATGTGCCGTGCATGGCACATGTGTTGAATCTCATCGTACAACGCTTTGTGTCTAAGTACCCAGGCTTACAGGACGTCCTCAAGCAGGCCAGGAAGGTGTGTGGCCATTTCAGGCGTTCCTACATGGCCATGGCGCACTTTTCCGATATTCAGCGGCGAAACAACATGCCAGTGAGGCGATTGATTTGCGACAGCCCGACACGTTGGAATTCAAAACTCCTAATGTTCGACCGCCTGCTCCAACAAGAAAAAGCCGTCAACAAGTATTTGTATTACAGGAGTGCTAGGACAGCCTCTGCGGAGCTGTGAATTTTTTTGCCACGTTACTGGACGTTCATGCGCAATGCCTGTAGGCTCATGTGTCCTTTTGAGGAGGTGACAAACCTAGTCAGTCGCACCGAAGGCACCATCAGCGACCTCATCCCATTTGTTTTCTTCCTGGAGCGTGCCCTGCGAAGAGTGCTGGATCAGTCTGTAGATGAGCGTGAAGAGGAAGAGTTGTGGTCACCATCACCACCAGAAACAGCCTTGTCATCATCGCTTGCCGGACTTGCGGCAACGCTGGAAGAGGAGTATGAGAAAGAGGAGTCAGAGGAGGAATGTGGCGGCTTTGAGGAGGAGGAAGACCAACCACAGCAGGCACCCCAGGGTGCTCGTTGTTGTCACCTATCTGGGACCCATGGTGTTGTACGGGGCTGGGGGGAAGAACAGACCGTCAATGACATCAGTGAGGACGAGGAACGGGAAATGAGTAGCTCTGCATCCAACCTTGTTCAAATGGGGTCTTTCATGCTGTCATGTCTGTTGAGGGACCGTCGTATAAAAAGGATGAAGGAGAACGACCTGTACTGGGTGGCCACGCTACTAGACCCCCGGTATAAGCAGAAAGTGGCAAAAATGTTACCAAATTACAGAAAGTCGGAAAGGATGCAACAGTTCAAAACCAAACTAAAAAACTATGCTTTACACAGCTTATAAGGGGGATGTCACAGCACAACGGGAATCTAACAGGGGAAGAGGTGAATGTAATACTCCTCCTACCACGGCGGCAAGGACTGGACGATTTACAGATGTGTTGTTGATGGAGGACATGCGGAGCTTTTTCAGTCCTACACATCGCCACAGCCCTTCGGGATCCAGCCTTAGAGAACGACTCGACCGACAGGTAGCAGACTACCTTGCCTTAACAGCAGATATCGACACTCTAAGGAGCGATGAACTCCTTCACTACTGGGTGTGCAGGCTTGACCTGTGGCCTGAGCTATCCCAGTTTGCGATAGAACTTCTGGCCTGCCCTGCTTCAAGTGTCCTGTCAGAAAGGACCTTCAGTGCAGTAGGAGGCATTGTCACTGACAAGAGAAGTCGCCTCGGTCAAAAAAGTGTTGATTACCTCACCTTCATAAAGATGAATGAGGCATGGATCCCGAAGGGACTGACAGTGGGGGATACGTTTCACTAACAAAAGGCCTGATTACATGCCTTGGCCTCAAAATGCTCCCCACGCTGCTGTATTTAATGTCTGTATACCGGATGACTTTCGTGAATTCTCCACCACCAACTGGGGTTCAAGCCGCAATGTTTTAGTCACTTTTCTGCCTGGAAAACATCAATTTTTCCAGCCGCTGCTACAACAGCAGTCTGCAACAGTGCCATTATTTTTCAGGCATGTGTACATGCCTAATTTTTATGTCCTCTGGTGCATCACTGTGGCTGCAAAAACAAAACAAAAAGAAAAAAGGCACATACAAGTGTTAATTCCCCTTCGTGATCGTTACCTTGTTGTGGTGAAGGGGCTTGCGTATCACAATGAAGCAACGATCACCTCTATGAGTGTGTTGGTAATGTTGCCACACCCCAGATGATAAGGCCGTTGCTTCATTATGGTCAGACCAAAAGTTATCGGACGGCTGGATAATAATTTATAGAAAAAATATTAATTTACCTTATTTATTTTTTTTAAAGTTGTATGGGTTTTTAATACATAAAATAAAAAATCATAATAGAGTCTCTTAATAGTTTATTAGAAATAATGCAGACAATTAAAAAATTCCCATCAATTCCGATACAAAGCAAGTACAGAGCTCAGAACTAAATTATTTCATGATGTCATAATGTTTCGTTAATTCAACAATGTTTAATCAATTCGACACACGTCCCCGGATAGGGTAGGTAACAGGGATTAAACTGATAGGAATAGTACTAGTTAAGACACCACTCATATAGGGTGTCACAGCACATTGCTCTGTGCACGCGCAGTGCCCCAATTTGGGAGTAAGAGGACCAATCAAGCTGCTTTTTCCATCTCCCGGTTCCTAAAATCAATTCAGTTTGGTGTATGAGAGTTTGGTCTGTCACTGTGAAGGCAGTCGAAGGTACACGGCCTAAATTTTTTTTCACAAAAGGCAATCCCTGATATGGGATGTAACAGGGATTAAACTGATAGGAATAGTATTAGTTAAGACACCACTCATATCGGGTGTGACAGTAAATTGCACGGCGCAGACGCAGTGACCGTGGATTAAAACAAAGGGGAGGGAGCCAGTTTTTTTTTAACCATCTCCCCGTTCGAAAAATCAATTCAATAAATGGACCCCAGTTTGGGGACGTTAGAGGGATTAAACTGATGAGAATAGTACTACAGAAAATACCACTCATATCTGGTGTGACAGTAAATTGCTTGGCGCAGACGCGGTGACTGTGGATTAAAACAAAGGGGAGGGAGCCAGCGTTTTTTTAACCATCTCCCCATTCGAAAAATCTATTCAATTCACCTTTCGGGGACCCTTGGTGTTGTACGTGGCTGGGTGGAGGAAGAAACCTTCAATGACATCACCGGGACATGGCTAGCTTGGTATCCAACCTTGTGCAAATGGGAAGTTTGCCGTTGTGCAAATGGACTGTTTGCGGTGCATTAAAAGGGGAGTTTGGTCTGTCGATGTCTGTGAAGCGGGCATAACCCTTACACTACCTGATCAATACAACATCATACCTGATCGTATACACACACTGGATGTTTTAAAGCATGTTATTGTAAACAATTTAGGAATGTTAGTTGATTTATGCCCTTTATGGATTAAAACCCGACTCTGCGTCCACTACGTAATTTTCCATGGGAGTTTTGCCATGGATCCCCCTACGGCAGGCATGTCCAAACTCTGGCCCTCCAGGTGTTGCAGAACTACAACTCCCATCATGCCCTTCTGTAGGTTGATAGCTGTAGGTTGTCTAGGAATGATGGGTGTTGTAGTTTTGCAACATCTGGAGGGCCGGAGTTTGGACATGCCTGCCCTACGGCATGCCACAGTCCAGGTGTTAGTCCCCTTGAAACAACTTTTCCATCACTATTGTGGCCAGAAAGAGTCCTTGTGGGTTTTAAAATTCGCCTGCCTATTGAAGTCTATGGCAGTTTGCCCGGTTCGCCCGTTCGCGAACATTTGCGGAAGTTCGCGTTCGCCGTTCGCGAACTGAAAATTTTATGTTTGCGACATCACTAGCCATCAATAATAATTTTTCAAGGGCATGTATGATGCCTTCTTTATGTGTAATAAAGGGTGTATTGTATTGCCACTTCCTTGTAAATTTTGGCAGCCCGTTCACTTAGTGCATAGGCTTTATGAGTGTAGGAATCCCACTATCACAACAATTGTACCGCAATGTGAATGAGGCCCTCTTTTATTTTATAAACAGGTTTATCGAAGTGCCTCTTTCTTGTAATTTTTGGCAGCACTTGCACTTTATATACAGGGTAAATATATTGGAAAGAATGTTTCCTACCAATTTTTCCCTCTATAATCGATTTTATCTTCGGTTTTGTGTGTATTATGGTCAATCTGTAAAAGTAGCATACTACTCGGACAACATCTTTCCCAGCAGCGACCTGGGATCCAAGATGCATCCAGACATGCTTTTACCGAACCATTTCAGTGGTGTTTTCATCAATTTCTGACCTTTTTCTGTGAACTAGACACCATCCCCTCTTCAGAGCAGGGGATGCCTGGTTTAATGCTCTAGTTCTCCCATAGACTACCATTGTGCTTGTGCACCCGAGCACTTTGGTGCTCAATCAACACTATTTAGCAGCAATTTTACTAATTTATTAATGAAAATTTCCAATTTTTTTTTGCACCAATTCAATTCTGAAGTTGCTTTGAGAGGTCAGTATAATAAAATCCCCCATAAATCATTTTAATTTAAAAACTGTGCCTCTCAAAGTATTTAAATTACATTTACTGTAGGAAGTTTGTTAACTCTTTAAGCATTTTGCATAAATTAACGCAAAATGGGGTGTAAAATTTAAATATTACTTATTTTTGCAGATCTTCAGTTTTATTCCAGTTTTTAACACAGCAGTTGATAGAACTGAGCATGGCATTCCACCTCAGTGAGGTGGACAGAGAAATAAGAGAGAGAAAAAACAGCAGGTGGCGCTATTTATTGAATAACACAGTGGCTTTACAAAAAAAATTATTCAGGTGCTGGATTGAAAACCAGGGGATTTTTTTCATGGGACAATCCCTTCAACTTTGTAAATCTTGAGTTGCTGAGCTGGATGTTTGCTTAAATTGTTTCTTCAATAAAAAAATGCTTTAACACAATTTATAGGAAGGGTCTTATGGAAAAGATATGACATACTGTACACTAATACTAAACTGAACACCAAAGATGTCGTACTATATTGAATATATGTTTTAAGGAATTAATCTCCAGCTAAAATATATGAAATTCCAAATGCACTAAATTGAATTAAGTGCACAGAACAGTAAACATGTTTTCATTCCTTAGACCTTAATATTTGTGTCAAATGCTTGGTTTTAATCATGTATTTTATGTCATCATGACCTAGATCCCTGCCTGTGACATATGAGATAGTGTGTTGTCTTTGCTTAGATGGTGTAGTAGAACTTGATGGATGTATTCTCATTACTAAACTCATTACAACAAGCTTCCCATCCATCTAGTAAAATGCTATGATACAGACTTGGAAAGTGCTATAAATCAAACAATTCTGGCCACTTCGAGTTAATTCATTAGAAATCCTCACAATATATATTACAAATAGAAAGTCAACACACTACATAAGTTTTCTAAAATGATTGTATATTAAAGAATAAAATATTAATATACCCATGGTGCAATAACCAATCCAGAGCTTAATTTGGTGGTCGAGTTTTTAAATGGAACCTGTCAACATTAAAATGCAGTGCCGCATGTAATAGACTAGGAAGAGCTGAGCAGAATGATATATAGTTATACAGGAAAAGATTTGGGATAACTTGTAAAATATTAATTTAAATCTCTGCTCATTCCAATCTTAGGAGTCATATGGGAGGTGCTAACCAGTGATTGACAGCTGTCACTAAATAGAGCAATTTAGATTACTCCTGAGCTCAGAATAAGCAGAGATTTAAATTAATATTTTACAAGTTATAATGAATCTTTTTCCATAAAACTATATATCAATCTGCTCTGCTCGTCCTGCTCTATTACATGCCGTCTTCAGATTACACTGCATTTTCATAGTGAAATGTTCCCTTTAAAAGACTATTAAGCTCCCATACTATTTTAAATATTCATCAAGGAGTTGTCAGGGCTACAGATACAGAGAGGAAGAAGAAGATTCTGTAGACTGTGTAGTTTCTGTAGTCACTTAAATGGGAGCTGATGTTCAGTACCCTAGCATGGTCACTATAAAGTGTACAGAGCTGTACACGGTATGCTTTCTGGTTCCGCATCTGCATTAACCTCTTAATGACCGGAAAATGTTCTATTTTTTCATTTTTGCGTTTTACTTTCAGTCTTCCCAAAGCCAGAAAGTTTTTATTTTTGAAGGCTTGTTTTTTGCGGGGCAAGATGCACTTTCTAATGGCACCATTTATGATTGCATAAAATGTGATAGGAAGCGGGAAACAAATTCCAAATGGGGGAAATAATAAAAATAAAACTATTTTGCCACAGTTTTCTGTTCTGGTTTTTGTTTTATACCATTTCCTATGTGCTATAACTGACTTGCTACTTTTATTCCCCAGTCAGTACAATTACAGTGATACCACATATGTATAGATTTTCTTGTGTTTTAATACTGAAAAAAAAATCTTTGAAAATTTTCTTTTCTTTTCACTGCCATATTCGGACACCTATAACTTTTTTTGTAGTTATATGTACGGAGCTCTGTGAGGGCTCATTTTTGGCAGGGCAATCGTTTCAATATATACCAATTTTTGTGGGAGGTGAAATGACCAAAAAACTGTAAATTGTCTATTTTGACTTTTTTTCCGTTTTTGCATTTGCTGCATGGGAGCAATACTTTTATATTTTAATAGTGGGGAAATTTCACATGCGGTAATGCCCATAATGTGTATTTTTTATTGTTTACATATTTTTATTTACATTTTGGGGAAAGAAGGGTTATTTGAATTTTTATGTTTTTTATTTTTTTAAACTTTTTTTTAACACTTTTTAAAAGCGCCCATAGGGAATTAAAACAAGCAATCATTGCTTCTCTCATAGACTCAAATGCATCAGCACTGGTGTCTATAAGAAGGGGCACAATAGTAACTAATATGCAGCAGCCTCCTGCCACACAGGAGTACAGGGACTGCCATATACATCATTAAAAGTCCATGACTGGCATGATCGGCAGTTACGTACATTAGTGTAGGTTGTCTGTTGTTTAAAACCATAAACACCAGGCGGCTATGGTGCTTGCCCGATTTTTATTTAATTTTTTGTGGGAGATGAAGCAACTAAAAACCAGAAGTGTTCATCTGCACCAGCTGAGTTTATATATAAGTCTTGCCAATGTACTTCCTGTTTGACAGAATTTTATTGTAAACTTTATTTTCTCTAATTATTGCTGCGTATTTGAGTATCTAATTCAGACTTTTATTGTACCATATTTGTATAACTTTACTATCTATCAAGATATCTTCAACAAGTGGAATCCAAACAAGCTTCCAAACACAGAGGATCAGGGGCTGATTGGGAACTTAAAGTGGCCCTGGAAAAAATGCTAAAAGTGACCCTGTTTTGTAGTTGGGTCCAAATTGATGGATGGCAGGGCAAGCAATGCTAATGTGTGGGTGTCAAGCCATCAGGTGGAGAAAATTGATGTTCAAGCCTGCATGGATCTGGAGTTAGTCCTTAGTATAAATAGCTAAATCAAAAGGATGGTTTCAGCAGATAAAATCCAAATAATGCTTTATTTCTTCTTTTAAATTTGGAGTACAGCACAGTTTTCCTTACCATACCTATACCATAACATATTGCAGCACATTATACCACCCCAACAGAGCCAAATCCCACAGTCCAACACAAATTACTACCACTAGCAGCACAAAATAATCCTCAAAAACTTCAACTGGCCAGCCATTAGTAGGGCCCAGGTGGCCCCCTGGGCATCCGCCCACCAGGAAATTTCCCTAAAAAGTCTATGGCCAATCCACCCCTGCAGAGGATTAACTCCAAAAAAGGCAAACACTAAGTGTAGTACAAATATATATATCATCTTTATTGATTTTCCATGATAAAAAACACTAAAAACAGGTTGGTGAATGAAAGCTAATTACCTAGCTTAAGATAGCCAAAGCGTATCAGCAGCCGTATACAATTAAAGTGACAAAGAGTAGCATCATATGTAGTATACCAAACAAGGGGATAGCCGTCACATGGGCTAACATCTGCATATATTTACATAAAGTGCCTAGTGCATGCAATACCACAAACATCAATCCATATCCCACACGATGTTCACAAATCCTTCATAAGAACTACAGATAAACACTCACATAATTGCGTCTGTGTTCCGTCAATACCATGTCCCGACGTACGTTTCGCTTTACCACTTCTTCCGGGGATCGCTATTTTCCATGCACGCTCCACTTCCCTATATACACCCAATCATTAATTAATCATCACCTGTGAGGTCATCCACCTATTGAGAATATCAATTCATGCTGGTTTCACTTCCGCATCCCAGGACTGCCCCACTGATGTAACCGGTCAGGTGATATGGTCACATGATCGGAACGCCGCGACATTAGCGGAGCTCCGTAGATAACCAAATGGTTAAGCGTACTTAAGTTCCACCCCTTCCTAACTACATCATATCATATGACCTAAGGTAAAAATATTGAATATTAACCCATTGTTTACCTATCCCTAATAATATACGATAGTACCATAGTGTAAAGTATAAAGTGTCAATGTGCAAAAATAAGGTGACCATGCAAAAGGAAGAAAAAAGTGCCAAGTGCAGATGTGCAAGTGATTAAGTGACCGTGCTAAAAAGGTGAAAGCGTAATGAACTAATATACATATCATGCTTAATACATGTGATATAATACAAATATCGCAATTTTCAAATTCATGTGACAATAAAATATTATTGTGAGAGTACAAAAATCAATCAATTCATACCATATATAGATATTCAAATCAAATATAAAAAGAGTGAGTTATGACAGTCCATAAAAAAAAAAAAAAAAAAAAAAAAGGAAGGAGGGAGGGAGAGGGGCAGGGGTTTTAGGACTGGAGACAAAATTCCATTCAACATCAGTGGAGATAAGGTCCGTTTGAAACTTCCCGTTTATTCCAGCATCATTGATATTCACTAAACATAACATCTACGTAAAAAAGAAGAAAAACAATTAATTAAAACCTCACAGGCCTAAATATCTCTAACCTGTAAAGAGAAACCATAAAAAAAACATGACAAGGTTAAATGAAGGAGCTGCCCAGAACCAGGCAAAAGCTTAACGCAGAGCAAAGTGGAAAAATAATTCGGAAGGACCGAACCGCATGTTCAAAAAACTTCATATGAAGGGGGCAAAACTAAGGCATTCATTTAATCCTCAGGGAGCCACGGTATCCAAGGTGAAAATCCACCTGGCTTTCCGCTGTGCCAAAAGTCGCTTCCAGTCTCCCCCTCGTGGGCTAATATGTATTCTGTCTATCCCCCTTACTTTAAGTAAAGACCCATTACATGCATGATACTGTTTAAAATGTGTGGGAATGGTTTTGAGCAAACTTACATCATCTTGATCACTGGCCGCCTCCATACTCAAAACGTGTTTCTGCACACTTTTCTTAATTTCTCTACTTGTGAGGCCAACGTATAATAGTCTGCAGGGGCAACTTGCCACATAGACAACCCCAATAGTATTGCAAGTTATCGACTGAACATTCTTGTATTCCTTATCACTGGCAGCATTCATAAAAGTGGAGGTCCTCAGTATGTTCGGGCATGCCACACAGTCTCCGCACGGCCGGCACCCCCACCTGGGTCCTCTTGATCCAAACACCTTTTCAGGCTTCATTCCAATGTAGTGGCTCTTCACCAACAACTCTTTCAAATTCTTGTTCTTCCTAAATGCGATCATAGGTTTGTTAGATAAGTAATTGTGAAGAGAATCATCGATTAGAAGGACATTCCAATATTTTTCAAGCGCCTGTCGAACTCATTGGTGCCCCTTGAGAGAATGTCGTTACAAATCTCACCCGGTTGGTCTCCTTTCGCTGGGACTTGTTACTAGGCCCATAAATGAGCTGATCCCGGGTGATATTCTTGGCCCGCCAGAGACCTCGCTTTATTGAATGCTCATCGTATCCTCTGTTTCTGAACCTTTCTTGAAGGTCTGCAGACTGCCGAAAAAATGTCGTCCCTTGAACAAATACGCCAGATGTGGAGGAATTGACCAATTGGTATACCCGAGATGAGTTTCAAGGGTATGTGTGCACCAATAAGTACTTTTATTGATCACATATTGAGTCCCTTGGTGCAAAATTTACCCTCATATTTGAAGGATACTGGAGATGTGTTGAAGAAGATCGATGGGATTCATCTGGAACCGTATATGACTCTCGTCAGTTGTGATGTTGAATTGTTGTACACATCTATTTGGCAACATGATGGCTTGGAAGCAGTGCGGTTTTTCATAACTACATCACAAATGAAAGGTGAGCTGGGTGATCTGGTAATGGAATTATTGGAATTTGTTTTGCACCATAATTTTTTCATTTTTAGGGAGACCTTCTACCTACAGCTCCAGGGAACAGCTATGGGGGCAGCTTGTGCACCCTCATATGCTGATCTGTTCCTGGGGCTGTGGGAGAGGAGAATCTTCCTTACGGAACCTGTCAGACTGATTGAATGAGTGCAATCATGGCACCGATATATCGATGACATTTTGTTTGTCTGGCAGGGTTCTGATGAAGAGCTGAGAACATTTATGGATATCTTGAACACCAATTGTTGGAACATCAAATTGACATATAAAACGGGCAGAACCAATATGGAATTTTTAAGGATATATACAGACGGATCTGTTCTGCAAAAGTACATCTGTAAATAGTTTTTTGAGAGCGGATCCAGCGCACCCTAAGAAACTCATCTCGGGTATATCAATTGGTCAATTCCTCCGCATCCGGCGTATTTGTTCAAGGGATGACATGTTTGTTCGTCAGTCTGTGGACCTTCAAGAAAGGTTCAGAAACAGAGGATACGATGAGCATTCAATAAAGCGAGGTCTCTGGCGGGCCAAGAATATCACCCGGGATCAGCTCATTTATGGGCCTAGTAACAAGTCCCAGCGAAAGGAGATCAACCAGGTGAGATTTGTAACGACATTCTCTCAAGGGCACCAACGAGTTCGACA
This sequence comes from Bufotes viridis, assembly GCA_033119425.1. Lineage (NCBI taxonomy): Eukaryota > Metazoa > Chordata > Amphibia > Anura > Bufonidae > Bufotes > Bufotes viridis. The sequence goes on from CM065589.1 coordinate 230,102,549, forward strand.
GGCGCTTGAAATATATTGGAATGCCCTTCTAATCGATGATTCTCTTCACAATTATTTATCTAACAAACTTATGATCACATTTAGGAAGAACAAGAATTTGAAAGAGTTGTTGTGAAGAGCCACTACATTGGAATGAAGCCTGAAAAGGCGTTTGGATCAAGAGGACCCAGGTGGGGGTGCCGGCTGTGCGGAGACTGTGTGGCATGCCCGAACATACTGAGGACCTCCACTTTTATGAATGCTGCCGGTAATAAGGAATGCAAGATTGTTCAAGCGATAACTTGCAATACTATTGGGGTTATCTATGTGGCAAGTTGCCCCTGCAGACTATTATATGTTGGCCTCACAAGTAGAGAAATGAAGAAAAGGGTGCAGGAACACGTTTTGAGTATCGAGGCGGCCAGCGATCAAGATGATGTAAGTTTGCTCAAAAGGACTGTCTTAACTCACTATTTTTATATTTGATTTGAATATCTATATAGGGTATGAATTGATTGATTTTTGTACTCTCACAATAATATTTTATGTGATTCGTTATGTTTTTGTGGAATTTTCATAATTTATTGTCACATGAATTTGAAAATTGCGATATTTGTATTATATCACATGTATTAAGCATGATATGTATATTAGTTCATTACGCTTTCACCTTTTTAGCACGGTCACTTAATCACTTGCACATCTGCACTTGGCACTTTTTTCTTCCTTTTGCATGGTCACCTTATTTTTACACATTGGCACTTTATACTTTACACTATGGTACTATCTTGTTTATTATTAGGGATAGGTAAACAATGGGTTAATATTCAATATTTTTACCTTAGGTTATATGATATGACGTAGTTAGGAAGGGGTGGAACTCAAGTACGTATAACCATTTGGTTATGTACGGAGCTCCGCTAATATCGCGGCGTTCCGATCATGTGACCATATCACCTGACCGGTTACATCAGTGGGGCGGTCCTGGGATGCGGAAGTGAAACCAGCATGAATTGATATTCTCAATAGGTGGATGACCTCACAGGTGATGATTAATTAATGATTGGGGGTATATAGGGAAGTGGGGCGTGCATGGAAAATAGCGATCCCCGGAAGAAGCGGTAAAGCGAAACGTACGTCCAGACATGGTATTGACGGAACACAGACGCAATTATGTGAGTTTTTATCTGTAGTTCTTATGAAGGATTTGTGAACATCTTGTGGGATATGGATTGATGTTTGTGGCATTGCAGGCACTAGGCACTTTATGTAAATATATGCAGATGTTAGCCCATGTGACGGCTATCCCCTTGTTTGGTATACTACATATGATGCTACTCTTTGTCACTTTAATTGTATACGGCTGCTGATACGCTTTGGCTATCTTAAGCTAGGTGATTAGCTTTCATTCACCAACCTGTTTTTTAATGTTTTTTTATCATGGAAAATCAATAAAGATGATATATATATATTTGCACTACACTTAGTGTTTGCCTTTTTTGGAGTTTATCTTAAGGGGACTTTAATTGGATACTTTGGTTTGTCCCAATCCTGTATTGGTGTTGCCCTGCAGAGGATTGTATGAAAGGCAGACGGTTTCATTGAGAATATGTAATGGAATGTTGAGTACCACTTTGACCTTCCACAACCAGCACCATTGCAGTAACCTATTCAAAGTCCTCTAAGAAGATGTCTTGAGGAAGATGAGTAATTAAGCATAGATATACCGTTGGTGCAACATGTGCAGCTGCACAAGGGCCATATAGGAAAGGGGTGGGGCATATTACTAAAAAAATTGACACTGAGGTTCTCTTGGGTAAAATTACTGTCATATTATGAAGCATCAGACAGAAGATGGGCTAGAGAGTTCAAGCAAGGGACATGGAGAACTATAAGGAGCCCCTTACTCTAGATAAATTAAGCAGCAAGTGGTGTCAATACTCGGACCTCCATCGATGTGATAATAGTGACCAAACCTGAGGATAGGCCATCATTATCTTTACCCAGATTACTGGAATTGTCTTTTCCAAAAGAGTTGAAAATATGGACCCACATTTGGAATCTTGGTATTCAGGATATTAACTTTTAAATTGGTCACATTCTTCTTTTAATCTACTTAGAATGAGAAAGAGCCTTAGAATGAAAACGAAGCTGTCCTTTTGAACTGAATGGGACAGCTTAGGTGTAATTACATCTGCTCACTGCTTCTGTTGCGATGGTGAGCAGGAAAACAATGAAGAGAAGGCTGTGCTGGCATGGTGCACACCTTCTCTTCAACCAGCTGATCGGTGGGGGTGCCAGGTGCTGGACCCCTGCCGATCGAAATAACTAAATAAAAATAACTTTAACAACCTCTTTAAGGGTGTTTTTTATGGGCCAATGATCTGGGCAATTATCTTTAAGAACTGTTCCTAGGGATTCTCCTTCCAAATAATTTCCCTGTCTAAAGGTGCCAACGATCACCCAACAAATGAGCAAACATATGGTCAAACTATCTCTGATGTGGTCACCTAAATCATTGTGTTGTCTAAATAGCAATCTAGTGCCCAGAAGCAATTCTTTATAATAACAAGCGAATCCTGTAGCAGAAGTGATTGCTACATGTGAATGCAGATTTCACCTCCAGTATTGCTAGGCAATAATCGGAAATTAATGGTTTGTTCCCGATAATGCCCACTGTGTCAGCCCATGTAAAAGGACTTTAACTAACAGCGAAGTTAACACATGATACAGTAGCAAAGGGTGCATGTACACAGGACAAAAGACATACAGAAAAGTGCAGTAGCAGCGGTAGTCAAAAGTAATCAGACAAAAAATATTGAAGTACTGAAGTTCGTGAGGACTAGTACTGAGATAGCCATAGACCCCATTTGAACGCTGTAGCCAATCACTGGTGTTGGAGTGGAGGAGGATTGAACCGTTGAGTATAGGATCTTTTGTTATTGTAACACATTCCCTGCCTTTGGTCAATATTCATTATCATGGACAACTCCTTTAAGTTAACTGATGAGATTCATTTGAATTAATTATGATTCATTCCAATCAGTTTTTCAACCTGGTTTAATGGATGCTTAGAATTAAGAGGAGAACACTACTGATAAAATAAGATGTTTAGTCTGTAGTTTAAAGACCTCTTTACATTGCCCGAGCATCAGGCAGATTATCACTAACAATCGTTCGTAAGAGCCTGTGTAAAGGTGGCACCAATTACCCGATGAAGGACCAAAACCCTCATTCGTCGGGTCATTGGATTGTTCATACGGATGCCTAAATCATTGTTTGCCGGCAGCAGATCTTGCAGTCTAAACGGCTGACAAACAATGCATCTGTTTGGGGATGAGTGATGGCATTGGAGATCGCTCCTTCCCACACTGTGGAGGGGATCATTGCAGGTAATAGCAGCGGTCTCCTTCACTGACGAGCTAACATTGGGAAGAAAAGGTTCCTTTCCGATAATTGTCTTCTTAATTAAACAGCGTAAAGGGGCCTTTAGCAAATGGCCTTATGATATTATAATCGGAGATATATCATATTCCATTTTATTACCCATGCAGCAGCAGGATATAGAATACTATATAATGACCATGCACTCATTCCACAGCCATTATTTTACATAGATATTATATATGCATTGCTCTTATAATATACTGCTTTGACAACCTATTGATTCCTGCGGTAATTTTCTGTACTATGTTCCACTTACAACACAATTATATTAGACTGACGCATTACAGCCATAATTTTATAGATTAGAAATAATGAAGCTTTAACTATGTAATTAAATTCACAAGTAACACAGCGTTTGGAACTTATGTACTCCACCCTTTTAAGCAATACAGCAATGCCGCATATTATATTGAACATCATTTCATAGCCTGTAATTAAAGGTTACTTATAGGTGGGGTCTCTTAGTTTCTCATAAATTCAGATTCTGATGTAAATTATAGTCATTTGCACACATTCATATGAATATCTTAAGGCTGCTGAAAAAAAAATCTTCTAATTTGTATTGCACTTAACAGAAGCCCACACACTCGGAGACTGCACAATATGCAATTAACGGAGTACTCGGGCTTGGTGCTTTCATGGGATTGTTATTGATTTCAGCAGAAATCTCCCACTTTGTTTCAGGACCCATTTTAGGTGTATTTCATTAAGCTAAGTAACACTTTAATTATTGAGATTTCTAAGTGTGATATTGAGGTAATTATTTCAAAGCCATGTTTCAATCGCTCACTTCTTGACAGAAATACATTTAGCAACGTATAAAATATAATTCATTTATTAGTATGTAAAGGTTTTATTGAAATCACATTCAAAATCATGTTAAATAGGAGTCAGCATACACCTGCCATCATTTAAAGTTTCTCAGTGCCACGTCCTCCGTAGGTTCCACTCCCCCCTGCTCAAGGTTGTGCTGCGGCTTAGTTCCCAGCTTCTGCGCTTGTTCCACAACTAAGCTACCCCTTCAGGATTCATGATTTACAGCATCTATGGCTGGCCCCCCTGCTTCAAGTTCTCCCACTGGGAGAACATCCTGGGGTCTAAGAGTCCCATTAATCCAGCGGGTCTGGCTCAGTGGAGACCCCCTCCCCCCACACCTGCTACAAGCATGCTGCATCTCATGAAATAGCACTAACGTGTCGCCTTCCATTGTCTATAACGCTCAAGTCACATCGTTTTCATTACCTGTTACGTTCTAGTCATGTCATTTTTTCTGTCACCTGTTGCGCTCAGGTCATGTTACTTTCTACTGCCTGTCACGCTCAGTCAAGTCATTTTTCTACTGCCGGTTACGCTCAGTCATGTCATTTTCTATTGCCTGTCCTGCTCCAGTCATGTCATATTCCTCTGCCAGTCACGCTCAGGTCACATCACCTCCCATTGCCTGGTACGCTCAGGTCATGTTGCGTCCTATTGCCTGTTACGCTCAAATCATGTCATTTTCTATTGCCTGTTCACACTCAAGTAATGTCATTTCTACTGCCTGTTACGCTCAGGTCATGTCACATTCTATCGCCTGGTACGCCCAGGTCATGTCACATTGTTATTGCCTGGTACGCTCAGGTCATGTCACTTTCCTTTACCTGCTAAGCTCAAGTCATGTCGTTTTCTATTGCATGTTCACACTCAGGTCAGGTCACATTCTATCGCCTGGTACTCTCAGATCATGTCGCTTTCTTTACCCGTTACTCTCAAGTCATGTCATTGTCTTGCCTGCTACACTCAAGTCATGTCGTTTTCTATTGTCGGTTCATGCTCAAGTCATGTAATTTCTATTGCCTGTTACGCTCAGTTCATGTCACTTTCCGGTGCCTGTTACGCTCGGGTCACGTGGCCCCATTACCCAACATGTTTCAGTCCGGGGCACTCTTGCGCTTAATGAGGTTCTGTCATCTGATACGTTTCGGGCCATGGTCGTGTTACAGGGCCTGTCACTTCAGGCTATGTCATTTATGTCACCTGATACGCTCAAGTCTCAGGGCTTCTGTTGCCTAATACGTTCAGGTCATGTCAGTCTTGTACCTGATACGCTCAGGACACGTTGTTTCTGTCACCTGATACGTTCAGGTCATGATGTTTCCATTGATACCCTTCAGGTCGTACCGTGTTCCTTCGCCCGATACGTTCGGGTCATGTGTTTTTCTGTTTGCCTAATACGTTCAGGTTGTCTCGTGGTCCTCTGCCTGATACGCTCAGGTCATGTCATGTCCTCACCTGTTGCGCTCAGGTCATGTCGTCTCGTCTACTTTCCACGCTCGGTCCTGGCTATGTTTTTCCGCCTGATCCACTCAAGTCAGGCCACGCTCTAGGTATATCTTTCTTTCCACCCGTCACGTAACCTGTCGTCCAGGGTTCCCATGTCTTGCCATCACGTTCACCTCATCTTTCTTCTCAGCGCCACTCTCCTGGCCGTATCCCCGTTCACCGAGCCCAGGTCATTCACTCACTGTTTAGACGTTTTTCTTGGATTGGGGGTTGTTACTTTACTTCAGGTCCTCCCAACTGGGTCCGGCTCAAGCAGTTTGCCCACATTCACATGTGGGTCCCCGTTTTATTTCCCATATCACGATTCATCGGGTGGTTGGTAAACGCTAGGACACGGTATCAAGGGTTTCCCTTCCGGGGCAAGCTCCCCGGGTCAGGGTTTTAGTTCTATTTTTTGTTCTTTTCATTTCAGCGGTACCATGTCCCACGTTTCTGACATAGAAGACTCGATGTCAATTCCAGAGTCAGCAATCTCCAAACAAGCCAGCCGCATATCGTACAGAAATTGGACTATTCCCAAGTTAATTTCTGAACTTAACAAAAGGGGGATCCGTCCCTCTGCATCAGCGTGAAAAGCCGAGCTATATCAGTTACTCTTTCCTGAACCCTCCAGTGGCCCCCGACGAGCAGGTGCCCATGTCCACCATCCAGTTATCCCTAACCCAACTTCATGCCACCATTAATAGTCTATCATCATCAATTTCCAGACATTAATACCAGACTTCAGGCCATCGAAAACAAGGATACCACGCCTCCTCCTCCCTCAGGACCCGAAGCTGGTCCTTCCACTTCCCATTCCTCCCCTCTGGGTACGGGTTCCAGCACTCCCGACATCGCCCCCGCTTTCTTTGTACCAGAAAAAATCAGGCGAGATATATTAGCAGGGAAAGACATCAATCTAGCTGCTATCCTTATTTCTACCCATGACACGGTTGAGAACAAGACGATTGCCTGCGGTGATGTATACGTCGTGCTTAAATCAAAGGACGCCTGCCTCAATAGGAAGCTCACTATTCCTGAATTAATTTTAACTCTCAGTCTATACCGTGATATTGTGTGCTCCGCGCATCCCCACAGACGGGTGGAATTAGACACTTACATATGTAGGATCACAAAGCTAGGGTGCAAATACTGCGGCTTCGATTTTTACCATTACCACCGCTTATGTTCGGCAAAGGTGGCAGCGGCCTTTCTTCAGTATCAGCCTGCTACAAATTGGGCCTCCCTTGACATGGAGCTTTTCTGCAGGCATTTTGCCAGGCTAAAAGCCTCAGCATGTTCCAACTGCCAGTTAGTCCTCTATTCCTTCGAATGGTGCCCCAACATCACCCCCCCCTTCCCAGGCCAACAACCAACACCGGAGCGCAAAAAATCCAACTCATCCACGGACAAACTCGGACATCCCATCACCTTCCTAGGTAGAAACCAAATCTGCAATAATTATAACCTAGCCTTTTGTAATTTCCATTCCATGGCCATTTGCGGGGATCAGTGGTTCGCCGGTCCTTGGCCCCCACAAATCTCTTCAGACCAGAAGGCCACCAAATCTTCTCCCCTTCTCGAAGTATATCCCTCGTAGCAGCTGCTCAGGTCTGGGGTCAGTCATGGAAAAGCATGCCAGTATGTTTCATGACAGATAATCAAGCGGTAGTCGACATCCTCAAAAGAGGTAGGTCCAGTTCCCCCAAGGTCATGCGTCTAGTTCGCAGACTTACCTGGTTTTCTTTGCAGTGCAATTTTCATATCATCTATAGGCACGTGCAGGGTAAGAAGAACATTGCAGCTGATGCCCTTTCACTTTTAAATTTCAATTTATTTATCCAGGTCATGCCAGGAGCTCGGAGAGTTGGAATCAACCCTCCAGGGTTCGAAGCCCTGATCATGGATTAGTTAGATACATTTCCACAGCCCACGATCTCATCCGCAAGTCACTCCAATTCAGCTAGAAACTACAAAACTGGGTGGAACACCTTTAAACAATTCTCACGTCTCCATCCTAGGGGGGCAAGGACAAAGTCTCGTTCATCTTGGCTTTCTTGGAATATTGCTACAAAGAGCTCAGACTGTCCCATAACACCATCAGACTCTATCTAGCAGGCGTCCAGCATCACTACATGATCAAACATCCCAGTAGCATCTCTATTTTTTCTTACCAGGCCATCAAGGCAGCCTTTAGAGGTATTCAGAATCTCTCCTCACTTTCCACTCCCTCCAGACAGCCAGTTACAGGGGAAGTTTTTAAAAAATTCTGCCACCCTAGATGGTAATCCTTTCGGGCCATTTAAAAGCTCGATCCTTAAGGCCGACCTCTACATCAGTTTTTATGGGTTCCTTAGACCAGGGGAGTTCTGCAGCACCTCAGCCCAGCGTCCAGGTCCTGCAATAAGCCAGCTCCACCGTAAACTTGATCACTTCCTTTTCCTCGTACCCATCTTGAAAACCTCCCAGGTCGGTCCGCCAGTTCAGATTGAATATTTCGAAACCTTTAACTCCTGGTGCCCAGTGGCAGTGTTAAACAGACTGCTTGTCATACTGGGTGCTAGAACACCAGACAGTCCCCTGCTGCCATTTCCTGTGCTCCCACTTACTTCAGCGCAGTTCATCAGACATATACGCACTCTAGCTTCAGGTTTAGGGTTCAACCCCACTACCATATCCGAGCACTCCTTCCGGATCGGGGCCGCAACCGCGGCATCCAAACACGGCGTCCCAGCTCACATAATCTGTAAAATGAGGCAGTGGCGATCATCTTGTTTTTCCCTCTACATTCCACATCCGCAAGTCGAGATTGCCAGAGCTTTTTCTAACTTGGTCTTGTTATTACTTATTTAATGAAAAGTTGCCTGAATTCATGTTTTGCCCCCTTTCCTTGGCTTACCCGCGTACATGGCTAAAGGCACACCATTAGCCAAATTCCAGGTACAATAATAATTAGTTTAGCTACTCACCTTCGTCCAGTGTTCCTCCCGGAGCCTTGACCACAAATAATAATGTTAGCCAGGCCGAAAGGCAAAATAGTGCCCCAGTCATGAAGTGGGGAGGGTGGGGACAGCATGAGAAGTCCACAAAGTAGCCAAATGACATAGTTGTGAGGTGGCGGCAGCATCAGGAAACCACAGAGTGGCAAGGTGACATAGTGTGGAGCTGGCAGAAGCATGAGGAGACCACAGAGTGGCAAGGTGACATAGTGTGGAGGTAGCAGCAGCATGAGGAGACCACAGAGTGACCCGCTGACAGAGTGTGGAGGTGACAGCAGAATCAGGAGACTACAAAGTGGCAAGGTGACATAGTCTGGAGGTGACAAAAGCATCAGGAGACCACAGAGTGGCAAGGTGACATAGTGTGGAAGGGGCAGCAATATCAGGAGGCCACAGAGTGACCCGGTGACAGACTGGGGAGGTGCGTGGCAATAACAGTACTTGCTGATGATGGTGGGTGTAAGAAGAAGCACTTTGTATCAGATGTGTGACATCAGGCAGGTGGCAGCATGAGAATAGTAGAGACAGGTAGCTATATGAAACCGGTCTTTTTTGTCAAGGTTTGGGTGTTGCACCATAAATGATCTTGTCTGATGCATCAGGCATTGGTGGGTGGAAATCCTGGCTGATCCAGGCCTGATTTATCTGGACAAAATTCAGTCTCTCCACATTTTGGTTGAACAAGAGTTCTTCTTGGGGTAACTATGGCCCCCGTCACACTAAACACCCGCTACAATACTGGCTGGGCAGTACAGCTTTTCCTAGGCAAACTCGTTCAGTTACGGCCACCAATCGAGTTTGGCTGCCCAGTAGTCCAGCGGATCTTAAATGTGGGGTGGCAGGGTGCTGTCCAAGTATGCCACCACCTGCTGGTTCCAGTCCTGCTCCAGGTCTACCTGCTGCTGCTGGTGAGTAGTTTGTTCACTAGGTGGGTTAAGAAAGCGGCTCATCAGCGGCTCTAGACTCAAGTTACTGCTGATAGAGCTGGAACTGCTACTACCCCCCCCACCCCACCCTGCCACAGCATCCATGGCAGAGGAATGTGAGCACAGAGGGCCCCTCGGTCAGACCTGCGAGAGGATGGACAATGGCGCAGATAGACTGTGGCCAACTGACTACATAGGATGTCTCTATAGTAGTTCAGTTGGTCCTCCATCTCAGCGAGTGTAAAAAAGGCCCTCATTTAGAAAAGGTACCGAGGGTGCAACAAGGTGGAGAACCAGAAGTCATCCCTCTGTCGAATACTGACAATTTGGCTATCACTACGCAAGCAAGTGAGCATGCATCAGGCCATTTGTGCAAGTGACTCGAAGGGACTCCCTTCCTCCACCTCCACTGCATACTGCCACAGTGTGTCTGGGTCCTCTGCCTCGTCTTACTCATCGCGCTGTACCTCCTCTGGCTGCTCCTGCTCCTCCTCTCCAGTCAGCTGACTAGAAAAACACCCATTTGGCTACACATTGCTTGTGCTCCAATGTCCTCCTCCCCCTTCTCCACCTCTTCCAGTTCAGCCCCCAAAGGGCTCATGTGGCCGTGAGATCTTGGTGCCACGTCTTCTGTCCCCGGAGCAGCCATTGTCACCACCATCTGTTCCAGGACATGAAGCAGTGGAATAAAGTTGTTCATCCCGTACTCCTGGCGACTGACAAATAATGTGGCCTCCTCAAAGGGCCCGAGCAAACGGCAGGTGTCACGCATGAGCTGCCACTGGCTGACATCAGAGTTACACTGGGGAGTACTCCTATCCACTTGGAGCATCAAGAAATCGTTGATGGCCTTTCTCTGTTCGTATAGTCGGTCCAACATATGGAGGATGTAATTCCAACAGGTGGAAACGTCGCATATCAGCCTATGTTGTGGGGTGCCGTTCTGCCACTGCAGCTCAAGGAATGTGTGCTTTACGGTGTTCGAGTGGCTGAAGTGCATGCAACGTTTCCTGGGCATTTTTAGGATGTCTTGCCTATGGGTGGAAGACTTCATGAACTGCTTGACAACCAGATTGAACACGTGTGGCATGCAGGGCGTATGGCTCAGCCATCCTTGATGCAGCGCCATCACCATGTTCTTCACGTTGTCGGTCACCATGGTTTCAATTTTCAGTTTTGGCAGAGAAAGCCAGGATTCAATTTCTTGATGAAGGACACGGAGCAGTTCCTCCCCTGTGTGACTCTGTTCGCCCAGGCAAACGAGGTGCAGAACAGCGTGACACCGCAATGTCCTGCACATGTGGTATGCTGAAGGGGCACTGTAAATTGTCCCTGCAGTGGAGGCTGAGGACACGGTGGAGGATGAGGAGGCCGAGGCGGACATTTTCGCAGGACTAACGGCATGACAACGTGGAGGCAAAAGTGGCGTCACCTGGCCATGTTGCTGGTTTGGCTGTGCAGGAAAAACATTCACCCAGTGGGCTGTAAAGGACATGTATTTTCACAGACCATAGTTACAGCTCCACACGTCAGCGCTGCCGTGCACTTTGGCAGACCCCGACAGGCTCAAGGACTGGCCCACCTTCTGTTCTACATGTTTGTTGCTGGGCTGATACTGCCTTTTTGGCAAAGAGATGACAGCTTGGGACTTTCCACATCAGCTCGGCATCAGTTCTCTAAAAAGGTACAGAGTCCACCACTTGGAAAGGGAGGTACTGCAGCACCAGCAACCTGGACAGGAGCACATTCAGCACACATATTGTTGTCTCTTGTCAATCACTTCGGTGATTGATTGCTGACGGAATGACTGATGAGGAGTAGGAGGAGAAGGAAAATCAGGATGAGCAGATGATTGGAATGACAGACAGCTCTCTTCGGCTGAGGTGGTGGAGCCTTGACTGCCTGAAACCTGGTGCGTGCCACTGGGTGATGCAGCGGTTGCTGCGGCAGGCAGGACACCACATTGAAGCCACGGTTCTCCCAGGCCACTTTATGGCGATGCTGCATATGTTGATGTAGGGCAGGCATGTCCAAACTCTGGCCCTCCAGGTGTTGCAGAACTACAACTCCCATCATGCTCTTCTGTAGGTTGATAGCTGTAGGTTGTCCAGGAATGATGGGAGTTGTAGTTTTGCAACATCTGGAGGGCCGGAGTTTGGACATGCCTGATGTAGGGCATTGGTGCCAACATTGGCACCCTGTCCACATTTCACCTGCTGCCCATATATTCTACATATGGGCATGTTCACCTCCTCTGGTGGCTTAACAAAAAACTGCCACACCGCCAAGTTGGTGATTTTACCCCCGACACTACGCACTGACTGACTGCTACCACTGTTGCCTCTGTGAACCCGTGCACAGCTACTTCTCAGGCAGGTAGACTCCTGCGAAGCGGGTGGTATACCCCGAACACGTTTGGCTCCCGACCTCCCACTGCTGCCACCCTGTTGACTCCCGGCCACGCTAGCGACTTGCTGGCTCCACCACTGCCTCATGGGCAAGCGGCCACCCTCTTCTTCCTATGATGATGATACCACTTCGTAACCCGGCTCCCAAGTTCAATCAGCTACATCATCATCATTGAGTACTGTCTGCACGTCACTGATGTCCTCCTCAACCATCTCGCAACACCACCTCCATGCTACTCTCCTCATCACTACTTGCCCGCCTTGTGGAGGAAGCGGCGGATGTCTCCTCCACATCTTGGCTTGCCAGTAGCTGATGAGTCTCTTCTAGTAGCTCGTTCTCACTGTATAGTGGAGCTGAGCCCACAGCATACAATACTTGTCTTGCTCAGGGAACAGAAAAGGACAGAGGCAGGTTGAGGATAGGTGAGGGCACTGGGCCTGCTCCCGGGCCATGCCAACTAAGGTGCGAATCAAATTTTTCCTGAAATTTCGCTTCGTCAGCTACGAATCGCTCATCTCTCGTCATAGTATTAGATTGGCGGGGTCTGAATGCCGGCACCCTCACTGTTCAGCTGTTTGAAGGGGTCCTCTTCAAAATTTAATTGCAAAACACCTCCCTTGTAACACCAGTGCAGTGTAATTACAACTGCCATCCTATTCACTTAAATGGGACGAGCAGTTGGGATTATCTCCTTTCTGACAAGCGCCATAAATGTACGGCTCACTGATCAGGTGGGTGAAGAAGCTGTGCTTGCTCGATCAGTGGCAAAGGCTGTTACTAATAGCTGGGCCTCTGCTGTATCTGCTGGCATCAGTGAAAACTTCTATGCCTGCAGATTAATCCCAAGAGGCCACAGTCACAGCTGACTACTTCATCTAAGGGATTTACAGAGGGAGGGGACTCCATCTCACACCCTATTAGCTCCCTGTAACGGAGCCCTTATAACTAGTGTTGATCGAACAGTTCGAGCATAGTTCGGGTTCGTACCGAATTTTGGGGTGTTCGGGACCCGGACCCGAACATTTTCAAAAAAGTTCGGGTTCGGGTCCGTTGTTCGGCAATTTCTTTCCGCTTTCTGAAGGGCTGCACAGCAGCCAATCAGCTAGCGTTTTACTTCTTGCCCTAAGAAGCCATCACAGCCATGCCTACTAATGGCATGGCTGTGATTGGCCAAATGCAGCATGTGACCCAGCCTCTATTTAGGCTGGAGTCACGTAGCGCCGCACGTCACACTGCTCTGATCAGGGCGCCCCACGCGCATGGATCACGTGATCGCATGGATCACGTGATCCATGCACATGGGGAGCTCTGACGTCATTCTGGAGCACCTCGGGAGCCGCACGGTTTGTAAGTATACTGCTTCCTCGCTCCCCACTACTACTATGGCAACCAGGACTTTAATAGCGTCCTGGCTGCCATGGTAACCTCAAAGCATTTCGAAGACTGATCAGGATCCTGATCAGTCTTCTAATGCTTTCAGGCGACTTGCGTTCTGACGGATCCGGCGGGACGGAAGTGCCCGCCGGATCCTCAGAACGCAAGTGTGAAAGAGGCCTAAGGCTTTACAGGTAAACAACATTAAGTACAGCTGTTAATCTGCTGTTGCCGGCCAGAGTCTCCGCATGGGATGGTGGACACAGTTACAGCCCTCATTCTGCATAGGGGAAGAGATGATAGGATTTCTGCACAGTTCATGACACACAACCATGGCAATTGCTCTCCTGATGTAACACTCCCCCGCAATGCGATCATGGGGTGTCAATTGCTGCATTGCAGGGAGCCCATGTACTCTCAGAACCTTTTTCAAGCCAAGTGGCCACTTGGCTTAAAAAAGGTTCTGAGAGAGAACCGAAACGTTGCTGTACTACATGTGTGAATAAAAGCACATTTTTCACTTTTAAGGAGTGCTGTGGACTTTCGTGATTTATATATATATATATATATATATATATATATGTATATATATGACTTTTAGAAATTGGTGATACAAAAATATGGGGGTCGTTTATTAAGACCTGCGTTAATGAGATGGGCCTGTTAGACAGCCATGTCTAATACTGTCTGTGCTATGGCTCACTTAGTCATTGGTGGCCCAGCAATATTCATACACTAGATAACTGGTCTCTATGACTTCTCTACAATCACAGAGCAACACCTACCAGCAGCTCCAACACCCTCCCGCCATCGCTGATATCTACCTCTCAAGTGATCAGCACTACCAGGCCCAATCCTTTGGTCTGTATGGATACTAGATTACCTAATATCATAGATGGATTGCAGTTATCTTTGTGACTTAATGCATTGTATGGAAATATTTGTATAGGTCATGGAGAAGATCTATATTAAATATTACGATTAGAGATAAGCGAATCGAAGCTGATGAAGTGGAATTAGTTACGAATTTCAGGAAAAATTCAATTTGCAACATATGCGAATTTCCTCGTGCTTGGTGGTAAAGAATCGCAATTTTTCAGAAAATGGCAGCTAAAATGGCAGCTACACGTGTGAGGAGTAGGACGTGGGGCAAGGATCTCTGGGAAGGCAGGATGACCCGTAAAGCTATGCATGCAGCCAATCAGCAGTGAGCCAGTCCAGTGATGTCACAGCCCTATAAATATGGCTGCCATCTTGGATTCAGACATTTTCCCGCCTTCTGAGTGCAGGGACAGATGTGAGAATGCACGAGGTACAGCAATAGGAAAAACCCAATTGTGAAAAAAAACCTTAAAAAACGATTTATAAGTGCAGGAAAGGTTAGGGGGAAATCATTTCACAGCATCTTAGTGCAGGGAGAGATATCAGAAGGCGCTAGAGACAGTGCAAGAAAAGCGATTTACAAGTGCAGGGAAAGATTATTTGGGGATCCAAATAGCCATTACACAGCTCTGTTATTCCAGCAATTTGTTCTTGTTATTGGGGTGCAAGTACTATGTTGAAAAGCCTTTAGTGGCCTATTTCAGTTCAAAAGAAAAATATATACGCATTTCACTTCTTCACTTATATGTTGTGAAAATGTTTAGTGGCCTATTTTAGTACATAAAATAAAATATATATGTACTTCACTATTGCAGTTATTTGTGGTGAAAGCGTTTAGTGGCCTTTTTCAGTACAGAAAGGAAAATATATATGCACTTCACTGTTGCAGTTATTTGTGGTGAAAGCGTTTAGTGGCCAATTTCAGTACAAAAAGAAAAATATATATGCACTTCACTGTTGCAGTTATTTGTGGTGAAAGTGTTTAGTGGCCTATTTCAGTACAAAAAGAAAATATATTCGTTGCATTTAAGACTGTTTTAATTTGCTTTTAATTCATTTAGTTCAGCTAAAAGTACAATATGTCAGACAGAGAAGTGCCAGGCCATGCACAGAGGAGTGACAGAGGCCTAAATGTTTCTGGTGCAGGCAGAGGTCGCAGCAGAGTAGAGGAGCATGGCAGAAGGAGTCACAGCGAGAGGCCTGAGCTCCTGGTGTCGTCTAGTGGTCGTGTCTTGACCAGCAACCCAGTGGTTCTTGATTGGATAACTCGGTCATCCACTTCATCCCAAGTGACATCAGACACCCCCAACCAACAGTCGGTGTGTTCGTCAGAATCAACCCTTAGTTGGCATGGCCCGGGAGCAGGCCCTGTACCCCACCGGTCCTTAACCTGCTTCTGTCCTTTGATGTTCCCTCAGCCACAGATGTTTTGTATGCTGTGGGCTCAGCTCCATTATACAGCGAGGACGAGCTACAAGAGGACAGTCAGCAGCTACTGCCCAGCCAAGATCTGGAGGAGACATCCGCTGCTTCCTCCGCTAGACGGACAAGTAGTGATGAGGAGAGTGGCATGGTGTTGCAAACAGTCAGGCTCCTGACCCAGAAAACATTGAGGAGGACATCAGTGATGTGCAGACACTACTCGATAATGATGAAGCAGATCGCACTTGAGAGCTGGGTGCGGAAGTGGCATCAGCATCATCAGGAGAATAGGTTGGCAGCTTGCCTGTGAGGCAGCGGCAGAGCCAACAAGGTGGTAGCATGGCTGTGAGTAAGCAGGGTAGCAGCAGTGGGAGGTCGGGAGCCAAACGTGCCCGGGGTACGCCACCTGCTTCACAGAAGGCCTACCTGCCCGGGAAGTAGTGGTGCAGTCAGTCAGTGTGGACTGATGGGGGGAAAATCAACTATTAGGCGGTGTGGCAGTTTTTTGTTAAGCTGCCGGAGGAGGTGAACGTGGCCAGTGCCACATGTAGAATCTGTGGGCAGAAGGTGAAGCTTGGCCAGGGTTCCAATGTTGGCACTACGGCCCTGTGTCAACATATGCAGTGTCGCCATACAGTGGCCTGGGAGAACCGTGGCTCTGATGTGGTGGTTCAGCCTGCCGCAGAAACCGCTGCAGCACCCAGTGGCAAGCACCCGGTTTCAGGCAGTCAAGGCTCCACCACCTCAGCCGAAGACAGCTGTCTGTCATTCTCATCTTCTGCTGGTCCAGATGCTCCTGCTCCTCCTACGCCTTGTCAGTCATTCCGTCAGCAATCGATCACCGAAGCGATTGCCAAGAGACAGCAGTATGCGTGCAATTATCCAATGGCGCAGAAGCTGAATGTGCTCCTGTCCAAGTTGCTGTTGCTGCAGTTCATCCCTTTACAAGTGATATACTTCAGAGAACTGGTGGCTTGTGCCGAGCCGAGGTGGAGAGTTCCAAGCCGTCATTTCTTTGTGAAAGAGGCAGTACCAGCCCTGCACAAATATTCAGAACAGAAGGTGGGACAGTCCTTGAGCCTGTCGGTGTCTGCCAAAGTGCACGGTAGGGCCGACGTGTAAAGCTGTGTTCTACACCACTACAAAGGCTCTCTGTAGCCCGGAAATAGCAGTTTTTTTTAACAAGATTTGCCGCAAATAACTTTAGATTACAGCGAATTTTTCCAGAAAATTAGGCAAACCGGGCGAATCGGATTTTTGAAAAATTCACTCATCTCTAATTATGATGTATTTATGAATTGTGGGATACCCAATATCTGATTGGTCCTCTTTTTTACAGTGCTTGTGCATTGCCGCTTTTTAAATTGTTATGTATTTTGTGAATAAAGGTGAATTATTTTTATTATAGTTTGGTGTATGAGGTTTTTTCTTTATACATGTTGACTTTTGTATACTTTGATCCAACACCATTCAACACCATTTACAGATTTAGACCTAGATTTTGTATGTTGAGGGTTGATCACGCTTACAGAGGCTCTTTAACAATTCAGTCCAACAAAATTCAGGAAGAGTGAGGGGGTTGCTTTAACCCCTGATATCTAAGGATCAGTAGCAGCTAGATATATGGTATTGGAAACTGACTGTTTAAGCTTTAAAACAAGACCAGAATCACATAATTATCTATTCTACTTCAGGAGATAAAGATATTAGAAATTGGGTCAGGAGTGATAGCAGTTGAAAGCGAAAGCAAATTATGGCTGCTATATCCCCTGATGTAATGGAGATAATGCTGTTTAGATTGTCAGCTTTCAAACAAGACCAGGCTCATAACTATTGCCGTCTAGCCCATGATATGAAGAGTTAGCGCAGCCCTACTCCCTTCAGCTGGCTGTGATCTCAGCCAGCCTGAAGGGGGGGGGGGGGCAGGTGCAGGGGCAGTATCTGAGCTGACAGGCTGCAGAAGAGAAAAAAATATAAAAAAATAAATTTGGCAACATCGTAATTGTAGTTTCCTACAAAATAAAGTTATCATGTTATTTATAAAACACAGTAAAAATATATCCCACAAACTAATGTTATAATATCAAGGAGTTTTTCTTTTTCTTTCCCCCTAAAAATAAAATAATTACAGTTGTTTAATACAGTAGATGAATAGAGATGAGCGAAGTTTTAAAAAATTTGATTAGGCCAGTTCAACGAACGTCACCGGACTTCATCAAGAAATTTGATTTATTACAAATTAATTAGTTACAAATCGCTATATATCAGGTACACCTGTACGTCACAGAGGGAATGTATGGAACTGGCTCCTGCATTGAGCCTGCTCCATATGCGGCAGGTGCCAGCTGTATCATAAAGCAGACACCCGGCCTCAATGACGTGGAACAGCGATTCCACCTGTAATGTAACCCATCAGAGCATCTTCTAAAGGACCTGTGATGACGTCACATCACATGGTCCAATCACATGGTCCATCTTACCATGGGGATGGACCATGTGATTGGACCATGTGATGTGATGTCATCACAGGTCCTTTAGTTCTTAGCTGATGCTGGGAAAGAGAAGACAGATCGCAACTACGCGATCAAGTGGCTAAGTTAAGTTAACTTTTATTATTTTTAACCCCTTCCACTTCATTTTACTATGCATTCTTTATTAAGAATGCTATTATTTCCCCTTATAACCATGTTATAAAGGAAAATAATAAATTCTCCAGAAGACCCGAAACCGGACTTCAGTGATGAAGTCCGGCTTCGGGTCTGGGTACCAAACATGGCGATTTTTCTCACGCGCGTGCAAAACGCATTGCAAACGTTTGCACCAGCGCAGGAAAATCGCGCATATTTCCACAACGCACCCGTCTCTTATCCAGGCGTCAAACATGACGCCCGTGTGAAAGAGGCCTTAGGGATCTCCGTATTCATATTGAGCCACAGAATTAGGCGTTATGACATTTTCAGTGCACAGTGAATGCTTTAATGTCACCCCAAAAACCATGGTGAGATTGTAGTTTTTAGGTTTTTTTTTCAATTTAACCCCACAAAGATTTTTTTCCCATTTTTCCAGACATGGTAAACTGAATGGTACTCTAAAATAGCACAACATATCCTTCAAAAAATAAGCCCTCATATGGCTACATGAATGGAAAATTAGAAAAGTTATGGCTATTGGAACATTGGGAGGAAAAAAATGAAAATGCAAAACCAAAAATGGGCCCAGGTACTACATGCTCTGAAAACAATGAAACAAAAGGACTCAAAAAAGGACTGACAATAAATATAAAAATGTACACATTAAAATTGTACATGGCTCTGTTCTGTCAAATGGAAAACTACCGAAAGAACATAAATTATTTTTTAACACTGCAGACATGAATCCCAAAAAGAATGATTTTCATATTCCACGTGTAAAATTAAAAACTACACAAATATATACTATGAGCTGGATGATATTTTGCTTAAAACATGGATTACAGTTAATATCAGATGGTCCGAACATGGTGGATGGATCAAACATGGGCAGAGGATTATTGCTATAAGGGTCAAGACAGAGCCTGAATACTAGTTGCTGCCATATAATATTTTGACCAAACAGGGGCTGTTGCTCTTATGGGGTTTGGCTGGTTAGGTGCATGTCATAATATGCAAATTATTGCTGTTGTGGCCTGCAATCTCCTGAAAATGCACATTTTGTATGAAAATTACCTAACGGAGCCACATGTGGCCAATGGGTGACCACTATACATTTTACCTAGTAATTAAAGTTATACTTACCTTTAACCCTTGCATCCTGAAACTACATATGAAGAGTACCTTGTGGCGCAGCAGGTGACTGGCAGTTGGATTCAACGAACTGATAAAAGAGGAGAGAAAAATGGTCTTTGTGCATTTCCAGAGTGACACAAGAAAAAAAGCTTCCCCCACCCGCAAGGTTGCAAACCCATTTCTCCAACCACAGCACTTCCTGCCCTACAGGTGGAAGACCCTTCTTCTGCCATCTGAATTTCCTCATTTTTCACATCATCTAATATCGATGAGAATATGTAATCTGGAAAATCCAGCTCTTCTCTCTGCATCTTGCTGACTTTTCTAGGACATGGAGACTTTGAAGGATCATTTGGAAGAAGTAAAGCTAAAGATGAAGATGGTCAACATTAAGTAGTGGTGCATAAAAAAAAAATATATTTCCATCTCCAAAATTTAAAAGTTATACAAATATATACTATGCAGAAGATGGTATTTACCGTGAAGGGTGAGGAAATTCAACTTCACGGCAAATCAAATTTTTTACTAAACTTCAGATCAAATTCCGCTTTGGATACTTTAATTCGCTCAACACTATATGTAAACCCAAAAATAAAAATAAAACTCATCCCTCAAAAGGTCTTATACAGCTAAATTGCAGAAAAAATAAAAAAGATATGACCACTGGAACACAGATGGGGAAAATTAGTTATGTCATTATGGGGTTAAAATGCACTTATGTTGCCTGTGTTGTGAGCCAGCCATATTTACTTTAGCTATAAATTCAACATCTACATAAAAAATTCCACAATTTCAGGTTTTTCCAATTTAATGTGACTGTAAGGGGTTAATTTTCAAATTTAGCCATAGTCAAGCACCATTACAACTGCCTAAATATTCTTATTGGCCATATTGTTCCTACAGCAAGGCAATTTCAGGGTATAAAAATTCTCTTTAGATGACATTGAAATATCCAGCAGACTGAAGACTTCTATTTGTCCCAATTTATAGTCTATGAGACAATTGTTACAGAAGAAAAGTCTGCTAATTTCAATTTTCTAAAAAACAAATAGCAAAACATAGTATATCACTACTAGTTGTAACTGACACATAGGCGGTATGGGGAGTCACTCTGGTAGATAGCGGTGCGGGTGCAGTACTGAGGCAAAACACGGAGTCCAGAATGTGCAATAAACAGTGTTTTATTCACACTTGCACAACATAAATGAAAAACAGTCTCTTGGTGATAATTCACACACAACAGAAATAATGTGGCCAAACAAAACAGGCCAACACAGGGTTCAGTCACCTGGGAGGTTTAGGTGAGGGTTCACACCTAGCAGTCGGCCCAGCCGCAGGAGATTCCACCTTCAAGTTGCAGGAAAAACACCACCTTGCTGAGCTCTTTCCTCCAGGTCATAGAACTCCACATGACTGTTAGCAGCTCCAGGACAATCACAGCCCCAGCTGCTGGTGCTGGCTGAGTTTTTAAACCCAGCCCAAAACCAGGACTGGGTCGTGGGGAGCAGCCACCCACCCTACACTTTAGCTGCTCCCGGTAAGAGCCGGCCCGGATCGGCTTTGCAGCAATGCTATTTAAAACTATGTCAGTAGCACTAGCTGCTGCCGACATCAACAAAAACGGCTCTCACCTCACCGAGGCTATGAACCTCGGTGACACATACCTGCCATCCACGACGGCACCCTGCACCTTACCACACCCCCCTTTGTTTAACCCTGAGGGGTGGACACATGTGAGGCAGTGGACGCGGAAAGGGCATCTGCATTCCCCTGCAAGCGGCCTGCCCTATGTTCCACGGAGAACTTGAAGTTCTGCAGGGATAGGAACCACCTGGTGACCCGAGCATTCCTCTCCTTGGCCTGGCTCATCCACTTGAGAGGGAATGGTCGGTCACCAGACGGAACCTCCTCCCTAACAGGTAGTAGCGGAGAGATTCGAGTGCCCACTTGATAGCCAGGCACTCCTCTCCACTATGCTATACCTGGTCTCGGCGGGACTGAGCTTACGGCTCAGGAAGACAACGGGATGTTCTTCCCGTTGACCTCCTGAGACAGCACAGCACCGAGGCCTACCTCCGAGGCGTCAGTCTGTACGACAAACTCCCGGTTGAAGTCGGGTGTCACCAAAACCGGGGACCCACAGAGGGCCGACTTCAACGTGGAGAAAGCCTCCTCCGCCTTCTCACTCCAGCTAACCTTCCCAGACTTTCGCCCCTTCAATAGGTCTGTCAACGGCGCTGCTATTGTGGCAAAGTGGGGCACAAACCGCATGTAGTAGCCTACCATTCCCAGGAAGGACTTTACCTGCCTGGCAGTGACCGGTCGGGGCCAGTTACGTATGGCTTCCACTTTAGTTACCTGCGGCTTGATGACTCCCGCCCAATTACATATCCCAGGTATTTGGTCTCTTCCAACCCAATCGCACACTTCTTTGGATTGGCGGTTAGACCAGCTTTCCTCAGGGCATCTACTACCGCCTGCACTTTGGGCAAATGGCTTTCCCAGTCGGTGCTGTGGATGATTACATCGTCTAAGTAGGCCGAGGCGTACCGACGATGAGGTCGCAGCACAATATCCATTAACCTTTGGAAGGTGGCGGGGGCGCCATGCAGGCCAAAGGGTAACACCTTATAATGATACAGGCCCTGCGGGGTAACAAAAGCAGTTTTTTCCTTGGCCGACTCCGTTAAGGGTACTTGCCAGTATCCTTTAGTGAGGTCTAGCACAGAAAAATAACGGGCTTGCCCGCATCCTCCACCAAATGTGGGGAGTCGCTCTGGTAGATAGCGGTGCGGGTGCAGTACTGAGGCAAAACACGGAGTCCAGAATGTGCAATAAACAGTGTTTTATTCACACTTGCACAACATAAATGAAAAACAGTCTCTTGGTGATAATTCACACACAACAGAAATAATGTGGCCAAACAAAACAGGCCAACACAGGGTTCAGTCACCTGGGAGGTTTAGGTGAGGGTTCACACCTAGCAGTCGGCCCAGCCGCAGGAGATTCCACCTTCAAGTTGCAGGGAAAAACACCACCTTGCTGAGCTCTTTCCTCCAGCTCATAGAACTCCACAGGACTGTTAGCAGCTCCAGGACAATCACAGCCCAGCTGCTGAAGCTGGCTGAGTTTTTAAACCCAGCCCAAAACCAGGACTGGGTCGTGGGGAGCAGCCACCCACCCTACACTTTAGCTGCTCCCGGTAAGAGCCGGCCCGGATCGGCTTTGCAGCCATGCTATTTAAACTATGTCAGTAGCACTAGCTGCTGCTGACATTAACAAAAACGGCTCTCACCTCACCGAGGCTATGAACCTCGGTGACACATACCTGCCATCCACGACGGCACCCTGCACCTTACCACAGCGGTCATTTATTATACTGAAATACGTCTATATTAGGCATATTTGCAGGTGGCGGTGTAACGGTTAGTCACGGCAATCTGTGACTTCTCTCTGCTCACGCCAGGTCTAAAATTGTGGAAGTGGCATGGGTGGGGATGGGCTTGGAAGATATCTTACATTTAAAACTAGCGGAGGATGCGCTGAAGTTATGGAGAGGCCGGCACCTCTTCTTAACTTCGGCAGAACCATCACCAGCTTAGGGCTTTATTTAGACAGAGGTCTAAAATGCCGATCTTAATGTTTGTGCCCCATAATCCCATCTGCAAAACACTACTCAATGATCAAAAAAAGCTAAAAAAGCGTCAAAAAGTACTGGTGCCTGTGCTATAAAGGATATCCACATGAGCAGACAGCGATAACAAAAAGTTCTGGTATATTACCTGCTGAAATATGTTGCTCATAGACATGTTCCAGCAGGTAGCCTACTCCTGTTACTTCCGCCAGTCTTCTGAAGGCAGCAATGTTTACACTGAGCTCCGAATGGATGCTAATGCAGGTCAAACTTAATAACTATAAATAAACTATAATAAATGATAAATTAATAATGAGGTTATTACAATCGTGTGAAATCCTAATATGGGCATTTTTTATGTAATGTATGGGCAATGCAATTAGTTTAATACTACATAATCATTTTTTTCCATTTTTATATTTGTTATTACACTTTAAAAATATAATTAAGTCATTACTGTTTTACATCTATACTTTAAACCTATAATGCATTTGCATACTCCTCCTGTATAGTGTTGAGCGAACCCAAACTGTAAAGTTGAAGTCCGTACTGAACTTTGTGAGTTCGGGTATCTGGACACGAACCTGAACTTTTCAGGAAATGTTCGAGTTCAAATTCAGTGTTCAGGCATTAAATTAAGCTTGTTGAAAGGCTGCAGGGCAGCCAATCAATAAGCTTTTAAGCTTTGGGCACTTAGAAGCCAGCACAGCCATGCCTACTAATGGAATTGATGTGATTGGCCCGTGCAACATGTGACCCAGCCGCAATAAAAGCTGGATCACGAGTAGCACCACCCATCAGCTCTGAGTAGTACAGGGACAGGAAGCAGGCAGTTAAAGTGAGGAAAAGTGTTAGGACTGGAATCTCATCTGGCTATTTGTTCTGTTGGTGACCTATAGTGATTTATTTGTGGGTGCAATATACCAGTTTTGCACCCATGACATAGAACTACATTAAATGATCTTGCTATTAATTCTGAGGGTGACCTATAGAGATCTTTTGTGGGAGCAATGCACCATCTTGGTACCCCGACTCAAAAATATAATAGTTAATATGTCTGTTAGATTGGTGGGTGACATATACCCATTGTTTGTGTGAGGTACACCTGCACTGCATACGTGACAGGGAAATAAATCTAGGTACTCCATCTGTTAGTTCAGTAGGTGACATATACCAATTGTTTGTGTGGGGTACACCTGCACTGCATACGTGACAGGGAAATAAATCTAGTTAATCCATCTGTTAGATTGGTGGATGACATATACCAATTGTTTGTGTAAGGTACGCCTGCACTGCATACGTGACGGGGAAATAAATCTAGTTAATCCATCTGTTAGTTCGGTGAGTGATATATACCAATTGTTTGTGTGAGGTACCTCTGCACTGTATTTGTGACAGGGAAATAAATCTAATTAATCCATCTTGTAGTTCGGTGGGTAACATATTCCCATTTTTGGTGTGAGGTACACCTGCATACAGGACACAAAAATAAATCTAGTTAATCCATCTGTTAGTTTGGTGGGTGACCTCAAAGAATGAGGAGAGCATCAAATAAGGGATGTGGCCCTGGTCGTGGTGTTGCTGGTGTTGGTGGACCTTCTGTGGTATGGAGAGGACATGGATGTGATCGATCTGTGCCAGCTACAAGCCCAAATGAAACACCTTCCTCAGGTGCATGTTAGGGACGAACACTGATGTATGAATGGTGAGGCCAGAACAAGTAGAGGAGGTAGTAGTTTGGGTAGCTGCCAGTGCCTCCAGTTCATTCACATTGTCTCACACCCGGTCCCCTGCTGAAAGCACAGAGTTGGCATCTGCAGCCCATGGGCAACTGTCTTTCACCTCATCCCCTTGCAAATCAGGCAAGAAGTCTGAGCCCTAAGTCATGTGCCAGACTCTTATGCTTTTTGATGACTTTGCTGGTGGGGTTTCCATGGGCCATCCACCTAGCCCTTTCCCAAAAGTGGAAGAGATTGAGTGCACTGATGCCCAACCACTTATGTTTC
The DNA here is from genome assembly GCA_033119425.1 of Bufotes viridis. Taxonomy (NCBI): domain Eukaryota; kingdom Metazoa; phylum Chordata; class Amphibia; order Anura; family Bufonidae; genus Bufotes; species Bufotes viridis. The sequence continues at coordinate 230,127,692 of CM065589.1, forward strand.
AGCATGTGGACATGGGAGGACCACTGCAGAACATCTCTGATGATGACGAAACACAGGTGTCAACTGCTGCGGCTTTCTGCAGTGTGCAGACCGGGAAGGAGGGAAGGGGTGAGGAGTGTGTGGAAGATGATGTGGAGGATGATGAGGTCCTAGACCCCACATGGAATCAAGGTCATGCGAGTGACGTGTGCAGTTCAGAGGAAGATGTGTTGGTCACACAGCACCAGCCGCACAGCAAAAGAGGGAGCAGGGTGTAAAAGTGGCCGCCCCCTAGCCAGTATGCCTGCTACTGCCCACCGCACCCAGGGACTGAGCACACCAAAGCCAGCTCCAAGGAGTTCCTTGACGTGGCAGTTCTTCAGACAATGTGCTGACAACAAGACATGAGTGGTTTGCACACTGTGCAATGAGAGCCTGAAGCGAGGCTCAAATGTTCTAAACCTGAGCACCACCTGCATGACCAGGCTTTTAAATGCAAAGCACAAGCTGCAGTGGAGTACACACCTCCAAAACCACAAAAGATCTCAGGCTCCTCCTGCTCCCTCTTCTGCTGCAGTATTGGCCTCTTCCTCCCCCTCAGGAGGGACAGTGGCATCTGCCATCCCGCAAACAGAGGATGTGGCAGCAACACCACCACGTCCACCACCATCACCCAGCATGTCCACATTGTCAAATGGAAGCGTTCAGCTGTCCATCCCTCAAACACTGGAAAGAAAGAGGAAGTACCCCCCTACCCACCAGCGATCCCTGGCCCTGAATGCCAGCATTTCAAAATTCCTGGCATTTGAAATGCTGTCATTCCGTCTGGCGGAGACAGAGACTTTTAAAAATCTTATGGCGGTGGGTGTCTCACAGTACGGGGTTCCCAGCTGCCACTACTTTTCCAGGCGAGCCATCCCTTCTCTGCACAGCCAAGTGGCAGCCAAAATCAGGTGTGCACTGCACAACGCCATCTGTGGCAAGGTCCACATAAGCACCGATACATGGACCAGTAAGCATGGGCAGGGACGTTATATCTCCCTAACTGCACACTGGGTAAATGCAGTGGCAGCTGCGCCTGAGGTGGATAGCAGTTTGGCGCATGTCCTTCTGCCACCGAGGATTGCAGGACGTTTCTCGTTGCCTCCTGTTGCATCTTCCTCCTACTCTGCTTCCTCTTCTACCGCCCCCTCAACTGGTCATCGTTACATCTTCACCACCAACTTCAGCACAGCCAGGGGAAACTCATCTGTTTGGGGGGAACAAAAAACACTGCGCAGGAGCTGTGGACGGATATGGAACAACAGACCAATGAGTGGTTGGTGCAACTCAGCCTCAGGCCCGGCCTGGTGGTGTGTTATAACGGGCAAAATCTCATAGCAGCTCTGGGCCTAGCCAGTTTGACGCACTTCCCTTCCCGACGCATGTGCTGAATTTGGTGGTGCAGAGATTCGTGAAAAATACGCCGATATGCCAGCGCTGCTGCACAAAGTGCGGGACGTCTCTGTTCACTTTTGGCGTTCTCACCCTGCTGCTGCTCGCCTGTCTGAGCTGCAGCGTAACTTCGGCCGAGTTGCCCACATTCTAACCTGTGCTGATTACTGGGTGGCCACCCTGCTGGATCCCCTCTACAAGGACAATGTGCCGTCCTTAAATAGTATCTTACATTTCTCCAGTGCCCACCCACCATTCCTAAGGAGATCCATTCCGAAATCTCAATTTCAGCGGGCCAGTCGTATTGTCTTGGACCCCCAGGTTCGTGAGCAGAGATTGGACGAGATGTCCGAGAGATTTCGCCAAAGGGGATATCCAAAACATATCTTGGACAAAGCCAGGTCTGACCTCACTACCCAGATTGTACCAAAAACAAAGACACAGAGAATTGCCTTTGTGCATAAATACCATCCACTTAATATACATCTGGATAGTGTGGTCAGGAAACACTGGCACATATTAACAGAAGCATATCCGACAGTGGAGGAATTTAAATACCCACCTCTGGTATGCAATAAGAGAAATTCTAGTTTAAAGGATAAGCTGGTTCATGCAGACATTGGAAACAGTAAAGAGAAATTGACACAAAGTGTCTTTCGGAGTGTTAGGAAGGGAACGTTTCCATGTCTCCACTGTCTGCAGTGTTCCCACATAATCAAGGGCCCGGAGTTTTTTCATCCACGTACAGGCATGGCTTACAAAGTGAAGGGTTATTTTACCTGCGAGTCAAAAAATGTGATTTATTTAATCAAATGTCCATGCGGCCTTGGTTATGTGGGTGAGACAATGCAGACAGTGAGAGACAGGATATGCAAACATAAGTCCACCATCAGGACTAAGAATTTATTATTACCGTTACCATATCATTTTGATAAATTCAAACATTCTATAGTACAACTGAGATTTCAGGTTCTTGAACGAGTTGAGCGCCCGAGGAGGGGAGGAGACATCGAAAAAATACTTCTTCGCCGTGAGGCGTTTTGGATACACACTTTGAACACATTGCATCCCAATGGCCTCAATCGCGACTATGAAATTGTTCATCTCTGATCCTCAATCATGACGATTCATTGTCCTTCTTAGATTAGATATAAGAAATTTGCATATACCACACTTATAGATATTGTCTCTCCTTTCTTCTAGAGTCACCAGATCCGCTGAACTACTGGGGTATAGTACACTTCAGTTTAGATACCTTTCGTTTTTCTTGTTCTGGTTTTGATCAACTTTAACATGTAATCTGCATTACATTGAGCATGTAATTGTTTGGCAATTTTGATTAGTTGCGAGTGAAGGCCCGCCCCCTTGGTAGGCGGTGTCATCTGAGCTCATTTGTGTTCATTCTCTATATATTTGTGACACACTATAGCTATGTACCTGATGACAAAGGCTGATTGCCGAAACGCGTTAGCAGAAACCATATGAAGGAAAAATAATAAACAAGAAGCATTGATTCAAAAGCAAGTTTGTGTGCTGGGATCTCTTCGTCCTTTATTCCGTCACTGGAGCATGATCGGAAGATGCGCAAGTACAAGGGCACGCCGGTAGACTTGCTGATGGCATTCCCACCTGACAGTGGAAGAACAAGGTGAAGGCAGAGGAAGAAGAAGTTGCCAACACAGCTGGGGCACCGCCAGCACCTCAGAAGGGAGGGTTAGCATGGCCTAAATGTGGAAAAGCTTTGTCAGCACGCCTCAACAACCAGCACCACCAGCTGATACGGAACGTCTTAGCAGGAGGCAGGATTTCAGTAACATAGTGGAACAGTACGTGTGCACAAACATACACATACTGGCTGATGGGCCTGCCCCATTCAACTTTTGGGTCTCCAAATTGGGCACATGGCCTGAGCTTGCACTTTACTCCTTGGAGGTGCAGGCCTGCCCTGCGGCCAGTGTATTGTCCGAACGTGTGTTTAGCATGGCAGTGGGGGATGATCACAGACAAGCGTAGCCGCCTGTCCACAGCCAACGTGGACAAGCTCATGTTCATTAAAAGGAACCAGGCATGTATCCCACAGAACTTGTCCGTACCCTGTGCTGAATAGACAAGTATATTGGCCGCTCCCAGCCATTGTTAGACTCCAGCGCACTTTCTCTTTGCATTCTCTTTTCTAGTTCCCAATGTTTTGGGGTCTTCTCAAATTTATAAAATGGGGAGAAGGGGAGAGTCCCTTTTGATCATGAAGCACACATGGACTGTGTTGACCAAAGGGTTCACTGTAAATTATTGGTTAAAGCATATTCTTAGAGCCGAAGAGCTAATATCTCTGTTAACTCCCTCAGCTATGCCAAAAGAAATTGCTGCAGATTGGGAACCTGCACTGCCCACCGTCCGAAGACAGCAAGCTATCATTATATGGTTAATATCAATACATTTAGGAACTGCTCATTTTTCAGTTCCTTAAAGGGATTGTCCGTTTTTTCCCCATATTGATGACCTATCCTCAGGACTCCCGGCACCCCCGCCTATCAGCTGTATGAATAGAGGGCAGCGATCGTACGAGCGCTACGTTCTCTTTATTGTTTACCGACTCGCTGACGACGTTAAAGCTCCTCCGTCCCAATAATTTTAATTGGAAGGAAGTGGTTGTAGTTCCACTTTGTCTCTTTCAATTGAATGGGACAGAACAGCTGTAATTACATTGCTTGCCACTGCGACGGTGAGCAAAAAAACAGTACAGAGAACACAGCGCTGAAATGAGCGCTGCCTTCTCATCTTACAGCTGATCGGCAGGGATGGCTGGACTCAGACCCCAGCAAATCTAATATTGATGACCTATACTCAGAATGACCTATCCTGATTACATATCCTGAGGATAGGATATCAATACAGGAAAAGAGGACAACCTATTTAATAAATACACATCCTACCTCTAAAAATGGAAATACACTATAATTCAGTTTTAGTATATAATACATATGGTTAATTAGAAGATACATTTTAAGATGTAGCAGAGTATTTTTAGCTTAGAAATAATAAAATTTGTCAAAAGGCAAATGTTCCCCATTAGTTATGCAGCATTTTAACTAGAACATCTTTTGTCTTTCATAGCAATTAATTATACAACTGTTAATTGATCCATAAGATGTGAATGGCTTGTTCTTCCCTGAAATTGATAAGCAGGTGATGCATTGAAATGGTTTGCTCAGGGAAGAAAAGGGCTTGCTCCTCCGAGGCTCTTGAGCAATTAGAGCAAGCGGGTTATTTGGCATGTTTCTATTTTATTATGAAGATTGGGTTTCATTTTCTGTAGATCTTAATTTAATATTTTGGCAAATCTACAAATAAAACTATGGCAATTAAATTTGAATATATTAAAACTAATTGCCATGTTATTAAAATAATTACTGTGTTTCATGGCATGTCAATACATCCACCTCACAGTATAATTTATGAACACTACAAACAGGGGCGAAACTACCATAGCGGCAGACCATGCGACTGCTATGGGGCCCGGATCAAGAGGGGGCCCAGTCTTAGTTGGGATCATCCCCTCTTCTAGAGAGATGTCCCAAACTATTCACCGGCGAACATCGCATGTTCACGTTCGCTGCGGTGGGCGAACATATGCAATGTTCAGTCCGCCCGCTATACGTCATCATTGAGCAAACTTTGACCCTGTACCTCACAGTCAGACAGACACATTCCAGCCAATCAGCATACCATCCCTCCCAGACCCTCTCACCTCCTATCAAAAAGCAAGGACAGCATCCATCTTAGATTCATTCTGAAGCTTGAGGATTCCAAGCACTCTAGCCGACACCACAATCACCAAATCGGAGAAGCATAGGAATGCGGTAAACAGCCGAATAGAAAAAAACATATGAATAGGTTTACACTCCTAGCAGTCAAACTGGAACAGCATACAATAAATCCCCCCCAATAACGAGACGACACCTCGTTTTGAGGATCAAGCAGGAACTGCCTGTACTGGCACATACAGCCTCTTTTATTTACAAACCACAAACATAGTGGTTGTACATAGTTGAAATACAACCAATCAATCTGAACAATACACACAGACACTCCCAGACAAAATCCTCACCTCTGCCTGTGATATGATTACTGAACACAATGGTTAATATAATCATCACAGGCAGAGTTAAACAGGTGAGTTAAATGGCTGCCATCCATTGTTCTCACCCTGTGTCTCTGATACATGAAATGGTGGCCACCCAGTAACTCCACAGTATGTCCCCAGATGGTTCCTAAAGGGCCAGCAGCAGCAGCATAATAAAATGCAATATGCCCAAATGCTGGTTTAAAAGGGTACAATCTCCGAGAGGCCATAGTCGCAGGGGAGGAGGCGGGCAATCAGTCTTCTCCAATGCCCAGTGGCGAGGTTGGTTTTGTAACATTTCTCCCCTTTCCCAAACAGATTAACGAGGTATCTGATCTTCTGTCGGTGCAGCAACCCACACATAAAACATAATCAACACAGTGGCCCACCCACAAGAATTGGTTACTGCACCTGGGGTAGTGGGTAGCTTGTCCATGTCCAGGGGCTCCACCACGGCTCTGGGGGGTACTAGCCTTCTGGATCGGTGGGTTGCTGAGTGGGTAGAGACCAGCGGTACTCTGTATCTCCCAGGGGCCATAGTAGCAGGGGAGGAGGCGGGCAATCAGTCTTCTCCAATGCCCAGTGGCAAGGTTGGTTTCGTCACAATAGTAGTTCACACTATTTGTATTGGTGGCACAGTATATTGCGCGGCGCACGTGCAGTGCCCCAAATTGGAAGTAAGAGGACCGACCAATCATCTTTTTCCATCTCCCGCTTCCTAAAATCTATTCCATACACCGGCCCCTGATAGGGGACAAAACAGAGATTAAACTGGTAAGAACAGATTTTTTTAATTTAAAAAAAAGAGGACAGCCTCTGCGGAGCTGGGTATTTTTTGGCCGCATTACTGAACGCTCATGCACAATGGCTGTAGGCTCATGCGTCCTTTTGCGGAGGTGACAAACCTAGTCAGTCAAACCCAAGGCAACATCATCGACCTCACCTCATATGCGTTTTTTCTGGAGCGAGCCCCGCGAAGAGTGGTGGATCAGGCCGTAAATGACCATGAAGAGGAAGAGTTGTGGTCACCATCACCACCAGAAGCAGCCTTGTCATCGTCGATTGCTGGACCTGCGGCAATGCAGAGAGACGAGTCCGAACAAGAGGAATGAGGCGGTGGAAGATCAACCACAGCAGGCGTCCCAGGGAGCTTGTTGTCACCTTTTGGGGACCCTTGGTGTTGTATGTGGTTGGGTGGAGGAAGAGACCTTCAATGACGTCAGTGAGGACAAGGAACAGGACATGGCTAGCTTGTTATCCAATCTTGTGCAAATGGGAGTTTGCGGTTGTGCAAATGGACTGTTTGCTGTTGTTTGCGGGGAGTTTGATCTGTCAGAGTTTGGTCTGTCACTGTGAAGCGGGCGTAACCCTTACACTACCTGATCGATACAACATCATACCTGATTGTATATACACACACTGGATGTTTTAAAGCGCGTTATTCCAAACAATTTAGGAATGTTAGTTGATTTATGCCCTTTATGGATTAAAACCCGACTCTTTGTCAACTACGTAATTTTCCATGGGAGTTTTGCCATGGAACCCCCTCTGGCATGCCACAGTCCAGGTGTTAGTCCCCTTGAAACAACTTTTCATTACTATTGTGGCCAGAAAGAGTCCCTGTGGACTTCAAAATTCGCCTGCCTATTGAAGTCTATGGTGATTCGCCCGGTTCGCCCGTTCGCGAACATTTGCGGAAATTCACGTTCGCGAACGGAAAATTTTATGTTCGCGACATCTCTACTCTTCTACTGGGGGAGAAAACTTGGTCAGGCTCTACTCTCTAAAGGAACAACTTTTAGCAAATGAGGCAAAATGGCCAAGGTAATTAAAAAGGGTATAGGCAGAAACCCTTCTGTCCTGTGTGGGGGGCCTGGTTTGATCCTTGCTATGGGGCCCATACTTCTCTATGTACGACACAAATCAAACTCAAGTCTACCCGGCACAGTAGACAAATAGGATAAGGCATGCAATAAATACAAACTTAGTTCTTATTAAATCATGAGTGCTGACACAACCAGACATTGCAGATAAACTCTACAGAAATAAATTCTGGAAGATATTTGGTGGATGCATCATCGCATGAGCTAATATATTTATACATTTATATAGTGGTACATTTGTTGCCAAAATCCCTTTAAATCACCTCTTTATTTTCTTTTTTGCTAGATTATCTTTGGATTTACACACTGTTCTTTCTAGCATGCATCTTTTATCATGTTCACTCTATGACACAACCATTTTACATATATCCAGTAATATTTATTGTAGTGAAGGTAATCTTCTTACCCCTGGCTGCAATAGTCTATTATCCACTGTCTTCTGGTCCTCATCTGTATCATGTGACCGACACCCTGACTCTGCTACTGACAAAGCAAACAGGAAGTTACTTTCTCATTCATTCCTTTGATTTACTTACATCAAGGCTCTCACAGGAGAAACTGACTTCCTGTCCAGAAATAGGAATCTATGTCAGTTGGAGAGTCAGAGGGTCAGTCACATGACACAGGTGAGGACCAGAATGGAGGACATAATTTGCAAATGCAGTCATGGCTAAAAAAGAATTACCTCCCCTACAATTTACTTCATGCACCTTTCTAATAGGACATAAAAAAAAAAAAAAAAAAAGGAGGATTCATTCTTTACTTCCTCCAGAGGAAGGTGCCAGTACCTTTCTTGTTTGAGATGGTTCCTCCGTTGAGCTCCGTGGCTTCCTCGCAGCTTAGCAAGCACTATGCAGTTGCTGTGCATGGTATGTCAAATCAGCTGAGCATAGGCCACATGACAAATGCACATGATGATATCATTGCCCTTGGCTCTCTGGAGCACCATGGTCTCTTCAAATAGCTGTTGGCGGATCAGACCCCCACTTACAGTATCTGGTACTGATGACCTTATACTGAGGATAAGACATCAATATAAAAATCTTGGACAACTCCTTTAATCTTTTGTACTGATTACATCTAGATAATTTTGCACTTTTCCCACTATGGACCTGGGAGCTTATTGTTGTGTGCACTGTGCCATGACAGCCTGTCATTGCTTATATAGCGTCTCCACTCTCTACACCATCTTCTATACCATCTTCATTATCTAATGCAAACTGCACAATTCTACAAATGTATACAGATTCAACTTAAAATTATGGATAGTTTATTTCAAAAGAACCTTGCTTGTTTATATCCTGAACAGTTTGTTGTTAGCTAACTTCCTTTGTATTAGTATGTGTCATTTTGAAGGATGTAACTATTTATAGATATTAGAGCCTGGGTCAAACCATATGACATTTGCATTCAAATTTTACAGCCTTTTCATACAGCATGGAAAAAAAAATCTTCGTTCTGCTAGGCATGGTTACATTTATTATATGTTCCTTAGGATGTGCATGCCAAACAAAATGTATTTGTGACTGTTCGTCATCAAGTAAAATATTCTCACAACCTAATCATACTGTGTGAACTGTAATAATCTGTACAAAGATATATGGGTATGGACAGATCATGAACATTTAAGGCCCCTTTACATGGACCAGAAGGAATGTTCATGAAAACGCTCAGCCATATAACGGTGCCACCAATCACCTAATGAGTTTCTGATAATTAGCAGATGTAAAGGTGCCACCAGTCCCCTGATGAACAGGTAAAACCTCAGTCATTAGGTGAAAGTATTGTTGATGGGGCACCCAAATCATAATTTCTGGGCAGCAGATTGTCCTGTGCAAACAGTGATCTTCTCCCAGAAACAATGGATTTATATGGAGATGAGCAATTGCAGTAGCGATAATTCGTGCGCACACAAAAGACATTACTGCTCCATGTAAATGCAGCTCTCACATTCTCTGGCGAGCAGGCAATAATCAGGAATTACCAACCATAACAAATCTTTTTACACTGACTGCAATCTGCAAGCATGATAATTCATGGCTGAAGTACAAAGGGGGCACAAAAATAGTGCAAAATATTTCACACCATGTTATAATGGTGCAAATATATTGTGTAATTTGCTTTTCACATACTAGGGAACACCTGAAGCATGAAAACAAGTATTTGCATAATTGACACTTTCATACAAAGCAAATTACAGCATGTATTCATTATAGGATAATTACCCTTGGTAGGATCATCTTAATTGCACAGATTATTGTACAGATTATCTATTTGGAAAGCTCAATAACAATTCCAGCTAAACAGAACATATAAAATGTACAAAAATAAATTCTTTCTTGATAGATGAAATGCATTGTCTACTCCAGTTGGAAATCTCCGGAAAAGAAACCTTTATGGTGCCTATGTAACTATGTCTCTCACCCAGTCCCGACTATCCTGGGAACGGCAACCTGACTAGTAAAGCCCCCTCCCACCTGATTGTATAGGTTAAGAATGAAGAATGATAAGATACCTTAGACTCTCAAGTTAGCTAGTTTCAACCCAATAGCACTCTCTAGGAGCTGTTCTCTATATTTGCTGTCAATCTTCTTCCATTACCCTCAAGTTCTACCTGGTGATGCTTTTTGCTGTGCCCCTTCGTGCTACTGTTCAGAAGCCTGCATACCCACTAAGTGTGGACTAAGCAACATTTCTCCAAAGGCTCTGAAAGTGAGTGTGTGCTCTGGGTAGGTAGACCCCTTACTGTCCAAACATGATTTCAGTAAATATTTTTGGATGTCTGGCTACCTATTTATATTTGACCGGGAAGCAGCAAGGTAGACTGACTTGAGTCCAAAAAAAGTTACATATATATCATGGGAGGAGACTAACTCAAGAAATTCTAGCTAGTACAGTAATGCCACTGTAAGTTAGGGGAGAAAGAGAAGATTCAGGCATATAGACTAGTGTAACAGCAACTTCTGTGCGCCGCTGTTCCCCTGATTACCTCTGAAGTCCCGTTAACTGTGTTCCGCGGTGATCTGCTGCCAGTGCTTCTCCATTCACCGTTGCAGTCCTGGGCTCTGTCCATGTAGGTACTGTTGTTCTGTGATACGCTCCACAGTTTCCTTTCAGCCCTGGTCACAGCATGCTTGCTGCTAGTTCTCAGTAGCACTTCCTTAAGGGCCGGCGCGTGTCAGTTCCTGTGCTTTGTGGGTTAAATCATGTGACCTTGCTGACCAATTCTAGCCTTCCTGCAGATATATAAGTGGCTCAGCCCCCTTACCAGATGGCTCAGCGTCAAGGTCTTTGTGTCCTGCTAAGGTTACTGTTATCTCTGCTTGTGTTCCTGTGTACTTGACCAGTTCTTGTGTTTCTGGACTCTGCCCTGCCCTATGTTTGACTTCGCCTCTGCCGAAGTCCTCATCCTTCGGGCCTGAACTGTTACGACTTGGCCTGCTGACTGTGTCTGTACCTCTGGTACCTGGCTCAGGAACCTCTTGGTCTGCCTGGACCAGCTGCCTTATGTACCAATCCTCCTCAAGAGGTAGCGACCAGGTGTTCGCCTCGGGAAAGTCTATCCACACCCTCATCGGTACTGTGAATATCGAGGGGCTTACTTAGACAACATCCTTAGAGAACGTAGGACACGTGGCACAGTGGGTTCACACCCGTTGGTTCGTAACAGCTAAAACCCTGAGAGTGGGGATCGGAGAGAAAAAAAACACTGAGCTCTGAACTAGCAGTTTCATATGAATGGATATACATACAGTATATATATATCACCTTAACGACCGGGCCCATTTTTGTTTTTGTATGTTCACTTTGTCCTCCCTGCATTACAAGAGCCATATTTTTTTTTTACATTTTCTGTTCACATAGCCATATGAGGGCTTATTTTTTGTGGGACAAGTTGTATTTTTTAGTGACACCATTTCACTTACCATGTCTTGTATCGGAAAATGGGAAAAATTATTTGTGGAGTAAAATTGAAAAACCTACAATTCCTACAAAACCTAAAAGTTTTTTGGTTGATTTTATAGAGCTCACTGTGTGCTAAAAGTGACATGACATCCTTATTTTGCGGGTCAATATGATTACGGTGATACCAAATTTGTATAGTTTTTATTTTGTTTTACTTTTAAAAAATAAATAAAATACCTTTGAAAAGAATCTAAAGTTTCTTTGCATCTCTACTTTCTGACAGCCATAACTTTTTCATATTTCAATCTACTGAGCTGCGTGAGGGCTTGTTTTTTGAGCACTTGTTTTCAATCAATTTGTCGGGACAAGATGAGCAAAAAATGTTTTTTGTTGTGGCGTTCATGAAACAGGAAAAATATGTTTATATTTTAATAGTTTGGGCATTTTGTGACATTATCTTTATTCTTATATGTTGTAAGTTTGGAAAAGTTTTACATTTCTGTTTTTTTTATTACTTTTTTCACTGTAACTTTCAGTCAACATAGGGGACTGGAACCTGCGATCTTCTGATTGATTGTCTCATAGGCCACTATAGAATACCACTTCTGTCTATGGGATGCCTGCTGAGCTTTACCCCTTGTACAGCTTTACAGGCAGTTAAAAATGACAGACTTGGGAACATGCAGAAGGCACCAGGCTGTCATGGTAATGACACACAGCCTAACCCCACAGATGCCAAAATGACCATTGATCACAGTATCTGACGGGTTAAATGACCAGGTTCTTTGCTGATCCTGACCCTGATTATATATATATAATTTTGTCACGAGTAATGGTGTCCTCAATTCTGAGAGATACAAGAAGATACTTATCCATTATGCAATACCATCACTGAGACATCTTATTCTTATTCTGCAGCAGGACATTGACCCCAAACATACAGTCAAGGTTCTCAAAGGAAATTTAATGTCTAACAAAATTTTAATCTGCAGTTAAAACCAGATAGTAACACATATCCTTTTTTTAAAATGTGCTTCTATTTTCTGATTGTAGATGTTTTTATTTATTTCCTGAACATTATTATGGGGGCTGCAATCTTGCCTAAGTTGTTCTTGACAGCATTTACAACCAGTGATGTCGCGAACATAAAATTTTCAGTTCGCGAACAGCGAACGCGAACTTCCGCAAATGTTCGCGAACAGGCGAACCGGGCGAACCGCCATAGACTTCAATAGACAGGCGAATTTTAAAAACCAAAGGGACTCTTTCTGGCCACAATAGTGATGGAAAAGTTGTTTCAAGGGGACTAACACCTGGACTGTGGCATGCCGGAGGGGGATCCATGGCAAAACTCCCATGGAAAATTACGTAGTGGACGCAGAGTCGGGTTTTAATCCATAAAGGGCATAAATCACGTAACATTCCTAAATTGTTTGGAATAACATGCTTTAAAACATCCAGTGTGTGTATACGATCAGGTATGATGTTGTATCGATCAGGTAGTGTAAGGGTTACGCCCGATTCTCAGACATTGACAGACCAAACTCCTCTTTTAATGCACCGCAAACAGTCCATTTGCACAACCGCAAACTCCCCATTTGCACAAGGTTGGATACCAAGCTAGCCACGTCCGGTGATGTCATTGAAGGTTTCTTCCTCCACCCAGCCACGTACAACACCAAGGGTCCCCGAAGGTCAATTGAATTGATTTTTCGAACGGGAGATGGTTAAAAAACGCTGGCTCCCTCCCCTTTGTTTTAATCCACGGTCACTGCTTCTGCGCCGTGCAATTTACTCTCACACCCGATATGAGTGGTATTTTCTGTAGTACTATTCTCATCAGTTTAATCCCTCTAACGTCCCCAATCTGGGGGCCATTTATTGAATAGATTTTTCGAACGGGAGATGGTTAAAAACGCTGGCTCCCTCCACTCTGTTTTAATCCACGGTGACTGCGTCTGCGCCGTGCAATTTACTGTCACACTCGATATGAGTGGTATTTTCTGTAGTACTATTCTCATCAGTTTAATCCCTGTTACATCCCATATCAGGGATTGCCTTTTGTGAAAAAAATTTAGGCCTGGTACCTTCGACTGCCTTCACAATGACAGACCAAACTCTCATACACCAAACTGAATTGATTTCAGGAACCGGGAGATGGAAAAAGCAGCTTGGTCGGTCCTCATACTCCCAAATTGGGGCACTGCGGCGTGCACAGAGCAATGTGCTGTGACACCCTATATGAGTGGTGTCTTAACTAGTACTATTCCTATCAGCGGCGGGCGGGTGCGTGGTAACTTGAGAGCAGGTGACCAAAGCTGAGCTGGAGGAAGATGGTGCGTCAAGGTTCTTAGCGGAAGCTGTTGAAGATTGGGTGTCCTGTCTAAGCCAGTCAACTACGTCCTCAGAATTTTTCGGGTTCAGGGTACATGGCCTCTGAACACTAGGCATTATTCCAGGGACAGTGGAAATCACAGCACCACGACCACGACGGCCCCTGCGGAGTGGCCTGCCTCTGCCTGTCATTTTTTTTCGATAAGTGGTACTGTGCCACCCTGTATCAGTGGTGGGCACTGGCAGTGGGCACACTACAGTCTGTGGAAGTGGGCCTGACACACACTGGCAGCAGGCAAGCAACTGAAATTAGACTAATGTGTAAAAATGAAATGCCTTATTTATCGTCAAGCTACTGTGCCACCCGGTATCAGTGGTTGGCACTGGCAGTGGGCACACTACAGTCTGTGGAGGTGGGCCTGACACACACTGGCAGGAGGCAAGCAACTGAAATTAGACTAATGTGTAAAAATGAAATGCCTTATTTATCGGCAAGCTACTGTGCCACCCGGTATCAGTGGTTGGCACTGGCAGTGGGCACACTACAGTCTGTGGAGGTGGGCCTGACACACACTGGCAGGAGGCAAGCAACTGAAATTAGACTAATGTGTAAAAATGAAATGCCTTATTTATCGGCAAGCTACTGTGCCACCCGGTATCAGTGGTTGGCACTGGCAGTGGGCACACTACAGTCAGTGGAAGTGGGCCTGACACGCACTGGCAGCAGGCAAGCAACTGAAATTAGACTAATGTGTAAAAATTAAATGCCTATTTTGATGCAAAGTCCTGTGCCAGCCGGTATGAGTGGTAGGCACTGGCAGTGGGCACACTACAGTCACTGGAAGTCAGCCTGACACACACTGGCAGGCAACTAACCTTAGATTAAAGTGTAAAAATTAAATGCCTTTTTTGATGCAAAGTCCTGTGCCACACGGGATGACAGGGGTGGGCACTGGCAGTGGGCACACTACAGTCAGTGGAAGTCAGCCTGACACACTAGCAGCAGGCAAGCAGCTGAAATTACACTAAAGTGTAAAAATTAAATGCCTTTTTTGATGCAAAGTCCTGTGCCAGCACGGGATGACAGTGGTGGGCACTGGCAGTGGGCACACTACAGTCAGTGGAAGTCAGCCTGACACACACTAGCAGCAGGCAAGCAGCTGAAATTACACTAAAGTGTAAAAATTAAATGCCTTTTTTGATGCAAAGTCCTCTGCCAGCAGGTATGAGTGGTAGGCACTGGCAGTGGGCACACTACAGTCACTGGAAGTCAGCCTGACACACACTGGCAGGCAACTAAACTTAGATTAAAGTGTAAAATTTAAATGCCTTTTTTGATGCAAAGTCCTGTGCCACATGGGATGACAGGGGTGGGCACTGGCAGTGGGCACACTACAGTCACTGGAAGTCAGCCTGACACACACTGGCAGGCATCTAAACTTAGATTAAAGTGTAAAAATTAAATGACTTTTTTGATGCAAAGTCCTGTGCCACATGGGATGACAGGGATGGGCACTGGCAGTGGGCACACTACAGTCAGTGGAAGTCGGCCTGACACACACTAGCAGCAGGCAAGCAGCTGAAATTACACTAAAGTGTAAAAATGAAATGCCTTTTTGATGCAAAGTCCTCTGCCAGCCGGTATGAGTGGTAGGCACTGGCAGTGGGCACACTACAGTCAGTGGAAGTCAGCCTGACACACACTGGCAGGCAACTAACCTTAGATTAAAGTGTAAAAATTAAATGCCTTTTTTGATGCAAAGTCCTGTACCACACGGGATGACAGGGGTGGGCACTGGCAGTGGGCACACTACAGTCTGTGGGCCTGCAGCTCCTCACACACAGGCAGGCCATGCAACTGCAATATGTATATAAAGGAAAAAAAAAGCAGACTAATGTTGCAGCCCTAATAAGGGCTTTTGGGGTGCTGTCAGGACGCTGTCCTTACAGCAGAGATCAGATGAGTCTTTCAGGACTGGAGTGGACACTGAATTCACTAGCCTAGCTATCGATTTCCCAATTAAATCAGCAGCTACTACACTCTCCCTCCTCTCACTAAGACTGCAGCTTCAGAATGAATCTAAAATGGATGCTGTTCAGGAGGTGGGAGGGTCTGGGAGGGAGGGTATGCTGCTGATTGGCTGGAATGTGTCTGCTGACTGTGAGGTACAGGGTCAAAGTTTGCTCAATGATGATGTATAGGGGGCGGACCGAACATCGCATATGTTCGCCCGGCAGAGGCGAACGCGAACAAGCTATGTTCGCCGGGAACTGTTCGCCGGCGAATAGTTCGGGCCATCTCTATTTACAACAAAGAATTAAAAAATTACTTTATGGCAGTTCTATGGTCCATAATCACAATGGACAGGAGGGGACCTTGTTGACTATGGGAAAGTTTTCTAGACATGCTCTGTGACCTGTGCAGAGGTCATTGTGCAAGGAAAGAATAGATAAGCTTTGACAATCATCTATTGTGAATGTTGGATCCTATCTTATCTGTGCACAGAAGTGATATCATTATAGACAGGACTAGAATGAGTTAACTGCAGTAAAGTGCAATCTGTAAAAGTGGCGCCAATTATTAGAAATAGTGGCCAGTGCAAAAACTGCAGGGTTTTTGGTTTTAGTTTAAATATAATAAATGACATGGAAAGTCAAAAATACCATAAAAATGATTTAAAATATGTTAACCTCTTAAGGACGCAGCCTTATTTCACCTTAAGGACTCAGCCATTTTTTGCAAATCTGACCAGTGTCACTTTATGTGGTGATAATGATAACTTTAAAACGCTTTTACTTATCCTGGCCATTATGAGATTATTTTTTCGTCACATATTGTACTTCATGACAGTGGTAAAATTGAGTCAAAAAAGTTCATCTTTATTTATAAAAAAATACCAAATTTACCAAAAATTTTGAAAAATTAGCAATTTTCCAAGTTGCAATTTCTCTACTTCTATAATACATAGTAATATCGCCAAAAAAAGTTATTGATTTACATTCCCTATATGTCTACTTCATGTATCGATCATTTTGGGAATGCAATTTCATTTTTGGGGATGTTACAAGGCTTAGAGGTTTAGAAGCAAATCTTGAAATTTTTCAGAAATTTTCAAAAATCCACTTTTTAGGGACCAGTTCAGGTCTGAAGTCACTTTGTGAGGCTTACATAATAGAAACCACCCAAAAATGACCCCATTCTAGAAACTACACCCCTCAAGGTATTCAAAACTGATTTTACAAACCTCAATAACCCTTTAGGTTTTCCACAAGAGTTAGGCCTCTTTCACACGGGCGTCATGTTTGACGCCCGGATAAGAGGCGGGTGCGTTGCGGGAATATGTGCGTTTTTCCCGCGCGGGTGCAAACGTTTGCAACACGTTTTGCACGCGCGTGAGAAAAAACGCCATGTTTGGTACCCAACCCGAAGCCGGACTTCATCACTGAAGTCCGGTTTCGGGTCTACAGGAGAATTGATTATTTCCCCTTATAACATGGTTAAAGGACCTGTGATGACCATGGTAAGATGGACCATGTGATTGGACCATGTGATGTGACGTCATCACAGGTCCTTTCAGATCATAGATGCTGCAGGGAAAGAGAGGACAGATCGCGACTACGCGATCAAGTGGCTAAGGTAAGTTAACTTTTATTATTTTTAACCCCTTCCTCATCATTTAACAATGCATTCTTTATTAAGAATGCTATTATTTCCCCTTATAACCATGTTATAAGGGGAAATAATAGAGATTGGGTCCCGTTGCTAAGCAACAATGCGGGAAAATCGCAACGCATCCGCACTTGGTTCTATGGGGCCTGCGTTGCATGAAAAACGCAGAATATAGAACATGCTGCGATTTTCACGCAACGCAGAAGTGATGCGTGAAAATCACCGCTCATGTGCACAGCCCCATAGAAATGAATGGGTCCGGATTCAGTGTGGGTGCAATGCGTCCTCCTCACGCATTGCACCCGCGCGGAGAGCTCGCCCGTGTGAAAGGGGCCTTAGGCCTCTTTCACACTGGCGTGATTTCCGTGGGCGGGCGCAATGCGTGAGGTGAACGCATTGCATCCGCACTGAATCCGGACCCATTCATTTCTATGGGGCTGTGCACATGAGCGGTGATTTTCACGCATCACTTCTGCGTTGCATGAAAATCGCATCGTGCTCTATATTGTGCGTTTTTCACGCAACGCAGGCCCCATAGAAGTGAATGGGGCTGCGGGAAAATCGCAAGCATCTGCAATCAAGTGCGGATGCAGTGCGATTTTCCTGCATGGTTGCTAAGAGACAGGACCTAATCTTTATTATTTTCCCTTATAACATGGTTATAAGGGAAAATAATAGCATTCTCAATAAAGAATGCTTTGTAAAATGTGGATTAAGGGGTTCAAAATAAAAAACTTAACTCACCTTAGCCACTTGATTGCATAGCTGCCGATCTCTTCTGTCTTCTTCAAGCATTTGCAGCCATCTAAAGGACCTGTGGTGACATCACATGGTCCAATCACATGGTCCATCACCATGGTGATGGACCATGTTATTGGACCATGTGATGAGCTCAGTGACCTCATCACAGGTCCTTTAGATGGCAGCTAATGAATGAAGAAGAGATCGCAACTACGCGATCAACTGGCTAAGGTGAGTTAAGTTTTTTATTTTTAACCCCTCCATCCACATTTTACTAAGCATTCTGTATTGAGAATGCTATTATTTTCCCTTATAACCATGTTATAAGGGAAAATAATAAAACCTACAGAATACACAACCCGAAACCGGACTTCAGTGATGAAGTCCGGGTTTGGGTCTGGGTACCAAACATGCTGATTTTTCACACGCGCATGCAAAACGCATTATAAAAGTTTGCACATGCGTGGATAAATCGCGCATTTTCCCACAACGCACCTGCCTCGCGGGCTCTGAGAGGCTGGCGCCAGGGTGCGGTCATACCAGGGAGGGAGCGAAGTGCCG
This sequence comes from Bufotes viridis, assembly GCA_033119425.1. Lineage (NCBI taxonomy): Eukaryota > Metazoa > Chordata > Amphibia > Anura > Bufonidae > Bufotes > Bufotes viridis. The sequence continues at coordinate 230,146,323 of CM065589.1, forward strand.
GCGCATGCGCGCTTCACTCCCTGAAGCCGGTTGCCGGAGTCCGCACGGGCGCATCGCGCAGTGCCCTGTGCGCACGCGCGGGATCTTGACGGGGAAGGAGGGGGAGGGAGGGAGAGGCGGCACTGCGCTTTAGGAGGCGGCGCAGAGGTTTGGAGAGGCGGCGTGCGGCACTGACGGGGGAGGGTGCGGACGAACACCCTGCATGGCCAGACCTCCCCCTGGGCTCCTTATTCTGATGATTGACAGGTGGGTAAAACCTGTTTTTTGAGAAAATAAAGCCTTGGATATCTAAAATAAAAACACATTAGGACTGCTATGGAGACCCTTAATGTCAGCATATGTTTAGCTGACAAGGGTAAAAGCTAGTGACAGATTCCCTTTAATGGCAAATGGAGATAAAATTTCAGAATTTCGATTTTTGGGAACATTTTCAATTTAAATCAATTTTTTCTAGTAACAAAGCAAAGGTTAACAGCCAAACAAAACTCAATATTTATTGCCCTGATTCTGTAGTTTGCAGAAACACCCCATATGTGGTCGTAAACTGCTGTATGGCCAAACAGTAGGGCACAGAATGAAGGGAACGCGAATATGGTTTTTGGAAGGCGGATTTTCCTGGACTGGTTTTTTGACACCATGTCCCATTTGAAGCCCCCCTATTTTGGAAACTACAGGATGAGGTGGCAGTTTTGTTTGTTCTATTTTAGGGTACCTATATGTATACTTTTTATTTATTTATTTAAGTTTTACACAATAATATCATTTTTGAAACAAATAAAATCATGTTTCAAAGTCTCCATAGTCTAAGAGCCATATTTTTTTATTTTTTTAGGCAATTGTCCCATGTGGGGTATCGTTGTTTACGGGATAAGATGACAGTGTGATTGGCACTATTTTTGGGTGCATATAACTTTTTGATTGCTTGCTATTACAGTTTTTGTGATGTGAGGTGACAAAAATGTTTTTTTTACATTGTTTTTATTTTATTTATTTTACAGTATTTACCTGAGATGTTAGATCATGTGATATTTTTATAGAACAGGTTTTTATGGACGTGGCAATACCTAATATGTATACTTTTTTTAAATTTATTTTACTTTAACACAATTACAGCATTTTAGAAAAAAATAATAATGTTTTACTGTCTCCATAGTCTGAGAGCCATATTTTTTTTATTTTTTTGGGTGATTGTCCTATCTAGGGGCTCATCTTTTGTTGGATGAGATGGCGGTTTTATTGGTACTATTTTGGGAGGCAAACATTTTTTTGATCACTTGGTATTACACTTTTTTGTGATGTAAGGTGACAAAAAATTGCTTTTTTTACACAATTTTTTTGTTTTATTTTACGGTATTTGAGGGGTTAGGTCATGTGATATTTTTATTGAGCAGATTTTTACGGACGCGGCGATGCCTAATATGTGTAGTGTGTTTTATTGGTTTTTTTTTATTCAGTGATATGTTTTTTTTTATTTTTCCTTTTTTTCACTTTTTTTAAAAAAAATTGGACCCAGACCCACTTGGTTCTTGAAGATCCAGTGGGTATGGTGTCTGTATAATACAGTACACTATATAGTGTACTGTACTGTATTTTTTACTTTACACTTAGGGTTCAGTTGTTCAGTTTTTTTCTGCACGGGTGCAATGCGTTTTGATGCATTTTTCACACTCGTGATAAAAAACTGAAGGCTTACAAACAACATCTCTTAGCAACCATCAGTGAAAAACACATAGCACCCGAACTTGCTTGCAGATGCAATGCGTTTTTCACTGAAGCCCCATTCACTTCTATGGGGCCAGGGCTGGTTGAAAAACGCAGAAGATAGAACATGCTGCGCTTTTCACGCAACGCAGAACTGATGCGTGAGAAAAAAAAATCATGTACACAGACCCATTGAAATGAATGGGTCAGGATTCAATGCGGGTGATATGCGTTTACATCACGCATTGCACCCGTGCAGAAAACTCGCTTGTGTGAAAGGGGCCTTAAAGTATAACTGTCAAATTTTTTTTTTTTTTTTTACTATTGGATTCTGGTGATTAATATCACCTTGTTGGCCCTGTTTTAATTTCTGATTCTTAAATAAATAACCCCTAAAAGCCACCTAAAAGTCCCCAGTATTGGCTATTGTTACCTGAGATAAAATCAGGTTGCTATGCTCCTTCCGTCTACCAGATGAGGACGGAGCACGCTGCGTGCACTGGGAACTGATAGTGAGTCAACATTGTAAGGGAATGTATAAAAAGCCAGGTTCTTCCTGACAGGAGATAACAGTGCTGGGCTGTGTGTATGAACTTCTCCACATGCCTGTGCTTGGCAGACACTCCCTTAGCAGTGAAGGACAATGTAGAGCCCAGTGTATAAATGACAGCCTTATCTGATAAGAAGAGAGCTTGTAGAAGGACTACAGGCTTCAGCCAGACCTGGGAACTTCACTGCAAGACCCCCCTATAGGCCTCTTTCAGACGGGCGTTGCGGGTGCACTCCGTCAAACAGTGCGGGTGCGTTGCGGGAATTGCCGCGATTTTTCCCTGCGAGTGCAAAGCGCTGTCATGCGTTTTGCACGCGCGGGAGAAAAATCGGCACTTTTGGTACCCAGACCCGAACCTGCACTTCTTCACAGAAGTGCATGTTTGGGTCAGAAATTGTCCCGCTGGTATTATTTCACATTATAACATAGTTATAATGTAAAATAATACCCTTGGCCATCTCCCTAATGTTGAACCCGGTGCAGAATGGGTTAAAAATAATAAACTAATCATAACTTACCTGGTCCATTTGATCGCGAAGCCCGGCCTCCTCTCCGTTAGCTTGAAAGATGTAAAGGACCTGTGATGATGTCACAGCATCACATGGCCCAATCACCTGCTCCATCACTATGGTGATGGAGCATGTGATTGGTCCATGTGACCACGTGACATCATCCAAGGTCCTAAGCACTATCCACAGCCTGAGGATAGTGATTAAGGACCTTGGATGATGTCACATGGTCACATGGACCAATCACATGCTCCATCACCATAGTGATGGAGCAGGTGATTGGGCCATGTGATGTGACGTCATCACAGGTCCTTTAGATCATCGATGCTGCAGGGAAAGAGAGGACAGATCGCGACTACGCGATCAAGTGGCTAAGGTAAGTTAACTTTATTATTTTTAACCCTTCCTCATCATTTAACAATGCATTCTTTATTAAGAATGCTATTATTTCCCTTATAACCATGTTATAAGGGAAATAATAGAGATTGGGTCCCGTTGCTAAGCAACAATGCGGGAAATCGCAACGCATCCGCACTTGGTTGCGGATGCTTGCGATTTTCCCGCATCCCCATTCACTTCTATGGGGCCTGCGTTGCGTGAAAAACGCAGAATATAGAACATGCTGCGATTTTCACGCAACGCAGAAGTGATGCGTGAAAATCACCGCTCATGTGCACAGCCCCATAGAAATGAATGGGTCCGGATTCAGTGCGGGTGCAATGCGTCCTCCTCACGCATTGCACCCGCGCGGAAAACTCGCCCGTGTGAAAGGGGCCATACAGAGCTGGTCTTCACTAACTTCACTGCAGGCGTCCTATGGATTAGCCTCAGGGCTGAGGGCGGCCATCTTAACAGAATAGTGAAATTGCAGTTTTATGCAGACTGGTTGCTAAGGGCTGAATCTTATTAAATAAGGGGTAAGTAAGTCTAATAGTTATTGATTCAGGTATATTATCATATTAGTAACTACATAAATGAAAACTGAAATTAGGGTCTAAATGTGACAGTTATCCTTTAAGCTCCATTCAGACATCTGCACTTTGGGTTCGGATCCATTCCACAATTATGCGGAACGGGTGCGGACCCATTCATTTTCAATGGGGATGGAAAAGATGTGGACAGCACACAGTGGTCCGCAGCCTTGCAAAAAAATAGAACATGTCCTATTCTTGTCTACAGCTGCGGACAAGAATAGGCATTTCTATTGGGGTGCCGCCTGGTGTTTTGTAGATCCGCAATTTGCTGATCCGCAAAACAATGCAGACGTGTGAATGGACCCTTAAGAACTATTTTCAGCATAAAGAAGAACAAGAAGTCCTGGAAGTGATGATTTGGCCCCAATAGAGCCCTGATCTTAACATCATTGAGTCTGTCTGGGATTACATGAAGGATTTGAGCAAGCCTATATCTACATAAAATCTGTGGTTACTTCTAAAAAATGTTTGGAACAACCTCCTTTCTGAGTTCCTTCAAAAACTGTGTACCTAGAAAAACAATGCTTTTTAAAGGCAAACGGAGGTCACACCGAATGTTGGTTTGATTTAGATTTATTATGTTCATTTACTTTGCATTTTGTTAATTCATGCAAATGAACTCTTAACAATTCTATTTTGTAAAACATTCTTACTTTTTCCACACCTGCCCAACTTTTGAATGTCATTGTATATATAACTAATGATTATTCTGAGTTTTGCTTACTTTGCATTTATGTGCAGCACCCCAGGACAGAGTTACTGCAAATTGTTGTAATGTTGTATTGCTAAGTGAAAAGTTCAAACCAAACAGCAATGCATGGATAAGTCAGAGTCAACAATCTGACTTAGCCTTTTTAGGTTGCTAAGAGATGGATCGGGGTCTACCCCCTGGTTAGTCAGTTAGTTGAGAGTCTGAGCTTAGCTAAGGAAGAGAAAGAATCTACATTTCTTTACTTCTCAGAACTAGACCTGACCTCAGAGAACCTTGATCTCTGAGGCATCTAGAGCCATTGCTACAACAAAGTACTCCAGGGATGGAGAAAGGAAACTAGAAGGTCCAGAATCTACAAGCCTGCATGGACATGATTGGAGTTATACAGTAAGGTATTGTTCATGTTTATGGCAGAGAGGGACTGTGCTGATGTGAGAGGGAACATTGATAACATACCCTTCTACACTTTGAGATGGTTTGGCCTGTCATATATTAAAGGAGTATTCAGACTAGATTAAGATCCCTATCCACAGAGTTAGCCGAGCACTGTATTCGGCTCTCTCTACTGAGCCCCCATAGAAATAAATTGGGTGGGGACACACATGTGCAACCTGTCGCTCCGGAGATACTGAGTCCCCATTCTCATGATTGGTGGGGGTCCCAGCTTTAAGACCCCCTCTTATCTAATAGTTATCCCCTATCCTATGGATAAGGGATAACTTAATCAAAACAGAATACCCCTTTGGGTCTGTAACGCTCAGCTTGGGAATTATAGGAAATATACAGAACATCAATTCCATGCCCAAGGCCAATTTCACACAGACGTGACGGATTGGCTCCGGATGCGTTCAGGTTGCATTCAGTGAAACTCGCACCATTTTGCAAGCAAGTTCAGTCAGTTTTGTCTGTGATTGCGTTCAGTTGTTCAGGTTTTTCCGTGCGAGTGCAATGTGTTTTTATGTGTTTTTTTTAAACGAGTGATTGAAAACTGAAGGTTTACAAACAACATCTCTTAGCAACTATCAGTGAAAAACGCATTGCATCTGCACTTACTTCCGGATGCAATGCATTTTTCACTGAAGCCCTATTCACTTCTTTGGGGCCAGGGCTGCTTTAACCGCTCCGGGACCGCCGTACGCAGGATCGCGTTCTGCGGGAGGCCGGGCACTTCTGATCGGACGCATCTACGCGTGATCTCGCGAGACGCGAGATTTCGCATAGGTGCGCCCGCGCATGCGCAGATCGCGCACGGCAAAAGGCGCAGGGAGAGTTGGTCATCAGCCTGCCAGCCAATCGGCAGCGCTGGCGGGCTGATGACTTTTAAAAAAACGAATGAGAAGCCATTTAACCCATCATATTTGTAAATATGATGGATTAAATGGCTTCTGTGCCCTCTCCTGGGTCCTTTTCGTCGGTTGGACCCAGGAGAGAGCACACCTTACTGTGAGTACACCCAAGCACCACACACTAGCCCCTGATCAGCCCCCCATCACCCAAATTAACCCCTTGATCACCCCTTTCATCACCTGTCAATCATCTAGTGAAAGGGAAAAAGTGATCAGTGTAAACTGTCACTTTTTTTTTCACTAGGATTGACTTTTAGGTTTAGATTACTTTAGGCCCCTTTGGTAGGTAGTTAGCGTTAGCGCCCAGCCCACCGCACCGCAGTCACTGGTTCGCTGATTAGCGTAGCGCTAATCAGCGTTTGTACTTTTATAGTATCTGTAACTGATCAGAACTGATCACGGTCAGATATATAATAGTACTAGTGTCACTTTAGTTCGCCCTCCACCCAAAACGCAGTGTTGGCCCGATCAGACCTGATCGGTCGCCCACACCTGCGTTCACCCACGCCCGCCCCGCCGCAGTGACAAAAAATTTTTTTTTTTGTAATCACTGCACAATCCCTTCACAAGCGCTGCGGCGATAAAAAAATCAGTCTTGATCTTTTTTATCAATCGCAGCAGCTTCTGTACTTCGCTACCCTCTCAATTGTAAGACAGGCTTGCTTTTTTTCTTGGGTAGTCTCAGGGAATACCCCCTAAATTTAGACGCCCAAATGTCAAACAAGGGGTATTCCTCTGAAGAGGCCTACAGGATTCTGACCCAGTCGGATGAGGAATGGGAACCCTCATCTGACGAAGCTAGCGGGTCAGAATACGAACCTGTAGAGAGCAGTGGCAGTCTGACCCAAAGTTCGGACGAGGAGGTTGAGGTCCCTAAAAGAACCAGGCGTACCCGGCCCCGTGTTGCTAGACCGCAGGTTGCGCAGGATCCGCTTCAAGGGCAGCAGAGTGGGGCTGGCGCTGCCGGATTACGTGGTGAGGCATACACCAGCAGCGCAGCACGTCCTGGACCTTCTACCAGCACTGCCGTACAACATGGTGAAGTGGCGAGCACCAGAAGGGCAGTAGAAGCTGGTACGGTGGCACGTGCAGTAGTTTCCCGTCGCAGCCACCGCGCAGACAGGCCCGTAGAGCCCCTAGAGTCCCTGAGGTGCTGGCAAATCCTGATTGGCAGCCCCCAACTTCAGCCGCACCATTAGTTCCCCCTTTCACCGCCCAGTTAGAAGTTCGGGTGGAAACAGCTCAGATAGGATCGGCGCTGGGGTTTTTTGAGCTGTTTTTCACTGCGGAGCTCTATGACCTAGTCGTGGCAGAAACAAACAGATATGCCACTCAATTTATCGCCGACAACCCGGGAAGCTCTTATGCCCAGCCTTTCCGGTGGAAACCAGTCCAAGTTTCCGAATTTAGAACTTTTCTGGGCCTTCTCCTCAGCATGGGCATAACCAAAAACATGAATTGCGGTCATATTGGTCCACGAACCCAATTCATCACATGCCCATGTACTCTGCTGCCATGTCCAGGACACGTTTTGAGACCATCCTGCGTTTCCTGCACTTTAGTGACAACACCACCTCCCGTCCCAGAGGCCACCCAGCTTTTGACCGGCTCCATAAAATTCGGCCCCTCATAGACCATTTCAACCAGAAATTTGCAGATTTGTATACCCCTGCACAAAACATCTGCGTAGACGAGTCCCTTGTACATTTTACCGGGCGCCTTGGCTTCAAACAGTACATCCCAAGCAAGCGCGCCCGGTATGGGGTCAAATTGTATAAGCTCTGTGAAAGGGCCACAGGCTATACGCACAAATTTCGGATCTATGAGGGAAAAGATCAGATCCTGGAGCCGGTCGGTTGCCCTGACTACCTGGGGAGCAGTGGGAAGATAGTCTGGGACTTGGTGTCACCCTTATTCGGCAAGGGGTACCATCTTTATGTGGACAACTTTTACACAAGTGTTGCCTTCTTCAGGCATTTGTTCCTAGAACAGATTGGCTGCTGCGGCACCGTGCGACCTAGTCGCCGGGGCTTCCCCCAACGGCTCATTACCACCAGACTTACAAGGGGGCAGAGGGCTGCATTGTGTAACGAAGAACTGCTCGCGGTGAAATGGAGAGACAAGCGTGACATTTACATGCTCTCCTCCATTCACGCAGACACGACAGTCCAAATTGAACGAGCAACCAGTGTCGTTGAAAAGCCCCTCTCGGTCCACGACTATACCCTCCACATGGGAGGGGTGGACTTCAACGACCAGATGTTGGCCCCTTATTTGGTTTCCCGAAAGACCAGACGCTGGTATAAGAAGGTGTCTGTATATTTGATTCAATTGGCTCTATATAACAGTTACGTTCTCTACAGTAAGGCTGGGAGAACGGGATCCTTCCTCAAATTCCAGGAAGAGATCATCGAGAGCCTCCTGTATCCAGGAGGTTCCGTGGCCCCAACCACCAGTGTAGTTAGCCGTCTACACGAGCGGCATTTCCCCAGCGTTGTGCCTGGTACCTCAACCCAACCGCCACCCCGAAAAAGATGTCGTGTCTGTAGCAGGAGTGGAATAAGGCGTGACACCCGCTATTTCTGTCCTGACTGTCCTGACCACCCTGCCCTATGCCTTAGAGAGTGTTTCCGGAAGTACCACACTCAGGTACACTTAGGGACCTAGGGACAGCACTACACAGGTATTTTTTTTTCCACTCAGGCTCTAGGGTCTCTCAGGACACTAGGTTTTGAGAGACCCTAACACATAGGGACGGTGCTGGTGTGCTACAGCAGAAGTGTGAAACGGTAGAAACGTCTCCTTTCACTTGGGATAACGCGTATAATGTACTTCGCACCATATCTGTGTAATTTACACTTTACACATTGTCCCATGGGAAAGGAGAGGTTTCTGCTAGGAAAATAAAGAGTGACATGGAAAACAAAAAAAAAAATTAAACAGGTAGCAAGAAAAAAAAATCTTGAGTTAGTTCAGGTTTTTATGTTCATGTTTTATAAAAGTTTTAAAATGTTCTGGTTTTATAAAGTTTGCAACGTTCAAGTCATGTGCGTGCTGCCTGTTTTTCTTCTTCTTTTTTTTTCCCCCATAACCACCCTTCATTTTCCAGGTATACCAACAGACCAACGGACCAACCGACGTAAAACGCCGCAGCACTGATGTGAATTCTGAGAGAAGCATTGCTGCTATCAGAAGACACGTGAAGTCAGTGTATGCGGCGCTGCAAGACGAGATTTCTCCTCTGCAGGACAGGTACGTTTGCCCTGGCATGTGAGCTGAGGAGAGGTGTTGGAGTTCATATGCTTTGGCAAACACTTTGTATCAAAAAATCTGGCAAAGATGTCTTCCTCCACACCGATCGATTGATCGATGTGAATGGAGAAATCACGCTTGCCAGGACATAGGAGCTGAGTGGGTATGGATGTTTGGGCGGAGCCTCTATGTCCTGGCAATCGCCAGGCCCCTCTTTTTTTCTTGCATATTTTTGGCAGAGATTTTTTCATCCACATCGATCGATGCGAATGAGGAAATCTGTGCCGTTCGTTTTTCTTTCAGCCCAGAGGCTGAACAGAAAAAATCTCATTACCTGTATGCTCCATATAAGGAGAATAGCAGAAACTCCTAATGCTGGCCATACATGTAATGATTGTGGAGACCCTCAAATGCCAGGGCAGTACAAAAACCTCACATGTGACCCCTTTTCGGAAAGAAGACACCCCAAGGTATTCGCTGAGGGGCATATTGAGTCCATGAAAGATTGAACTTTTTGTCACAAGTTAGCGGAAAGGGAGACTTTGTGGAAAAAAAAAAAAAATCAAATTCCGCTAACTTGTGCAAAAAAAAAATCTTCTATGAACTCGCCATGCCCCTCACAGAATACCTTGGGGTGTCTTCTTTCTAAAATGGAGTCACATGTGGAGCATTTATACTGCCCTGGCATTTTAGGGGCCCTGAAGCGTGAGAAGAAAAATGCGTAAAAATACCGTCCTAAAAGGTACTCATTGGATTTAGGGCCGATTTGCGCAACTTGGTTGCAAAAGTGGCACACATGTGGTATCGCTGTACTCAGGAGAAGTAGGGCAATGTGTTTGGGGTGTACTTTACATATACCCATACTGGGTGTGAAAAATATCTCTGTAAATGACAACTTTTAAAAAAATTTATACAAAGTTGTCATTTACAGAGATATTTTTCACACCCAGTAGGTATAGGTAAAATACGCCCCAAAACACATTGCCCTACTTCTCCCGAGTACGTCGATACCCCATGTGTGCCACTTTTTGCAGCCAAGATGCGCAAAGGGCCCTAAATCCAATGAGTACCTTTAGGATTTCACAGGACATTTTTTACGCATTTAGATTCCAAACTGCTTCTGACGCTTAGGGGCCCCTAAAATGCCAGGGCAGTAAAAATACCACACAAGTGACCCCATATTAGAAAGAAGACACCCCAAGGTATTCCGTGAGGGTATGGTGAGTTCATGTAAAATTTTATTTTTGGCACAAGTTAGTGGAATATGAGACTTTGTAAAAAAAAAAAATAAACAATTTCCGCTAACTTGTGCCAAAAATAAAAACTTCCATGAACTCACTATGCCCATCAGCGAATACCTTGGTGTGTCTACTTTCCGAAATGGGGTCACTTGTGTGGTATTTTTACTGCCCTGGAATTTTAGGGGCCCCTAAACGTCAAAAGCAGTTTGGAATCCAAATGCGTGAAATGTCCTGTAAATCCTAAAGGTACTCATTGGATTTAGGGCCCATTTGCGCATCTTGGATGCAAAGTGGCACACATGGGGTATCTCCGTACTCAGGAGAAGTAGGAATGTGTTTTGGGGTGTATTTTTACATATACCCATGCAGGGTGTGAGAAATATCTCTGTAAATGACAACTTTTTAAAAAAATTTATACAAAGTTGTCATTTACAGAGATATTTTTCACACCCAGTAGGGGTATATGTAAAAGACACCCTAAAACACATTGCCCTACTTCTCCTGAGTACGGCGATACCCCATGTGTGCCACTTTTTGCATCCAAGATGCGCAAATGGGCCCTAAATCCAATGAGTACCTTTAGGATTTTACAGGGCATTTTTACGCATTTGGATTCTCACGCTTTAGGGGCCCCTAAAATGCCAGGGCAGTATAAATACCCCACAAGTGACCCCATTTCGGAAAGAAGACACCCCAAGGTATTCTGTGAGCGGTATGGTGAGTTCATGTAAAATTTTATTTTTTTGGCACAAGTTAGTAGAATATGAGACTTTGTAAAAATAAAAATAAAAAATCCATTTCCGCTAACTTGTGACAAAAAATAAAAACTTCCATGAACTCACTATGCCCCTCAGTGAATACCTTAGGGTGTCTACTTTCGGAAATGGGGTCATTTATGGGGTATTTCTACTGTCTGGGCATTGTAGTACGTCAGGAAACAGGACAGGTGCTCAGAAAGTCAAAGTGCGGAAATTCACTTTTTTGCACCATAGTTTGTAAACACTATAACTTTTACCCAAACCAATAAATATACACTTATTGCATTTTTTTTTTATCAAAGACATGTAGAACAATAAATTTAGAGAAAATTTTTTAGAGAAATGTAGTTTTATTTGACAAATTTTCCAACATAAAGTGAAAAATATCATTTTTTTGCAAAAATTTCATCAATAAAAGTAAAATATCAAAAAAAGTAAAAATGTCAGCAAGAAAGAAATAGCACCAAATGAAAGCTCTATTAGTGAGAAGAAAAGGAGGTAAAATTCATTTGGGTGGAAAGTTGTATGACGGAGCAATAAACGGTGAAAGTAGCGCAGTGCAGAATTTAAAAAAGTGGCCTGGTCATTAAGGGTGTTTAAGCTAGGGGGGCTGATGTGGTTAAACCCCAGAATATAGAACATGCTGCGTTTTTCATGCAATGCAGAACTGATGCGTGAAAAAAACGCTCATATATACAGAGCCATTGAAATGAATGGGTCAGGGTTCAGTGTGGGTGTTATGCGTTGATGTCATGCATTGCACCCTAGTGGAAAACTCGCTTGTGTGAAAGGTTCTGTAGAGACTCTTTAGAAACACAGAGAGAAAGAGTATCAAAACCACCATAATTTCTGCTATCCATACATTGCTATTGGTGAAGAACTCTGTGATTTGCTTGGAACTGTGCCTTGATACTGTTGGATGTGCTACTACTTCAACCCTGTACTTTAGTAAAGACAGACTAATCTTTTACTACAACTTACACCTCTTGCCTTGCACCTGGAACAACACTTAAAGGGAATCTGTCACCAGTGGCCTCCTTATCAAACTGTTTGCATAGACACATAGGTGTGGGTCACTTGATTAAAATGCTGTTTTTCTTTTGTTGATCAGAGGTTTCATTACCAAGTTATGACACTTTTTCTTAGGACTCATGCACAAGAATGTATTTTTTTTGTGTCTGTTCCATTTTTTTTTTTTGCAGAACAATTGGAGCAAAGAATGGGCAGATCTCTAGATCAATGCGAGGTATGGTGCTGGTACTAGTTTTGTTTGAAAGAGACTGTCCTGTCCTATATGATATTTGATTTTCATTTTTACATTTATCATGGGATAACCCCTTTAATTTTCAACACACAATACCTTTAATATTACAACAGATGAGGAAATCTTGAAAACTCTGTTCATCGATTCCCTGAACTGTGAATTACTGATTTCCTGCATAACCTAAACCTGACAAATCAATTCTGTCATCTCTATAGATAAGCGCATCAGTAAAAATTATACTGTCCATTGATTTTCAGAAATGCAAATCGCTTTAATCCACTGCAATTCTAAAACCCGGAGAGCTACTGTTTAACTTTGGAGTTTATTGCACAGGTGCGTTTTGAAATTTCATACGTGTCAATTGCAAATATTAATAAGACACAACAGGAAGAATATCATAAAGAGAGACATATGCAAGCGTTCTTACCTTCAAGCCCAAAGATAATGGAGCTATTTGAAATACGAAGACAATTTTTCGTAATACAAAAATAATTTCAGCAAATGGTGTGTAGAATTCTTAGCAATATACAGTAAATGGCAATTTAGAAGTGCACAGATTCAAGACACCCAGTGGGGTAGAAGGATATGCCAAAACACAGCATTATATTGGATAAAGTCTATGACTTTGTAACAAGTAAGCAAAATGAGTCAACCAAAAAAAACCAATGGCCCTTAGCTGTCATCAAGTTATATATTTTCATCTTTTTCTCCGTTCTCATTATACACTCAGTCAGCACTGATGATAATATCTGCAGAATGTGTGTTCGTGTGTTACTTTCAATTTAAAAACATGATAGTTTCATTCAATTGTATAAATGCCTGCTGAGAAAAAATCATGTAACTGGAGAGTTGGAAGAAATATGAAACCTCCATCTTTAGCTGAAGGTAATCATTCATTGTAATGAGAAGCGGGATAATTACATATTGAATATCGCTAAATACAAACAGGCATTTTTATAAAAATAATGACAAGACAGGATATTATTGGAAAGCAGACAGAACAGGAGATATAAGGATAAGGTGATAAACAAATGCAAGACATTATTATCACCATTATGGAAGCAGAAGGTCAGCAAGGAAATCATTAAATATATCTTCTCCTTATATTTTGGTTGACAGCAAATCTGTACAACAGGGCCTCTTCAATCTTTCTATGGATTTACTCATAAAACGTGACTATAATAAGATACATAGTTTGTCATTAGCTACTGTAAAATGGAATATTTACTGAATGTGAGACTATAAGAGGGTAATTATCGTGCAGTTCAGTACGCTGCAATGTGTACTGAAGATACACAGCTGATTATAAGCTAATTGGGTAATCTGCAATTTTCTTTCTTTTTTTTAAACTTTAGATGATACATTTACTAATTACTTCCTAATTAATACAAGTGGATATCTTGCTAATTTCAGATCAGCAAGCTAATCCTTGTTTCATAAATTAAATGGCTCATTATGTTCTGCTGTTCTAATTGATAATGAAGGGGTCATTTGCAAGAATTTAAAGAGAAAAACATATTTGTGGATAAATTGGATGCGATATGACAGGGCACATAAAAGGTGTTTGCAAATGCAAATTTAATTCATGTTGCCATTAGTGGATGCATATTTCACAGTCATTTGTAACATGAACTGTGGTAGATGGAATCCCAGTATTTATCCTCGACCTCAATCTGTAGAATGAATATATACTACTACATATTTCTAATCACGCCAAAATAGAAAATATCGCTCTTTAAATACTAGCTGTGAAATTGCAGTGGGAATGAAAACGCCTAAAAATACATTACACAGATCTTAATAATAAAGAAAGATTTTTATTGTATAAATACCAAAATTTGATAAAACACATGTATAAGGGGCAAGACAGATACAGGAATGAAGGAGGACAACAACACATATACAAATTTAATAGCAATGGATCCCAATCTCTCCTAAACTCGCTTTGAGAAGAAAGTCTCACTAAAGGACAATAAAGTGCAAAGTGCATGGAGGTCAAAGTAACCATGGGAGAATAAACAACCAGATATATTCAGACCAGTGTAGTCCAGCCATAACGCTCATTTCACTGTCGCTTCTTCAGTGGATGTAATAAATGTGATTAAACAGCCTTGGAAGAGGTGTTAGATCTGCATCGTAAGTAGCAGAAAATAGATATTTCACCCATTTACCTCTATTCAAGCTTGGTTTCTCCAATTTAACATAAATAGCATCTTACATGCATCTTTTGAACTAGTTCTCCTCTGTGTCTAAGATGCAAATCTCGCTATCATCAAACAATTGTCCTTTGTCATTTAGATGTAGATGTACAGCTGAGTTCTGAACCACAGGTGTTGGTTTTTCTGTGCTGGGCCATATGCTGATGTAGATGTTGTTTTGTTTCCCCAATGTACAATTTTTGGTACTCCTCACTCCGCTGAACTGCATCGACAATATTGCTCTTTTTGTGCTTTGGCGTAGGCTCTTTTAAGGCACTAAAAAGTATTACATAAGTTCCTGGGTTTCTAAAGAAATAGTACATGGACATATTATTTTTGTAGACCATATAAAATTTATAAGCACTTTTGGGAGTTGTTAAAACACAGAATACTGAAAGACCCAGAACAATAAGGGCTATCTGGGTCACTGTCAATTTTTAATATAGTGAGCATAACAGGGCTTGATTCCATATAACCATGGCAGTTCTAAACATTAATACATATTGAATAAATGCATTTTTTCTACAAAAAGACTATGTAACAATACATGGATATTATGGAGAAAAAAAGAACAAAAGTTAAAATGTTATAATAATTAGTGATGGACGGCAAAGGCAATATTCATTTTTGCGATATTTTGCTTGTTTTTTTTTTTTTTGCACAATACGTGCAAGTTCATATTTTATCAGGTCTAAGTGGATATTACAGATTAATGCACTAAGTATTGTTGTGACATCACAGCATTGTGTCTAACAGAGACACTAATCCCTATCACAGCACAGTAATTCCTATCACACTACCTAATACCATGCACTGGAACCTATCAGCTACACTATATCACTATCTAACCTACACTTACTATCTCCCACTAACTGTCTGTATTATATATATGAGCTAACTATCTCATGTAATTAAATAAGGATCCAGATGAGTCTGCAAAGCACAGAGCACAGAAATGACACCGCTATCTCTCTCAGAACTGTAAGAAACAGCAGAAAATGGCTGCTGGGGAAGTTCTTATATAGTAAAGGGGTAGGCAACTTTCCTATTGGTTGCTAGGGATGTTGCTAAGCTCTGACAAAGATATTGCAGCCTTCTCATTGGCCCACAAGCAAGAAGCAGTAGTCCTGATAAAAAAAAAAATAGAATATTTGCGATTCTGAATATATAGCACTATATTCAAAATTTTTCGCGAATTCTTGAAGAATATTCACTGCCAACACTAGTTATAATATCTTACAAAACAGTTTTAATGAGACATGCAAATAACCCATAGTAAAAACCCTCTTCTCCAAATTTGCAGTACACTGCTTGGTCAAATTTGCCTTCAACAACTCCTCTGGGAAAGTTACAAAAACCTTTTAGAACAACAACATAGAACTACAGGACTCTCTAACATTTACCACAAATCTTTTTTCATGATTTTATAATGAGAGTATTTTGTCTACCGTAAAGCCGGCATAGCATTATACAGTCAAACATGGTGTTAATGGCATTGTGTGGAAATACTTATCTTTACACTATGCAATACTGCACTGTACTGGAAAAATAATTGTGGAAAATTATGTTATACACAAGCTGATGCTAAAGTGTATTGGTTAATGAAGTATCTGAAACACAAAAGTCCAGTGGAAAAAAAGTTTTGGATTAGCCTAGTGAAAGTTTGGACAGTATAGTGTGAACTGTTGTTGGGAAAAAAAAAATGTTCCACAGAGACATTTAATGATGGCCATATCATATTTAAAATACAACAGTTCCCCATCAGTTGGTGACAACCTGCTAGTTACCTGCTAGTAACCTGCTAGTTAGATATCAATGAAACATATTGGGCAAGTGTCAGTTTGCAGTCAGATGATGAGGAACAACTGTCAGAATGTTAAATGCCAAGCAGTAGATAGCAAAGTGGTCTGACACTTAAAAATAAAGGTATTGTGCAATGCTATTGTATATCCAAATGGGGGCATAGATTTTTTTCACAGCACTCTTTGTTACTTCTCTATTGATTTTGCAGTCCATCAATGTCCAATGAAAATAACCCTTACAAAATACATGTACATTACATTACATTCAGCAGTGACTCTTGATCAATGTTGTGGTTGACCTCAACAACCTTCGCTCTCTATAGGAGTCTATAGGAGAAGCAGCTTTGCAGTTTCATACTATACTCACTTAACATTGATTAATTTTAATCAACGTAACACAAATGGATTGTCACAGTGCAGTTTACTGTGATACTTGTTGCCGTGCAAGCTGGCTGCATGATCTCTTGTATATTGGCCTTCACCTTTGTATGTAGGTTGCTTGAGTGCTGTGTGCTGGTGGCGGTCTTATAGTGTGGGAACTGTGTCCTGTGAATTTGTGTACTCCCTGTGTCTTGTATGTATTGTAGTGCAGTTTACTGTGACACTGTGTTGCTATGTAGGCTTGCTGCCTGTGCACTTGCGTGCTGGCTGCGGTTTACCTTCCCGTCTATGCTCGGTGGTTGTGTGGTGCGTGCTGTCTTATATAGTGTGAACGATACCATGTGAATTGTGTGGTCCCTGTGTTCATGTAGGGTTAGTGTTTCCCTGATGTGTGTGTCAGGTAGTCAGGTGTCTTAAATGACCGGGCTGTTTACACCTGTGAGCTTTGTGCCTGTTACTTGGTCTGCATCTGAACAGTGTCCTATGTTTCATGCTTGGGTTCCTGTTTGCTTTCCTGTTTTCCTGGTTTTATGTCTTGCTGATGTTATGCACCAGCGTCTGTTTCCTTGCAGTTTTCTGCCAAGTGTACCGAGACTATTCCAGGAGGTAGTGGCTTGGTTGCTCGCCTGCAGCGAAGGCCAAATCCCTGTTTAGGGGTTAACGGGTGAAAACCAGGGGAGCACCGGAATAGCGCCTTTAGGGTTTAGCCCCAAGTCAAACTGGTCACTTGTCCCAGTGGTCCTATATCTGCCACTGTTTCTTACCTGTTTTTTCCAGAATTATTCAGGGTTTATTATTTGGGTCTGGTCATTTGTTTAATAAAGCATTTCTTTTGGCCTACTCTGGATCTGTTTGTCTGTTTTCTGTAAACTTGTTAAATGTTCAGGGGTTCAAGTCACCCTAGAACAAGACATGGATATTCATTGTTTATGATCAACTTGTGACTTGCTCAGACTGGCTCCACTTTATAATGATACGCTGGTCATTTTTTGGCAGACTCTGGAAGTTCAAAATCAAAAAATACCTCTGCAAGGAAGGGTATCATTTGAGACTTAACTATTACTCAAAAGCTTATTGAAAATACAACAAACACAGGTGCCACACAAAACAAAAGGTATATATACAAAAAATATTGGTGTTAACAAAAAATAAAGAAATTATGTTAATCACGACTGGTAGAAAGAACGGTCTTACCACTTCATCACCGTAGAAGATTCTTCTGTAGTTTGGTACAAATCACGGTTCTCCATAAAAGGTTCTTCTGTTGTTCAGTGGATATCTGGAACAGAGTGTTTCTGAGTGGTGGTATGTCCTGACAGGAAAGGAGCTATCCCAATTGCACCCTATGATGAAAAAAGGGGTAAACCTTTCAATCCCTACCTACCTACACAGAGCACCTGCCCCGAAAGGGGTGACCCCTACCGGAATCTGCCCCTGTACTTGGCCAATTCCTCATAAGGTCCCTAAGGTTACTTCCCAACGTGATACATTTCTGTCTCTGTCAATGGACTCATCAGGGGATAAACCCAAGGATAAAATAATCACTTGTTAAAACTGGCAGGGAAAAATCAATATAACACTATGAAAGCCTACTCCACAGGGCAGATGACAGCTGGCCCATAACGGCATGAACACCCTTCCAGTGGGAAAGAATGAGCAGCAACCTGTATCCTGTCTGTATGGTGATTTAAATGCTGTTCTTGCATGCTATGACGCCCGTTATGCGTCACGTGACTGCTCAGGTGCATGAAGTCAGACGTCCGATGCACATGCCTCAATTGGAGCTCTCACATGACCTAAGCGTTGCCAAGTGGAACGCAACAGTAGTCCCATTGCAGTGATGTGTGGGGAGGAGCGTATCGTAGAAACAGCGTATCCTGGATTGATGAAAGCGTCCAGGACACTGTACACAGCCGTGTCTGATGAAGTGTGGCCATATGTAAATCCTGTTTAGAAACTACAGGGAGATATGCAAGAATAGGGCTTCACTGACAGGTGATCTATACAATATGGACAATGCCAATACAATAGTAATGTGCCATAATGTACTGCAATAAGGAGAAATATAAAACAAGGGGGAGACGGGGAAGGGGGCAGGAAAGAAAACGATTGGTAGAGACAAATTAGATTCCCAAATACTCATATCCTAGAAGGAAAGTGGGGGAAGGGAAGGGACGACCGGGGATAGGGAGGAGGGGGTACCCTTATATATGGACATCTTAAAGAAAACAACCGTAATTCTGTTGTTCATTTAGTCCGAGTGGGGCTATTGTTTTTAGATGAAAAAAATCCATTGGGCCTCTCTCTGTAAAATCTCCCTGTGCCAATTGCCTTCTCTTTGTGGTTTAACCATGTCAATGCCCATAAAGGAAATCGTTAATTTCTAACGATAATTTGTTTTCCCTTAGTCCTAACAGCAGCACAGATGGGGGTTACCACCCCCCGTGGACTGGCAGGACAGGCGAAATGTTTAATGAGCCCAAGACTAATAACTCAATTTAACAATTAAGTATCTCCTTAAAAGGAGGAAGTCAAACCCCAGCCCACTGTGTTTATAGTAAGAAAAAAACTAGACTTACTAGGGTGGGAAATTTGTGTGCTGCTGTTAGGACTAAGGGGAAAAAAATTATCGTTAGAAATTAACGATTCCCTTACGTCCTACCAGCAGCACAGATGGGGAGATAGCAAGAAGAAACCCCTAGGGAGGGCCTTCCTGCCTGGCAGAACTAAGAAAAGTCTGCCCAAAGGCCGAAAACTCAGCTAGACTGGCATCTAGTCTATAGTGGGAGATGAATGTCCATTCAGAGCTCCAGGAGGCAGCTTTGCAAATCATGTTGAGAGGCAGAAGACTCCTCTCGGCAAAAGAAGTAGCCACGACTCTAGTAGAGTGGGCCTTCACGAATCCCGGAGGGTCCAGAGATTGTGGAAACAAAGGATTCCTTAATAGCCTCCTCAATCCACCGACTGATGGAAGGTTTGGATGCCTTATAGCCTTTAAACTTACCGGCAACAGGATTAGCAGATTCTCATCTTTCCTGAACTCCTTGATCTATCCACATAGATCCGGAGACATCTCGAGACGTCCAGAGGATGTCTAGCAGGTTCCTAGGAGGAGGTGGTAGATGTCGACAGAACCGGGAGGAATATCACCTGGTTGATGTTCTGGAAGGAAGGAACTTTAGGCCTACAATACGGGAGGAATCTAAGAAGGTCCCGGTCATGTAAGAAAATGGTATAGGACTCATGTGCTGAGAGAGCTTGAAGCTCAGAGACCCTCTTGGCCAAAGTCACTGCAAGGAGAAACACAAACTTCCAAGTGACGAACTTGATGTCCACCTCCTCTAACGGTTCAAAGGGGGAGATGCTAACCCCTGAGAACTACTGAAAACCCATTGAAAAAAGGGGTCTCAGTACTGTAGGCTTTAATCTTTCAGCTCCTTTAAGGAACCGTTTGATCAGCAGGTACTGAGAAAAAAGCCTGTTAAGGCAAGCTGAGATGGCTGAAACTTGAACCTTCAGAGTAGAAGGGCAAGGCCTCTATCAAGGCCTTCTTGCAGGAACTGAAGGATAGCGGAGAGGGGCGGATCTGCAGACGCCACCTCAGTTGAGGTACAACAGGATGAGAATATCCTCATAGTAGGCTCTCTTGGTAGAGTCCGCTCTAGAATGAGACAGTGTTCTTAGGACCGACTCTGAAAGCCCTTCTATTCTGGGAAGGGACTGATCAACCTCCAGGCTGTCAGGTTGAATCTGTGCAGATCTGAGCAGAGGTGAGTGTCCCACGACACCAGGGTCTGCTGTGGGGGAGCCTCCAATATTGTCCTCGACTCAACTGGGTGAGCTAGGTAAACCAGGATCTCTTCGGCCAAAACAGTATGATGGCTATCACCGAGGCCTGATCCTGACGGATTTTCATCAATACCCTCGGTATCATGGAAAAGGGAGGGAAGATGTAAGCCAGCCTGAACCTCCAGGATATTGACAGAGCGTCTAACGCCAGGGGGTTGTCCTCCCTGTAAAGGGAGCAGAACCTCTCCACCTTGGCATTGAACCTTGTTGCCATGAGATCCACCTCTGGCATACCCACTTGAGGACTATCTGCTTGATTCTCCGGATGTAAAGACCACTCCACCGACGGAAGACCGTGGCTCAGCCGCTATCATATTGAGGGAGCCTTGGATGTGGATCGCAGATAAGTGGGAAGGTACAACTCTGCCTAATCCAGAATCACCCCGATCTCTGACAGGAGGGGAAGTGATCTCGTGCCTCCCTGCTGGTTGATGTAAAGTACCGCAGTCACATTGTCTGACTGGACTTTCACCGCTTTGCCCCGGATCTGAGGGGCTAAGTGAAGGAGGGCTAGCCGGATAGCTTGAATCTCGTGGAGATTGGATGAAAGAAGCCACTCCTGAGGAAACCAGGTCCCGTGAACTGGAGAGTCGTCTAGGTGAGCGTCCCAGCCTACTTAGGACGCATCCGTAGTCAATATGACCCAGATTGGCTGGGTCATAGACTTCCCGTCTAAAAGATGGCACCACCATCTGAGGGAATACCGAGTTTGCCAAGTCAGGGAGCACAGGGAGTTTAGCCCAGCAGGGCTGCCATTCCATTAGGAGAGGACCTCCGACTGTAGAGGGCGGAGGTGCCATAGAGCCCAAGGGACTGCTTCCGCAGACGCTGACATGAGCCCCAACATCTTCATGAGAGTCCGGATTGGAACTCGCCGGGAAAGGAACTTGCCGTGTTCTGAACCCGGAATCTTCTTTCTGGAGTCAACTGGAGCGACATCCCAGTGGAGTCGATTATGAAGCCTAGATATCTTACTGAAGTCGACGGGCTCACGTTCGACTTCTACCAGCTGATGATCCAACCTAGGTGGAACAGAAAGGAGATTGTTACCTGAAGAAGTTGGGTTAGGACCGCTAGAGCAGAGGCTTTCAAAGCCAGTCGTCCAGATAAGGAATGATGGTCAGTCCTTGAAGCCTCAAAGCCGCCACCACAGAACCACCACCTTGGTAAAAGTGTGAGGGGCAGAAGAAATGCCAAAGGGAAGGGCAACAAACAGAAGATGCCTGACGACACCGGACACCTGGACCGTGATCCTAATATAATTCCTGGAACCAGGATGGATCGGGATGTGCAGATATGCATTCTTGACGTCCAGGGTTGCCATCACGTCTCCAGGATTGACGACGTGAACTACTGACCTGATGGTTTCTACACGAAACTTCACCTTCCTTATAAATCGATTGAAATATCTTAGATCGATAATCATCCGGAGATCTCCTGTAGCCTTGGGAACCAGAAAAACTGGTGAATAGATCCCTAGGCCCCGTTCTCCTGCCGGAACCTCCTCCAGAGCTCCTTTGCAAATGTAGTCCTGAATGTAGGCCTCTAGGATCGCCTCCTTGGCAGCTTGTAGAAGGTTGATCTTGACAAACCTGTCCAGAGGAATAGAGGTGAGGTTGACTAAATAACCGTTGGAAATGATTTTCAGGACCCAGGGATCCGAGATCTCTTGGATCCATTCTTCTCAGAAGTGGGAGAGATGACTCCTGGCGGGTACATGAAGCTTAGGAATGGGGAAGCTTATTGGCAGGACGGCAGGAGTAACGGGAATTAACCAAGAGCCTCGAAGAGGCCCGTAGTCATGAGGTGGATTTTCCATCTTTGGCTCCTCCACGAGATCACCTCAAACCCTTTCGCTGTGCTCTCCAGTCACTACAAGAGCTTGTTTGCTGGCCAGACCTGCCACCGCGGTCTTGTCTGCCCTTCCCTCGAAAGGACTGCTGGGGAAAGCTCTTCACCTTCTAGTCTGAAAAGCCCTAAATGATCTTACCTAGCTCGGAACCGAACAAACGGTTGGGTTCGAATGGAAGGCCATATAAGCTGTATTTTGAGGAATTGTCAGCGATCCAAGGCTTAAGCCAAAATGGAATATGGGCCGCCGATCCCATGGCTATGCTATATATAGGCCTCTGATGTTATTTGATAGTATTGTTACAGGGTGCCAAAGGAGCACTTAGTCTCCCATGAGCCACAGACCTGCTGCTTAGCTTCAAGAGCAAGGATCTGTGTTTGGCCTCGTTCCCAGGACTTGCTTTGCTAGAGGTGAAAGCTCCCTCGCTAGCTTCAACTGGAGCTGTGCGGTATCGCACAAGAAGTCCGTAGCCAGGTTGATGGTCTTGAAAGCAGCCAGTATGTCGTCCTGGAAAAAACCTCTGGTTCACATCAACTTGAATTTGATC
The DNA here is from genome assembly GCA_033119425.1 of Bufotes viridis. Taxonomy (NCBI): domain Eukaryota; kingdom Metazoa; phylum Chordata; class Amphibia; order Anura; family Bufonidae; genus Bufotes; species Bufotes viridis. The sequence continues at coordinate 230,169,259 of CM065589.1, forward strand.
CAGGCGAGATCGGAGGAACGTAGAGACTTCAAAAGCCGCTATGGCTGTGGAAGTGGAAGCCGCAGCTGCCGTAACACCCCGTCTTAGTGTGCACTCTGCAAGGGGGTCCTGCAGCTAGACCCATCGTCTGCAGGAACCAGAGTGCGCTTGGACAACTTGGCAATAGCCATGTCCACTTTGGGAATGGATCCCCATGAATCCACCAAGGGTTAAGCCATTGGGAACATGGATTTAAACTTCTTTGTTAAAACCGGACCTTTTCCAGGTTTTTTCCACTCTATATCATGACAGAGAGGAGGGTCTCATCTGCTTTGAAGACACGAGGTGCCTGAGTAGCGGGAACGGGAGGCTCCCCACAGTCAACATCATGGTCCCCCGACCTGATGGACTTGAGCAACTTCTGTGTCTTTCCAGGGGAGAAAACACAACGTCAGCTCCTCCTCATACGAGGAGGAAGAAACTAAGGAGACCAAGAAGGTCTCTCTACCGGGACAGAGGTCTCCATAGGCGCCTGGGCACGAATAGGAAGCCTTTCCACCCAGCAGGCCTATGACTCCTTTAACAGAGCCATTGATACATATCCTGCAACGTAGGTTCACTAGAGGTCAGAAACCTCTAACAGCAGCTGTAACACCTGGTGTAGCTTAAGTCAACAGACCCAGGGATTCCCAACCGGTCTCCCAAGCTGGTCTTAGCCCAGCCTTAAGCTGTTCAGCTTCTGCGATCTCACGAGTGCAGGTATGATCAGCTTACAATAACCATTGACTGCTGCAATGGTAGCAGGATAGATGCTTCCTCTTGGAATCCACTTTCCTGCCTTCCGAATCCCGCGGGAAGACATCACTGCGGGAAAAAAGGGACAAATAAAACATTTGTAAACCACCTATCTACGCAGGAAAGGTAGAAAAATAGACTGGAGGCAGCTGAGGAAAAAAACACCACAAGTTGAACAACACCAATTTTAGGACTCTGGGAGCTAGCTGAAAGAGCATATGTAGCCAGAGACTGAACTGGAGCACACAGCCTCCCAAAATAGGGGAAGGGGAGGGATAGCCAATCCACCCTTCCCCCAGTAAATCCTCCACAGGAAGAAGCATAAAAAAATCACACCTATGAAAAAAATCGTGCCCGTGAAAAAATCACGGCCGGATTACCCGGAGATGATGCAAAAGGAGAGTCCCCGCGTCACCTCTGAAGATGGCGGCGCACAGGGACCGGGAATCCTGGACCAAGGACGCCGCCAAAATACCCCAGCCAGGCGCAACTGCGCGGAGCCGGCAGCTTATTGACAAGGTACCTAGGAAAAAGGGCAACGCCGTTACCCAAACTAAATGAAGGCTCCCCGCACTTTCCATAAGAAAGGGGGGAACAAACCGCCTAGTCCACCTGTCCAGGAGGACAGAAAAAAACACAGTGGTCTGGGGGTTGACTTCCTCCTTTTAAGGAGATACTTAATTGTTAAATTGAGTTATTAGTCTTGGGCTCATTAAACATTCCGCCGGTCCTGCCAGTCCACGGGGGGTGGTTAACCCCTATCTGTGCTGCTGGTAGGACGTAAGGGAATATGTGCTTTCCCATTATAAATTTGATGGATATATCTAGAGACAGATGTGTCTCTTCTATTGGCGATGTCTCCCTGGTGTTCTCCCACCCTCCTCCTAAATTCACATATGGTCTTGCCTATATATTCAAGACCGCATTCACAAGTAAGATGGTAGATCACACCTCTTGATTTACAATTAATATATTCCTGAATGGAGTATTGTTTACCTGTTACATTACTAGTGAAGACTTTTACGTTTTGAATATATGGGCAGGCTACAAAGCTGCCACATCTATAGCTGCCGCTAACCTTTATCTGTAACCAAGATCCCTGTTGAGGCGATGGGACATAGTGGCTATGGACAAGTCCATCTCTGAGGCTATGGAAGTTCATAAAAAATATTATTAATATTTGCAAATTATCCAACTAATCTATTTGCCACAAAGTCCACAAAAAATATTTTTAAGGCAGTGTTTAGCAATGACTAATATCTCTTCCCATGTAGTTTCGTTTAGATCAGTTAAAAATGTTCAATATGGCAAAGTATTCATTGATTAGATTAGAGATGAGCGAATTGAAGCTGACGAAGTGGAATTCGATCCAAATTTCAGGAAAAATTTGATTCGCACCGAATCCGAATTTACTCACGCTTCGTGGTAATCACCCATAATGCCATGCATGCAGCCCATCAGCAGCCAGCCAGCCCTGTCATGTAATAGCCCTATAAATATCCTCAGCCATTTTGGATTCTGCTATTTACCAGTGTACTTAGTGCAGGGAGAGACGTCAGTAGGCGCTAGGAACAGTGATAGGAAAGACTTCATTGTGCTAAAAACTATTTACAATGCGCAGAAAGATTATTCAAGGTGTAGGGAAAGGATAGGGAGGAATCATTCCACAGCATTTATGTTGAACAGGGTTCAGTCGGGGAGGTCACAGCCTGGGTAATAGGAACAATCCTATTACACCTTGCTGCACTAACTGGGGATCCAAATTGCCATTATACAGCTTTGTAATTCCAGCACACCGTTCTTATTAGGTTGCAAGTGCTGTTTGAAACAGGCATTAACAGGGTTTATTACAAATATATATTTCTACGTCTTATTTGCCCTTTGTGTGGTGCAGTTATATGTTCTAAAGCATTTTTTGGCTTGTTGGGGAAAAAAGTGCTTATTAGCCATTGCATGGTGAAAGTGCTAAAATTACAGCCCTTTTTGTCGTGTATTAGTGGAAAAAGAAAAATGCCTCATCGGTTTATGCATTGTCAAAATTGACTTATAGGATCTCCATTCCACAGATGGACTGGTCCTCATTAAATATCAACTGCCCATGAATTGTGTGTCCCACGCAGGATAACTACGTACTGCCGCACAGTGAGGATTAATTTTACATAGACACATATGCGATTTCCTCTCCATTTGGGAATATTGATATAGTTATTTATGTTTATATATGCCTTTTTTATTTTTAAGTATTTTATCCATTTTATTGACTGGTTATTGATAATAAATTCATTGATTTACTCCAGATTATGAGTGCCATACCGTTACTATTGAAAAAGAAAAATATATTTGCCGTTCAGCGGTGCAGTTATATGTTCTAGGGCCCTTTTTTGTGTGTATTAGAGGGGGAGAAAAAGGGCTAATTAGCCACTGTGTGGTGAAGTGAGAAAATTGCTGACTTTTTTGGGGTGATTTAATTCCCTTTTTATTTATATTTTTGACCTAACATTATGTCAGACAGAAAAGTGCCAGGCCCTGCACAGGGGAGTGGAAGAGGCCTAAATGTTACTCGCGCAGGCCGAGGTCGTAGCAGAGTAAGGTGCCAGGGTAGCAGGGGTCACTTCGAGAGGCCTGGGCTCCCAGTGTCAGCTAGCGGTCATCTTGTGACCAGCAACCCAGCGGTTCTCGAATGACTTGATCTTCAACTTCGTCGCAAGTGACATCAGACACCCCCAGCCAAGATTCTGTGGGTTCGTCAGATACAACCCTTAGTTGGCATGGCCCAGGAGAAGGCCCTGTGCCCTCACCTGTCCTCAACCTGTCCTTTTCTCTTCCCTCAGCCAGAGAAGTATTGTAGGCTGTGGGCTCAGCTCCACTATACAGTGAGGACGAGTTACTAGAAGACAGTCAGCAGCTACTGGCAAACCAAGATGTGGAGGAGACATCCGCCGCTTTCTCCACTAGGCGGACAAGTAGTGATGAGGAGAGTGGCGTGGGAGGTAGTGTTGCGAGCGGTAAGGCTCCTGACCCAGAGACAGTTGAGGAGGACATCAGTGACATGCAGACAGTACTCGATGATGATCATGTAGCGGATCGCACTTGTGACGAAGGGGCTTAATCATCATCGGGAGAAGACGGTGGCAGCTTGCACGTGAGCCAGCAGTGGAGCCAGCAAGATGCTAGAGTGGCCGGGAGTCAGCAGGGTGGCAGCAGTGGGAGGTCGGAAGCCAAATGTGCCCGGGGTAGATCACCTGCTTTGCAGGAGCCTACCTGCCCGGGAAGTAGCGGTGCACACACAGGTTCATGGAGGCAGTGGAGGTAGCAGTTAGTCAGTGCGTAGTGTTGGGGTAAAATCACCTACTCGGTGGTGTGGCAGTTATTTGTTAAGCCGCCGGAGGAGGTGAACCTGGCCATATGTAGAATATGTGGGCAGAAGGTGAAGTGTGGCCACCTTCTGTGGCCAAGGGTGCCAATGTTGGCCTCACGGCCCTGCGTCAACATATGCAGCATCACCATAAAGTGGCCTGGGAGAACCGTATCTCCGATATGGTGGTCCAGCCTGCTGAAGCAACCGCTGCATCACCCAGTTTGAGGCAGTCAAGGCTCCACCACCTCAGCCGAAGAGAGCTGTCAGGCCTTCCTATCATCTGCTGGTCCTGATGCTCCTGCTTCTCGCCAGTCACTCCGTCAACAGTATGCGTTCACTCATCCAACGGTGCAGAAGCTAAATCTGCTCCTGTCCAAATTGCTGGTACTGCAGTACCTCCCTTTCCAAGTGGTGGACACTTCAGAGAACTTCAGAGAACTGATGGCTTGTGCCAAGCCGAGGTGGAGAGTCCCAAGCCATCATTTCTTTGCCAAAAAGGCAGTACCAGCGCTGCACACACATGTAGAACAGAAGGTGGGCCAGTCCTTGATCCTGTCGGTGTCTGCCAAAGTGCTCGGCAACACTGAAGTGTGGAGCTGTAACTACGGTCAGGGACAATACATGTCCTTGACGGCCCACTGGGAGAATGTGGTTCCTGCACAGCCACACCAGCTACTTGGCCAGGTGACGCGGCTTCGGCCTCCACATTGTCATGCCGTGGGTCCTGCGACAATGTCCGCCTCTGCCTCCTCATCCTCCACCGTGTCCTTAGCCTCAACTGCAGGAACAATTCACAGTGCCCCTCCAGCATACCACATGTTCAGGGCAACATGGTCTCACACTGTTCTGCACCTCTTTGCCTGGGCGAACTGAGTCACAAAGGGGAGGAACTTCTCCATGTCCTTCATCAAGAAATCATATCCTTTCTCTTTATATCTTTCTCTGCAAAAACTGAAAATAAGATCCATGGTGACCAATAAGGGGAAGAACATGGTGTCGGCGCTGCATCAAGGACAGCTGAGCCATGTGCCCTGCATGGCCCATGTGCTCAATCTGGTTGTCAAGTGGTTACTGAAGTTTTCCACCCATCTGCAAGACATCCTAAAAATGGCCAGGAAACTTTGCATGCACTTCAGCCACTCATACACTGCAAAGCACACCCTCCATGAGCTGCAGATGCAGAACGGCATCCGCCAACATAGGCTAATATGCAACGTTTCCACCCATTGGAATTCCACCCTCCATATGTTAGACCGACAATACGAACAAAGAAAGGACATAAGCGATGTCTTGATGATCCAAGCGGACAGAAGTACTCCCTTGTGTAACTACATTTTCAGCTAGTGGCAGCTCATGCGTGACACCTGCCATTTGCTCAGGCCCTTTGAGGAGGCTACATTATTTTTCAGTCACCAGGACTACAGGATGAACGATGTCATTCCACTGCTTCATGTACTGGAACAGATGCTAGTAAATCTGGCTGCTCAGGGGATTGGAGACGTGGCGCCTAGATCTCACAGCCACATAAGCCATGTGGGGGCTGAACTGAGAGGGAGGACAAACTGAACTACTATAGAGACATCCTATGTAGTCAGTTGGCCGCTGCCTATCAGCACCATCGTCTATCTTCTTGCAGATATGATCGGGGCAGGGGGGTCCTCTGTGCTCACGTTCCTCTGCCATGGCTGCTTTGGCGTGGGGGGGGGGGGGGTTAGAAGCAGTTCCAGCTCCATCAGCAGCAACTTGAGTCCAGAGTCGCTGATGAGCTGCTTTCTTCACCCGCTTAGTGAAGAAACTACTCACCAGCCGCAGCAGCAGGTAGACCTGGACCAGGACCTGAACCAGCAGGTGGTGGCATACTTGGACAGCACCCTGCCACCCCACAATGAAGATCAGCTGGACTACTGGGCAGCCAGACTGGATTTGTGTGCGCAACTGACAGAGTTTGCCCTGGAAAAGCTGTTCTGACCGTTCAGTAGTGTGGTATCAGAGCGGGTGTTTAGTGCAGTGGGGGACATAGTTTCCCCAAAAAGAACTCGCCCATCCACCCAAAATATGGAGAGACTGACCTTTGTCAAGATGAATCAGGCATGGATCAACCAGGATTTCCACCCACCAATGACTGATACATCAGACTAGATCATTGATGGTGCAACAACCAAACCTACCTGTCTCCACTACTATTCTTATGCTGCCACCCACCTGATGCCACACATATGATGCCAAGTGCTCCTTCTTACACCCACCATCGTCAGTGGATACTGTTATTGCCACCCACCTCCCCAGTCACTCTGTGAACTCCTGATGCTGCTGCCACCTCATCACAATGTCACCTTGCCACATTGTGGACTCCTGATGCTGCTGCCACCTCCACACTATGTCACCTATCCACCTTGTGGTCTCCTGATGCTGCCGCCACCTCCACACTGTCATTGTACCACTCTGTGGCCTCCTCCTGATGCCACCACCCCCACACCCTGTCATTGTGCAATCATGGTTGATAATAAAATGGCTGTACAACATTTCACATACAACAGAGCTAAGAAATGGGGTTTCTGGACTTTGTGTTAAATGCTGCAACAGTTTTTAACTGCAACATTAAAGGGGTTGTCTCCTGCTTATAACTCCTACTCATATGCTAATTTGGGATCATCTTTTATGATCTAGAACAGATCTTTGTATTACATGGATGACTACAGGGGAAATATCTGTCTGTCCATGGCTTTCATGGAAAAATAAGCTTTTAGAAAGAGGTTGTCTCTAATAGCTAATGGCTAGTGTTGAGCGAACCCGAACTGTAAAGTTTGGGTCAGTACCAAACTTTGCGAGTTCGGGTACCCGGACCCGAACCTGAACTTTTCAGGAAAAGTTTGGGTTCGAATTCGGTGTTCGGGCATTTAATTAAGCTTGTTGAAAGACTGCAGGGCAGTCAATCAATAAGCTTTTAAGCTGTGGGCACTTAGAAGCCATCACAGCCATGCCTGCTAATGACATGGCTGCGATTAGCCTGTGCATCATGTGACCCAGCCTCAATAAAAGCTGGATCACGCATAGCACCGCCCATCATCTATGAGTAATGCAGGGACAGGAAGCAGGCAGCTGAAGTGAGGGAAAGTGATAGGAATCTCATCTGGCTATTTGTTCTGTTGGTGACCTATAGTGATTTTTTTGTGGGTGCAATATACCAGCTTTGCACCCCTGACACAGATATATATTAAATAATCTGGCTGTTAATCTTGTGGGTGACCTATAGCAATTTTTTTTTTTTTGTGGGTGCAATGCACCATCTTTGTACCCCTCACACAAAAATATAATAGTTAATCTGTCTGTTAGATTGGTGGGTGACATACAAAAATTGTTTGCGTGGGGTACACCTGCATTGCATGCGTGACAGGGAAATAAATCTAGTTAATCCATCTGTTACATTGGTTAGTAACATATACCAATTGTTTGTGTGAGGTACACCCGCACTGTATTTGGGTGGGTGACATATTCCCATTTTTGGTGTGAGGTACACCAACACTGCATACTTGACACAGAAATAAACCTAGTTAATCCATCTGTTAGTTCGGTGGGTGAACTCAAAGAATGAGGAGAGCATCAAATAAGAGACGTGGCACAGGTCTTCGGGCTGCTGGTGTGGGTGGAGCTCCTTTTGCATAGTGAGGACATGGACGTGGTTGATCTGTACCAGCTACACGTCCAAATGAAACACCTTCCTCAGGTTCACGTAGGCGACAGAACGTTCAACGTTATTTTGTAAGCCCGAATACTGGTGTACGAATGGTAAGGCCAGAATGAGTAGAGGCGGTAGTAGATTGGGTGGCTGACAATGCCTCCATGTCCTTCACATTGTCTCCCACCCGGTGCAGAGTTGGCACCCATCTTTCACCTCGTCCCCTTGCAAATCAGCCAAGCAGTCTGAGCCTCAAGTCATGCAACAGTCTCTTATGCTCTTTGAGTCTGCTGGTGGGGTTTTCAAGGAGGGCAGGGGTGAGGAGTGGGTGGAAGATGATGTGGAGGATGATGAGGTCTGTGGCAATGTGAATAACAAGGGGTGTTGTTTGCACCAGGAGCGTGTCACCAAGGGGCCCGGCCTTGGTGAAGTAAAGGCCCTAGTCTAGATGGGTGGCCACTAAGTTAGTTGGTGGTCACCAAGATAACTAGCTTAGCTGGCTCCAGCTAGTCCAGGGCGGGCTTTTACTGGGAACAGGCAATGTGCTGGGTGGGTGCCTGTTTCCCATGCTCCAGTCCGGGGTTTTTGACAACGCCCATGTCCAGGGATGCTATTTAATCCTCTTGTTGGACATGGGTGGGGTCCCACTCTGGAGAGAGTTTTGGAGACAGAGTTTGGCAGAGGCTCTGTGTGAGTGGTCTCGGCCAAGTTGGCTGAGGGGCCACGGGGCTAGGCGATAGCCTGAACTTTGGGGACGCAGTGACGCCTGCAGGTACAAGGGTCACAAGGCCAGAGTCGGGAAGACTACTGGGCCACACTCCCCAAAGGCACTGGACTTGCTACAGTCGGGAGGCTGCTGGACTGCACGGGTGAAAAAGCCGCATGTTGGTACCGTGTGTGAGCGATGTTTGTTCAGTGAGGTAGGATTATCCCTGTTTAGTTAGAGCCCAGGCGGGCAAGGTGTTTTATTTTGTGTTTTGTCATCTCTGCTATGCCGTGTTCCACAATAAAAGCAATGCTTGGCCCCTAAAGCTGCGGTGGACGACAATCTTTGTGCAAATGATCCCGAGACCAGAGCAAACCCCACATTTGGTGTCGGATGCGGGCAGTCGTCCCTGCTGGAAAAAGGTAAAGTGTTGCTGGGGGCAACGACAGGACAGAGGAAAAAGCTGTGCGATTGCTGTGTTGGAGCTTAGGGCCGGAAGCCTGTTTGTTCGGTGGAGCAGGTCCTGCTCGTGTGGTCCTGGACACTTTGCTGGGTTGCAAAAGAACTGCTGATGATAGTTTGGACTGTTTTTTCCCTGTGTGGCAAGCGGTGCAAAGGTTTAAAGGGCCAGAAGCACAAAAGAAAAAAGGAAAAAAAACTGACCTGTGGAAATTTTTTGCTCAAAATGGCGACCTGGGTGAAAGATAGTCAGGTGTGGCGGAAGCTGCTTATACCAAAGGTGATACCATATGTGAGAAGTGGCCCGGTTTGGCGGAAAACCAAGGCCACTGAGGGTGTAATGGAGCAGCTGGTGCTGGAGACTGATCGGTTGGTGAGAAAGCTGAGTGCAGTGTTGGAGGAGAATATGCATGCCGTTGCCAAGGGCAACCGTCGGGAAGACAAGAAGGTGGAGAGTAGTGCGGTTCCCAGGAGCCTCTACATTCCCTGCAACTGTGCACAGAGTCCTCAAGGAGTGCGGCTGGAGTGACCATCCGGGAAAGGTCTGGACCCCACCTCATGTTGTTTCCGGTGGCAATGGTAGAAATGGCCTGGGACGGACGTCATCTTCCGAGACTGCCGAATCCACGACAGGCGGTAAGACTGTTCCTGTTAAAAATGTTGTGACAGTGAGCCGGCGGCAGTTGCTACCTGCCGGGCCGGTGAGTGATGAAGCACTGAGGCGAGAAACTGTCTCAAAAATGAATGACTATGTGAAAAATGCTGTGTCTGAACAGGCGGGTAAGCCCGTTGCGGTTGCTGCCTTGCAAGGATCTGCACAGGAGAAGGTTATAGTGTTGCCTAAAGTACCTGTGACCAAGGCTAGATTTGGGATGGCGAAAGTCAGAGATCCCATGCTAGCCCGGGTAAGAGACGGCATGATAGCCGCCCCTGAGACTGGTAGATTATTAAATGTGCGGGACAATTATAGGAATACGGACTATCCGGGGTTCTCACTGAGGTGAGACTCCCGTGACAACTGGGACTTGTGATCTTGATGCCATAAGTGTGCTCGTACATGAGAGAATGATGTTCTGTGATATTGGGGGCACTGGAGACACTTCTATAGAAAGTGATGAAGCCGCTGCAGAACCTATACCTGTCCCTTTAAATGAAGGTATAAGGGAAATGCGGATAAACCATTGCTTTCTAAGTGAAGTGACCAATAAAAACAGTGAAGCTGATAAGGTGCAAAGTGATGGTACCGTGTTGGCCAAAATACATAATGTTAATGCGGATTTTTGTGAAGGATGTGATGATGACATGCCTTTTACATTGCAGGTTATAGACAGGGAGAAGCGCCCCATGGTGGTAAAAATGTAAAATTTGGAAAAATGCAGATAAATGTCGAGAGCACCGAGTTGGGGGAACCCACTGTAGTGAATGGGCAGGAAACTGTGGCAGGGCCAAAGAGTGTACCACACGTAACAGAGGTGGATGTGCCGTATCCACGGAGTTCTATGTGGGCTAGGGAAGTGTCCAAGGTGGGGATTAGCTCCGCAGTGCCCCTTGAGGGCAGAAATGAGAATGACATGAGCAGTATATATGGCGCATGTGCTGTGACCGATAGCAACTCAGAGAGAGGCTGCCATGTTGAGGTCTTGCCAAACTGGCGTGGTTACTGATAGCAACCAGGCGATAGTTATACCTGATGTGACGAGAGATCAGTCGGGGGACGTCAGCCTAGTGTCTGAAGCTCATATCCAGACAGTCTTAGATGACCTGACAGAACAGTACAGCTGCAAACAGGAGGCTGATCTCACTCTCGCCACACAGTCCCTACGTACGATAGCGAAGGGACTAGCCGTCGTCATAGAGTCACCGAAGAAGGCTGCAGAAGGGTCAAGAGGAGACCCTGGAAAGACGAGTGAATTGAAGGGTCTACCGCCTGGTGTCCTGGGGAAGGGAAAAGACTCCATGAAGACACAAAAGTCTATAGTAGACCTCAACCATGGGCTTGAAGAGTCCCTGGGTGGAAATCCCACGGAGTGTCTAAGGAAGGATGGTGGTACTCCTACAATGGCTGTAACACCAGAACAGAGTGAAGAGCAGCTGGAACAGAAGGCCCAAGAGCGGGCGCTGCTAACAAGCTAGGGCGAAAAACTAAGAAGAAGACCAAGGCCCTCTTCTTGACTAGAGCCCTTGGAAAAGTGCTTAAGGAGCAAGACGAATTGGAGAGGCTGAACAAGCAACTCAGAGCAGAGATGGAAGATCTCAGGAGCTCAAAAGATGAAGTCTATGAGTTGGAGAAGCCTAAGCGTGCTACTGCGCAGCAGGTGGAAGAAAATGAGATGCCTGAAGAGGAAGGTCCTCTGAAAGATGCCAAGAAGTCAGAGCCCGTTAAGAATGGGTCTGGAGGTGGTTGCGCTGTGGTGCCAGCCGAGGCAGAGAAGAAGATGGAAGATGGATCTGCTGAACCAGATGGTGGTGCTGAGGTGGATGCAGAAGCCCAGAGACTCGTGGCAGTGTGTGGCCAGGGCCTGGTCATGAAAGACATTCCCTCTGCTGTCAATGCCTTCCAGAAAGCTAGCAGTCTGCTGGGGAAGAAATACGGGGGACCGACAGCCAGTATGAGGGTCCTGTCTACTCCGATGGGCTGGCTCTCCTGAATCCTGCCCGAAAGGAGAACCATATCCCGGGTGATCCTCTGCAGGGATTGCCAGAAGGCGACGAATCTGGCGAAGGTCCTGATGTCCCGGTGCCTCCAACCTTGATGAGAAAGAGGAGGAGGAGTTAAGAAGGAAAGGATATGATGCCATGTCCGTGAAGGATAAGACGGCTAATAAAGTGAATGGAGACTCCAAAGAAACAGAGGCCGAGGTCTTGAAGGGGAGAAATCCTCGACTGTTCTAGAAACCAAAGAAAAGACTGAAAAAGAGTCTGCTGAAGTGGGGAGTACCACTGAAGAAGCAGAAGATTCTGAAACTGAAGCCAAACCTGACACTAACCCCTGTGGGAGTAAAGGAAAAAGAAAGATGCTATCTGTTGATAAAATAAAGAGACAAAAAGAGGCTGACATGTCAAGGTCCGCTAAAACTGTGGTAGTTGCTAGTAGCGACCAGGTGTCTCTAGTATGTGACAAGATGACTGGTAGGATAGTAAGCTTCGTGTTTGTGACGAACTGGGTTCTGCTGGCGTGGTTGTGGCAGAATAAAGGGAAGCCTGTGATGCTGGCCACATCTTCCAGGGGACCGTTGAGCTTGAAGATGGCAAGATAATGCGGGTGCCCTATCACGAGCATCCAGTCGGTACATGTGTTCACCCCACAGGTGTGAACAGAGGGAGGATATGTGGCAATGTGAATAACAAGGGGTGTTGTTTGCACCAGGAGCGTGTCACCAAGGGGCCCGGCCTTGGTGAAGTAAAGACCCTAGTCTAGAGATGGGTGGCCACTAAGTTAGTTGGTGGTCACCAAGATAACTAGCTTAGCTGGCTCCAGCTAGTCCAGGGCGGGCTTTTACTGGGAACAGGCAATGTGCTGGGTGGGTGCCTGTTCCCCATGCTCCAGTCCGGGGTTTTGACAACGCCCATGTCCAGGGATGCTATTTAATCCTCTTGTTGGACATGGGTGGGGTCCCACTCTGGAGAGAGTTTTGGAGACAGAGTTTGGCAGAGGCTCTGTGTGAGTGGTCTCGGCCAAGTTGGCTGAGGGGCCACGGGGCTGGGCGATAGCCTGAACTTTGGGGACGCAGTGACGCCTGCAGGTACAAGGGTCACAAGGCCAGAGTCGGGAAGACTACTGGGCCACACTCCCCAAAGGCACTGGACTTGCTACAGTCGGGAGGCTGCTGGACTGCACGGGTGAAAAAGCCGCATGTTGGTACCGTGTGTGAGCGATGTTTGTTCAGTGAGGTAGGATTATCCCTGTTTAGTTAGAGCCCAGGCGGGCAAGGTGTTTTATTTTGTGTTTTGTCATCTCTGCTATGCCGTGTTCCACAATAAAAGCAATGCTTGGCCCCTAAAGCTGCGGTGGACGACAATCTTTGTGCAAATGATCCCGAGACCAGAGCAAACCCCACATTTGGTGTCGGATGCGGGCAGTCGTCCCTGCTGGAAAAAGGTAAAGTGTTGCTGGGAGACACGACAGGACAGAGGAAAAAGCTGTGCGATTGCTGTGTTGGAGCTTAGGGCCGGAAGCCTGTTTGTTCGGTGGAGCAGGTCCTGCTCGTGTGGTCCTGGACACTTTGCTGGGTTGCAAAAGAACTGCTGATGATAGTTTGGACTGTTTTTCCCTGTGTGGCAAGCGGTGCAAAGGTTTAAAGGGCCAGAAGCATAAAAGAAAAAAAAAAAACTGACCTGTGGAAAGTTTTTGCTCAAAATGGCGACCTGGGTGAAAGATAGTCAGGTGTGGCGGAAGCTGCTTATACCAAGGTGATACCATATGTGAGAAGTGGCCCGGTTTGGCGGAAAACCAAGGCCACTGAGGGTGTAATGGAGCAGCTGGTGCTGGAGACTGATCGGTTGGTGAGAAAGCTGAGTGCAGTGTTGGAGGAGAATATGCATGCCGTTGCCAAGGGCAACCGTCGGGAAGACAAGAAGGTGTAGAGTAGTGCGGTTCCCAGGAGCCTCTACATTCCCTGCAACTGTGCACAGAGTCCTCAAGGGTGCGGCTGGAGTGACCATCCGGGAAAGGTCTGGACCCCACCTCATGTTGTTTCCGGTGGCAATGGTAGAAATGGCCTGGGACGGACGTCATCTTCCGAGACTGCGAATCCACGACAGGCGGTAAGACTGTTCCTGTTAAAAATGTTGTGACAGTGAGCCGGCGGCAGTTGCTACCTGCCGGGCCGGTGAGTGATGAAGCACTGAGGCGAGAAACTGTCTCAAAAATGAATGACTATGTGAAAAATGCTGTGTCTGAACAGACGGGTAAGCCCGTTGCGGTTGCTGCCTTGCAAGGATCTGCACAGGAGAAGGTTATAGTGGTGCCTAAAGTACCTGTGACTAAGGCTAGATTTGGGATGGCGAAAGTCAGAGATCCCATGCTAGCCCGGGTGAGAGACGGCATGATAGCCGCCCCTGAGACTGGTAGATTATTAAATGTGCTGGGACAATTATAGGAATACGGACTATCCGGGGTTCTCACTGAGGTGAGACTCCCGTGACAACTGGGACTTGTGATCTTGATGCCATAAGTGTGCTCGTACATGAGAGAATGATGTTCTGTGATATTGGGGGCACTGGAGACACTTCTATAGAAAGTGATGAAGCCGCTGCAGAACCTATACCTGTCCCTTTAAATGAAGGTATAAGGAAATGCGGATAAACCATTGCTTTCTAAGTGAAGTGACCAATAAAAACAGTGAAGCTGATAAGGTGCAAAGTGATGGTACCGTGTTAGCCAAAATACATAATGTTAATGCGGATTTTTGTGAAGGATGTGATGATGACATGCCTTTTACATTGCAGGTTATAGACAGGAGAAGCGCCCCATGGTGGTAAAAATGTAAAATTTGGAAAAATGCAGATAAATGTCGAGAGCACCGAGTTGGGGGAACCCACTGTAGTGAATGGGCAGGAAACTGTGGCAGGGCCAAAGAGTGTACCACACGTAACAGAGGTGGATGTGCCGTATCCACGGAGTTCTATGTGGGCTAGGGAAGTGTCCAAGGTGGGGATTAGCTCCGCAGTGCCCCTTGAGGACAGAAATGAGAATGACATGAGCAGTATATATGACGCATGTGCTGTGACCGATAGCAACTCAGAGAGAGAGCTGCCATGTTGAGGTCTTGCCAAACTGACGTGGTTACTGATAGCAACCAGGCGATAGTTATACCTGATGTGACGAGAGATCAGTCGGGGACGTCAGCCTAGTGTCTGAAGCTCATATCCAGACAGTCTTAGATGACCTGACAGAACAGTACAGCTGCAAACAGGAGGCTGATCTCACTCTCGCCACACAGTCCCTAGATGCGATAGCGAAAGGACTAGCCGTCGATCATAGAGTCACCGAAGAAGGCTGCAGAAGGGTCAAGAGGAGACCCTGGAAAAGACGAGTGAATAGAAGGGTCTACCGCCTGAGTGTCCTGGGGAAGGAAAAGACTCCATGAAGACACAAAAGTCTATAGTAGACCTCAACCATGGGCTTGAAGAGTCCCTGGGTGGAAATCCCACGGAGTGTCTAAGGAAGGATGGTGGTACTCCTACAATGGCTGTAACACCAGAACAGAGTGAAGAGCAGCTGGAACAGAAGGCCCAAGAGGCGGGCGCTGCTAACAAGCTAGGGCGAAAAACTAAGAAGAAGACCAAGGCCCTCTTCTTGACTAGAGCCCTTGGAAAAGTGCTTAGGAGCAAGGCAGATTGGAGAGGCTGAACAAGCAACTCAGAGCAGAGATGGAAGATCTCAGGAGCTCAAAAGATGAAGTCTATGAGTTGGAGAAGCCTAAGCGTGCTACTGCGCAGCAGGTGGAAGAAAATGAGATGCCTGAAGAGGAAGGTCCTCTGAAAGATGCCAAGAAGTCAGAGCCCGTTAAGAATGGGTCTGGAGGTGGTTTGCGCTGTGGTGCCAGCCGAGGCAGAGAAGAAGATGGAAGATGGATCTGCTGAACCAGATGGTGGTGCTGAGGTGGATGCAGAAGCCCAGAGACTCGTGGCAGTGTGTGGCCAGGGCCTGGTCATGAAAGACATTCCCTCTGCTGTCAATGCCTTCCAGAAAGCTAGCAGTCTGCTGGGGAAGAAATACGGGGGACCGACAACCAGTATGAGGGTCCTGTCTACTCCGATGGGCTGGCTCTCCTGAATCCTGCCCGAAAGGAGAACCATATCCCGGGTGATCCTCTGCAGGGATTGCCAGAAGACAGCGAATCTGGCGAAGGTCCTGATGTCCCGGTGCCTCCAACCTTGATGAGAAAGAGGAGGAGGAGTTAAGAAGGAAAGGATATGATGCCATGTCCGTGAAGGATAAGACGGCTAATAAAGTGAATGGAGACTCCAAAGAAACAGAGGCCGAGGTCTTGAAGGGGAGAAATCCTCGACTGTTCTAGAAACCAAAGAAAAGACTGAAAAAGAGTCTGCTGAAGTGGGAGTACCACTGAAGAAGCAGAAGATTCTGAAACTGAAGCCAAACCTGACACTAACCCCTGTGAGATAAAGGAAAAAGAAAGATGCTATCTGTTGATAAAATAAAGAGACAAAAAGAGGCTGACATGTCAGGGTCCGCTAAAACTGTGGTAGTTGCTAGTAGCGACCAGGTGTCTCTAGTATGTGACAAGCTGACTGGTAGGATAGTAAGCTTCGTGTTTGTGACGAACTGAGTTCTGCTGGCGTGGTTGTGGCAGAATAAAGGGAAGCCTGTGATGCTGGCCACATCTTCCAGGGGGACCGTTGAACTTGAAGATGGCAAGATAATGCGGGTGCCCTATCACGAGCATCCAGTCGGTAGATGTGTTCACCCCCACAGGTGTGAACAGAGGGGGGGGATATGTGGCAATGTGAATAACAAGGGGTGCTGTTTGCACCAGGAGCGTGTCACCAAGGGGCCCGGCCTTGGTGAAGTAAAGGCCCTAGTCTAGATGGGTGGCCACTAAGTTAGTTGGTGGTCACCAAGATAACTAGCTTAGCTGGCTCCAGCTAGTCCAGGGCGGGCTTTTACTGGGAACAGGCAATGTGCTGGGTGGGTGCCTGTTCCCCATGCTCCAGTCCGGGGTTTTTGACAACGCCCATGTCCAGGGATGCTATTTAATCCTCTTGTTGGACATGGGTGGGGTCCCACTCTGGAGAGAGTTTTGGAGACAGAGTTTGGCAGAGGCTCTGTGTGAGTGGTCTCGGCCAAGTTGGCTGAGGGGCCACGGGGCTAGGCAATAGCCTGAACTTTGGGGACGCAGTGACGCCTGCAGATACAAGGGTCACAAGGCCAGAGTCGGGAAGACTACTGGGCCACACTCCCCAAAGGCACTGGACTTGCTACAACCGGGAGGCTGCTGGACTGCACGGGTGAAAAAGCCGCATGTTGGTACCGTGTGTGAACGATGTTTGTTCAGTGAGGTAGGATTATCCCTGTTTAGTTAGAGCCCAGACGGGCAAGGTGTTTTATTTTGTGTTTTGTCATCTCTGCTATGCCGTGTTCCACAATAAAAGCAATGCTTGGCCCCTAAAGCTGCGGTGGACGACAATCTTTGTGCAAATGATCCCCGAGACCAGAGCAAACCCCCCACAGGTCCTAGACCCCACATGGAATGAAGGTCATGCGAGTGATGTGTACAGTTCAGAGGAAGAGGTGGTGGTCACACAGCGCCAGCCGCACAGCAAAAGAGGGAGTAGGGTGCAAAAGCAGAGTGGCCATCCCCTAGCCAGTACGCCTGCTTCTGCCCACCTCACCCAGGGACTGAGCACACCAAAGCCAGCTTCAAGGCATTCCCTGGCATGGCAGTTCTTCAGACAATGTTCTGACAACAAGAAACGCGTGGTTTGCACGCTGTGCAATCAGAGCCTAAAGCAAGGCACAAATGTTCTAAACCTGAGCACCTCCCACATGACCAGGCATCTAAATGCAAAGCACAAGCTGCAGTGGAGTACACACCTCCAAAACCACGAAAGATCTCAGGCTCCTTCTGCTCCCTCTTCTGTTGGTGTCTCGGCCTCTTCCTCCCCCTCTGGAGTGAAAGTGGCACCTGCCACCCCGCAAACAGAGGATGTGGCAGCAACACCATCACCTCCACCACCGTCAACCAGCATGTCCACATTGTCCCATGGAAGCAATAAGCTGTCCATCCCCCAAACACTGGAGAAAAAGAGGAAGTGCCCCCTACCCATCAGCGATCCATAGCCCAAAATGTCAGCATTTCCAAATTCCTGGCCTTTGAAATGCTGTCATTCAGTCTGGTGGAGACAGAGACTTTTAAAAACCTTATGGCGGTGGCTGTCCAACAGTACGTGGTTCCCAGCCACCATTACTTTTCCAGGCAAGCCATTCCTGCCGTGCACAACCAAGTGGCCTACAAAATCAGGTGTGCACTGCGCAATGCCATCTGTAGCAAGGTCCACATAACCACAGATACGTAGACCAGTAAACACTGGCAGGGACGTTATATCTCCCTAACTGCACACTGGGCCTAGCCGGTTTGATGCACATCCCTTGCCTGGCACATGGGCTGAATTTGGTGGTGCAGAGGTTCCCAAAAATGACCCTGATATGTCAGAGCTGCTGCAGAAAGTGTGGGCCGTCTCTGCACGCTTTCAACGTTCTCACTCTGCTGCTGTTCACCTGTCTGCGCTGCAGTGTAACTTTGGCCTTCCCAATCACCACCTCATATGCGAGGCACCAACAAGGTGTAACTCCACCTTGCACATGCTAGAGAGACTGTGCGAGCAGCAGCAGACAGTAGTGGAGTTTCAACTGCAGCACACATGGGTGAGTCGCTCTGCGGAACAGGACCACTTCACCAAAAACAAGGGGGCTCCATGCAGGACGTGTGTGCTGTGTTGCACTGTTTCAAGTACTCCACCAACATGGTCAGTGCCTATGACGCCATCCTCAGCGTTACTATCGCACTTCTATGTCTCCTTGAAAAAACGCTTCGGGCAATGATGGAAGAGGATGTGGCAGAGGAAGAAGAGGAGGAGGAAGAGGGGTAATTTCCAATGTTATCAGGCCAGTCATTCACAAGTGGCTCGGAGGGTGGGTTCCTGCACCAACAGAGGCCAAGTACACAACTGTCCAGCTAGAACACTGTTCTGGAGGATGAGGAGGATGATGTTGAAGAGGAACCGTGTTTACAGTAGGATTACACTCAAAGCAGCTCATGGTCATCACTGAAGCGTGGCTCAGGGATACAGAGGACACAGACGATACACCTCCCGCAGAGAACAGCTTGTCGTTGCCTCTGACAAGCCTGGCACACATGAGCGACTACATGCTGTAGAGCCTGCGCAATGACTGCCGAGTTGCCCACATTCTAACTTGTGCTGATTACTGGGTGGCCAACCTGCTGGATCCCCGCTACAAGAACAATGTGCTGTCCTTAATTCAGTCACTGGTGCGTGATGGGAAGATGTGCGAGTACAAGCGCATGCTGGTAGATGCGTTGATGATGGCATTTCCACCTGACAGCGGGGGCTCAGTGGAAGCACAAGGTGAAGGCAGAGGAGGAGGAAGAAGTTGCTAATGTAGCTGGGGGCACTGCCGACACCTCAGAATTGAGGGTTAGCATGTAGAGATGGCCCGAACTATCCGCCGGCGAACAGTTCCCAGCGAACATAGCTTGTTCGCGTTCGCCTCTGCCGGGCGAACATATGCGATGTTCGGTCCGCCCCCTATACATCATCATTGAGCAAACTTTGACCCTGTACCTCACAGTCAGCAGACACATTCCAGCCAATCAGCAGCATACCCTCCCTCCCAGACTCTCCCACCTCCTGCACAGCATCCATTTTAGATTCATTCTGAAGCTGCAGTCTTAGTGAGAGGAGGGAGAGTGTAGTTGCTGCTGATTTAATTGGGAAATCGATAGCTAGGCTAGTGAATTCAGTGTCCACTCCAGTCCTGAAAGACTCATCTGATCTCTGCTGTAAGGACAGCGTCCTGACAGCACCCCAAAAAGCCCTTTTAGGGCTGCAACATTAGTCTGCTTTTTTTCCCTTTATATACATATTGCAGTTGCCTGGCCTGCCTGTGTGTGAGGAGCTGCAGGCCCACAGACTGTAGTGTGCCCACTGCCAGTGCCCACCCCTGTCATTCCTTGTGGCACAGGACTTTGCATCAAAAAAGGCACTTAATTTTTACACTTTAATCTAAGGTTAGTTGCCTGCCAGTGTGTGTCAGGCTGACTTCCACTGACTGTAGTGTGCCCACTGCCAGTGCTCCACCACTCATACCGGCTGGCACAGGACTTTGCATAAAAAAGCATTTAATTTTTACACTTTAGTGTAATTTCAGCTGCTTGCCTGCTGCTAGTGTGTGTCAGGCCGACTTCAACTGACTGTAGTGTGCCCACTGCCAGTGCCCACCCCTGTCATCCCGTGTGGCACAGGACTTTGCTTAAAAAAGGCACTTAATTTTTACACTTTAATCTAAGGTTAGTTGCCTGCCAGTGTGTGTCAGGCTGACTTCCACTGACTGTAGTGTGCCCACTGCCAGTGTCCACCACTCATACCGGCTGGCACAGGACTTTGCATAAAAAGGCATTTAATTTTTACACTTTAGTGTAATTTCAGCTGCTTGCCTGCTGCTAGTGTGTGTCAGGCCGACTTCAACTGACTGTAGTGTGCCCACTGCCAGTGCCCACCCCTGTCATCCCGTGTGGCACAGTACTTTGTATCAAAAAAGGCATTTAATTTTTACACTTTAGTGTAAAATCAGTTGCTGCCTGCTGCTAGTGTGTGTCAGGCTGACTTCCACTGACTGTAGTGTGCCCACTGCCAGTGCCAACCACTGATACCGGGTGGCACAGTAGCTTGCCGATAAATAAGGCATTTAATTTTTAGACAGTAGTCTAAATTCAGTTGCTTGCCTGCTGCCAGTGTGTGTCAGGCCCGCTTCCACTGACTGTAGTGTGCCCACTGCCAGTGCCAACCACTCATACCGGGTGGCACAGTAGCTTGCCGATAAATAAGGCATTTAATTTTTAGACAGTAGTCTAAATTCAGTTGCTTGCCTGCTGCCAGTGTGTGTCAGGCCCTCTTCCACTGACTGTAGTGTGCCCACTGCCAGTGCCAACCACTGATACCGGGTGGCACAGTAGCTTGCCGATAAATAAGGCATTTAATTTTTAGACAGTAGTCTAAATTCAGTTGCTTGCCTGCTGCCAGTGTGTGTCAGGCCCTCTTCCACTGACTGTAGTGTGCCCACTGCCAGTGCCAACCACTGATACCGGGTGGCACAGTAGCTTGCCGATAAATAAGGCATTTAATTTTTAGACAGTAGTCTAAATTCAGTTGCTTGCCTGCTGCCAGTGTGTGTCAGGCCCGCTTCCACTGACTGTAGTGTGCCCACTGCCAGTGCCAACCACTCATACCGGGTGGCGAAGTACCTAGCACGCGTAGTACCACTTATCTAAAAAAAAAATGACAGGCAGAGGCAGGCCACCCCGCAGGGGCCATCGTGGTCGTGGTGCTGTGATTTCCACTGTCCCTGGAATAATGCCCAGTTTTCAGAGGCCACGTACCCTGAACCCAAAAAATTCAGAGGACGTAGTTGACTGGCTTAGACAGGACACCCAATTTTCAACAGCTTCCGCTAAGAACCTTGACGCACCATCCTCCTCCAGCTCAGCTTCGGTCACCTGCTCTCAAGTTACCACGCACCCGCCCATCGCCACCACCACCACTACCACCACAGCCACCACAGCCGCTTCACTTGATCCGTCAGAGGAGTTATTTACACATCAGTTGGATGCAATTAGTGATGCGCAACCATTGTTGCCAGATGATGTAGATTACGGGGATATGTCTCAGTCAGGCAGGATTACACACATGGACGTACAGTGTGATGATGATGATGATGATGTTGTACCCGCTGCTGCTTCCTTTGCTGAGGTGTCAGATACAAGTGAAGCGGTTGATGATGACGATGTGTCCACGGATGCCACGTGGGTGCCTGCTCGAAGAGAAGAAGAGGGGAAAGTTCTGAAGGGGAGACAGAGAGAATGAGGAGACGAGTTGGATGCAGGGGGAGGTCGTCGCAAGGAGTTAGTGGCACAGTCAGACAGCATGTATCGGCACCTGGGGTCAGCCAGACAGCACGCCAGTCAACGCATGCTGTTGCCACCACTAGAATGCCGTCATTGCAAAGCTCAGCAGTGTGGCATTTTTTGTGTGTCTGCCTCTGATAAAAGCAATGCCATTTGCAACCTGTGCCAAAAGAAACTGAGTCGTGGGAAGTCCAACACCCACCTTGGTACAACTGCTTTGCGAAGGCACATGATCTCACATCACAAACGCCTATGGGATCAACACATGAGTACAAGCAGCACACAAACTCAAAGCCACCATGCTCCTCCTGGTCCAGCATCTTCAGCCACGTCAACCACTGCTGTCCTCCCTGCCCCCTCTCAACCACCCGCCACTCCATCTCTCACCTTCAGCAGTTCCTGCTCATCTGCCCACAGTCAGGTGTCTGTCAAGGACATGTTTGAGCATAAGAAGCCAATGTCACAAAGTCACCCCCTTGCCCGGCGACTGACAGCTGGCTTGACGGAACTCTTAGCCCGCCAGCTTTTACCATACCAGCTGGTAGAGTCTGAGGCCTTCAAAAAATTTGTCGCTATTGGGACACCACAGTGGAAGGTACCCGGACAAAAATTTTTTTCAAAAGGCAATCCCAAACCTCTACCATGTCATTGAAAAGGAAGTCATGGCATCTCTGGCATACAGTGTTGGGGCAAGGGTCCATCTGACCACTGATACCTGGTCTGCAAAGCACGGTCAGGGCAGGTATATCACGTATACTGCGCATTGGGTCAACCTGCTGACGGCTGACAAGCATGGAATGCGTGGCTCCGCAGCGGAGTTGGTGACACCACCACGACTTGCAGGCAGACCTACTGCCACCTCCTCTACTCCTACTCCATCCTCTTCAATATCCTCCTCGGCTGAGTCCTCTTCTGCTGCGGCATCTGGCTGCACATCAACTGATTCCCCCAGCTCCCCAGGGGCTATTCCACATCCCGGATACGACAGTGTCACGCTATCTTGGGGTTGACTTGCCTGAAAGCAGAGAGCCACACAGGACCAGCACTCCTGTCCGCCCTGAACGCACAGGTGGATCAGTGGCTGACCCCGCACCAACTGGAGATCGGCAAAGTGGTGTGTGACAATGGAAGCAATCTGTTGGCGGCATTAAATTTGGGCAAGTTGTCACATGTGCCGTGCATGGCACATGTGTTGAATCTCATCGTACAACGTTTTGTGTCTAAGTACCCAGGCTTACAGGACGTCCTCAAGCAGGCCAGGAAGGTGTGTGCCCATTTCAGGCGTTCCTACACGGCCATGGCGCACTTTTCCGATATTCAGCCAACCTGCTGGATCCCCGCTACAAGAACAATGTGCTGTCCTTAATTCAGTCACTGGTGCGTGATGGGAAGATGTGCGAGTACAAGCGCATGCTGGTAGATGCGTTGATGATGGCATTTCCACCTGACAGCGGGGGCTCAGTGGAAGCACAAGGTGAAGGCAGAGGAGGAGGAAGAAGTTGCTAATGTAGCTGGGGGCACTGCCGACACCTCAGAATTGAGGGTTAGCATGTAGAGATGGCCCGAACTATCCGCCGGCGAACAGTTCCCAGCGAACATAGCTTGTTCGCGTTCGCCTCTGCCGGGCGAACATATGCGATGTTCGGTCCGCCCCTATACATCATCATTGAGCAAACTTTGACCCTGTACCTCACAGTCAGCAGACACATTCCAGCCAATCAGCAGCATACCCTCCCTCCCAGACCCTCCCACCTCCTGCACAGCATCCATTTTAGATTCATTCTGAAGCTGCAGTCTTGAGTGAGAGGAGGGAGAGTGTAGTTGCTGCTGATTTAATTGGGAAATCGATAGCTAGGCTAGTGAATTCAGTGTCCACTCCAGTCCTGAAAGACTCATCTGATCTCTGCTGTAAGGACAGCGTCCTGACAGCACCCCAAAAAGCCCTTTTTAGGGCTGCAACATTAGTCTGCTTTTTTTCCTTTATATACATATTGCAGTTGCCTGGCCTGCCTGTGTGTGAGGAGCTGCAGGCCCACAGACTGTAGTGTGCCCACTGCCAGTGCCCACCCCTGTCATTCCTTGTGGCACAGGACTTTGCATCAAAAAAGGCACTTAATTTTTACACTTTAATCTAAGGTTGGTTGCCTGCCAGTGTGTGTCAGGCTGACTTCCACTGACTGTAGTGTGCCCACTGCCAGTGCTCCACCACTCATACCGGCTGGCACAGGACTTTGCATAAAAAGGCATTTAATTTTTACACTTTAGTGTAATTTCAGCTGCTTGCCTGCTGCTAGTGTGTGTCAGGCCGACTTCAACTGACTGTAGTGTGCCCACTGCCAGTGCCCACCCTGTCATCCCGTGTGGCACAGGACTTTGCTTAAAAAAGGCACTTAATTTTTACACTTTAATCTAAGGTTAGTTGCCTGCCAGTGTGTGTCAGGCTGACTTCCACTGACTGTAGTGTGCCCACTGCCAGTGCCCACCACTCATACCGGCTGGCACAGGACTTTGCATAAAAAAGGCATTTAATTTTTACACTTTAGTGTAATTTCAGCTGCTTGCCTGTTGCTAGTGTGTGTCAGGACGACTTCAACTGACTGTAGTGTGCCCACTGCCAGTGCCCACCCCTGTCATCCCGTGTGGCACAGTACTTTGTATCAAAAAAAGGCATTTAATTTTTACACTTTAGTGTAAAAATCAGTTGCTTGCCTGCTGCTAGTGTGTGTCAGGCTGACTTCCACTGACTGTAGTGTGCCCACTGCCAGTGCCAACCACTGATACCGGGTGGCACAGTAGCTTGCCGATAAATAAGGCATTTAATTTTTAGACAGTAGTCTAAATTCAGTTGCTTGCCTGCTGCCAGTGTGTGTCAGGCCCGCTTCCACTGACTGTAGTGTGCCCACTGCCAGTGCCAACCACTCATACCGGGTGGCACAGTAGCTTGCCGATAAATAAGGCATTTAATTTTTAGACAGTAGTCTAAATTCAGTTGCTTGCCTGCTGCCAGTGTGTGTCAGGCCCGCTTCCACTGACTGTAGTGTGCCCACTGCCAGTGCCAACCACTCATACCGGGTGGCACAGTAGCTTGCCGATAAATAAGGCATTTAATTTTTAGACAGTAGTCTAAATTCAGTTGCTTGCCTGCTGCCAGTGTGTGTCAGGCCCTCTTCCACTGACTGTAGTGTGCCCACTGCCAGTGCCAGCCACTGATACCGGGTGGCACAGTAGCTTGCCGATAAATAAGGCATTTAATTTTTAGACAGTAGTCTAAATTCAGTTGCTTGCCTGCTGCCAGTGTGTGTCAGGCCTGCTTCCACTGACTGTAGTGTGCCCACTGCCAGTGCTCAGCCACTCATACCGGGTGGCGAGAGTACCTAGCACGCGTGAGTACCACTTATCTAAAAAATGACAGGCAGAGGCAGGCCACCCCGCAGGAGCCGTCGTGATCGTGGTGCTGTGATTTCCACTGTCCCTGGAATAATGCCCAGTTTTCAGAGGCCACGTACCCTGAACCCAAAAAATTCAGAGGACGTAGTTGACTGGCTTAGACAGGACACCCAATTTTCAACAGCTTCCGCTAAGAACCTTGACGCACCATCCTCCTCCAGCTCAGCTTCGGTCACCTGCTCTCAAGTTACCACGCACCCGCCCATCGCCACCACCACCACTACCACCCCTACCACCACAGCCACCACAGCCGCTTCACTTGATCCGTCAGAGGAGTTATTTACACATCAGTTGGATGCAATTAGTGATGCGCAACCATTATTGCCAGATGATGTAGATTACGGGATAATGTCTCAGTCAGGCAGGATTACACACATGGACGTACAGTGTGATGATGATGATGATGATGTTGTACCCGCTGCTGCTTCCTTTGCTGAGGTGTCAGATACAAGTGAAGCGGTTGATGATGACGATGTGTCCACGGATGCCACGTGGGTGCCTGCTCAAGAAGAAGAAGAGGGGAAAGTTCTGAAGGGAGACAGAGAGAATGAGGAGACGAGTTGGATGCAGGGGAGGTCGTCGCAAGGAGTTAGTGGCACAGTCAGACAGCATGTATCGGCACCTGGGGTCAGCCAGACAGCACGCCAGTCAACGCATGCTGTTGCCACCACTAGAATACCGTCATTGCAAAGCTCAGCAGTGTGGCATTTTTTGTGTGTCTGCCTCTGATAAAAGCAATGCCATTTGCAACCTGTGCCAAAAGAAACTGAGTCGTGGGAAGTCCAACACCCACCTTGGTACAACTGCTTTGCGAAGGCACATGATCTCACATCACAAACGCCTATGGGATCAACACATGAGTACAAGCAGCACACAAACTCAAAGCCACCATGCTCCTCCTGGTCCAGCATCTTCAGCCACGTCAACCACTGCTGTCCTCCCTGCCCCCTCTCAACCACCCGCCACTCCATCTCTCACCTTCAGCAGTTCCTGCTCATCTGCCCACAGTCAGGTGTCTGTCAAGGACATGTTTGAGCATAAGAAGCCAATGTCACAAAGTCACCCCTTGCCCGGCGACTGACAGCTGGCTTGACGGAACTCTTAGCCCGCCAGCTTTTACCATACCAGCTGGTAGAGTCTGAGGCCTTCAAAAAATTTGTCGCTATTGGGACACCACAGTGGAAGGTACCCGGACAAAAATTTTTTTCAAAAGGCAATCCCAAACCTCTACCATGTCATTGAAAAGGAAGTCATGGCATCTCTGGCATACAGTGTTGGGGCAAGGGTCCATCTGACCACTGATACCTGGTCTGCAAAGCACGGTCAGGGCAGGTATATCACGTATACTGCGCATTGGGTCAACCTGCTGACGGCTGACAAGCATGGAATGCGTGGCTCCGCAGCGGAGTTGGTGACACCACCACGACTTGCAGGCAGACCTACTGCCACCTCCTCTACTCCTACTCCATCCTCTTCAATATCCTCCTCGGCTGAGTCCTCTTCTGCTGCGGCATCTGGCTGCACATCAACTGATTCCCCCAGCTCCCCAGGGGCTATTCCACATCCCGGATACGACAGTGTCACGCTATCTTGGGGTTGACTTGCCTGAAAGCAGAGAGCCACACAGGACCAGCACTCCTGTCCGCCCTGAACGCACAGGTGGATCAGTGGCTGACCCCGCACCAACTGGAGATCGGCAAAGTGGTGTGTGACAATGGAAGCAATCTGTTGGCGGCATTAAATTTGGGCAAGTTGTCACATGTGCCGTGCATGGCACATGTGTTGAATCTCATCAGTACAACGTTTTGTGTCTAAGTACCCAGGCTTACAGGACGTCCTCAAGCAGGCCAGGAAGGTGTGTGGCCATTTCAGGCGTTCCTACACGGCCATGGCGCACTTTTCCGATATTCAGCGGCGAAACAACATGCCAGTGAGGCGCTTGATATGCGACAGCCCGACACGTTGGAATTCAACACTCCTAATGTTCGACCGCCTGCTCCAACAAGAAAAAGCCGTCAACGAGTATTTGTATGACCGGGGTGCTAGGACAGCTCTGCGGAGCTGGGAATCTTTTGCCACGTTACTGGACACTCATGCGCAATGCCTGTAGGCTCATGCGTCCTTTTGAGGAGGTGACAAACCTAGTCAGTCGCACCGAAGGCACCATCAGCGACCTCATCCCATTTGTTTTCTTCCTGGAGCGTGCCCTGCGAAGAGTTCTGGATCAGGCTGTAGATGAGCGTGAAGAGGAAGAGGAAGAGTTGTGGTCACCATCACCACCAGAAACAGCCTTGTCATCATCGCTTGTCGGACCTGCAGCAACGCTGGAAGAGGAGTATGAGGAAGAGGAGTCAGAGGAGGAATGTGGCGGCTTTGAGGAGGAGGAAGACCAACCACAGCAGGCACCCCAGGGTGCTCGTTGTTGTCACCTATCTGGGACCCATGGTGTTGTACGTGGCTGGGGGAAGAACAGACCGTCAATGACATCAGTGAGGACGAGGAACGGGAAATGAGTAGCTCTGCATCCAACCTTGTTCAAATGGGGTCTTTCATGCTGTCATGTCTGTTGAGGGACCCACGTATAAAAAGGATAAAGGAGAACGATCTGTACTGGGTGGCCACGCTACTAGACCCCGGTATAAGCAGAAAGTGGCAGAAATGTTACCAAATTACCGAAAGTCGGAAAGGATGCAGCAGTTCAAAACCAAACTAAAAATATGCTTTACACAGCTTATAAGGGGATGTCACAGCACAACGGGAATCTAACAGGGGAAGAGGTGAGTGTAATCCTCCTCCTACCACGGCGGCAAGGACTGGACGATTTACAGATGTGTTGTTGATGGAGGACATGCGGAGCTTTTTCAGTCCTACTCATCGCCACAGCCCTTCGGGATCCAGCCTTAGAGAACGACTCGACCGACAGGTAGCAGACTACCTCGCCTTAACAGCAGATATCGACACTCTGAGGAGCAATGAACCCCTTCACTACTGGGTGTGCAGGCTTGACCTGTGGCCTGAGCTATCCCAGTTCGCGATAGAACTTCTGGCCTGCCCTGCTTCAAGTGTCCTGTCAGAAAGGACCTTCAGTGCAGCAGGAGGCATTGTCACTGACAAGAGAAGTCGCCTCGGTCAAAAAGTGTTGATTACCTCACCTTCATAAAGATGAATGAGGCATGGATCCCGAAGGGACTGACAGTGGGGGATACGTTTGACTAACAAAAGGCCTGATTACATGCCTTGGCCTCAAAATGGTCCCCACGCTGCTGTATTTAATGTCTGCATACCGGATGACTTTCGTGAATTCTCCACCACCAACTAGGGTTCAAGCCGCAATGTTTTAGTCACTTTTCTGCCTGGAAAACATAAATTTTTCCGGCCGCTGCTACAATAGCGGCTGCAACAGTGCCATTATTTTTCAGGCATGTGTACATGCCTAATTTTTCTGTCCTATGGTGCAGCACTGTGGCTGCAAAAACAAACCAAAAAAAAAGGCACATACAAGTGTCAATTCCCTTCGTGATCGTTACCTTGTTGTGGTGAAGGGGCTTGTGTATCACAATGAAGCAATCATCATCACCTCTATAAGTGTGTTGGCAATGTTGCCACACCCCAGATGATAAGGCCGTTGCTTCATTATGGTCAGACCAAAAGCGATCGGACGGCTGGATAATATTTCATAGAAAAACATTAATTTACCTTTTTTTTATATGTTGTATGGGTTTTTAATACATAAAATAAAAATCATAATAAAGTCTCTTAATAGTTTATTAGAAATGATGCAGGCAATTAAAAAATCCCCATCAATTCCAATACAAAGCAAGTACAGAGCTCAGAACTAAATTATTTCATGATGTCGTAATGGTTCGCTAATTCGACAATGGTTAATCAATTCGACCGGATAGGGTCCGTAACAGGGATTAAACTGATAGGAATAGTACTAGTTAAGACACCACTCATATAGGGTGTCACAGCACATTGCTCTGTGCACGCGCAGTGCCCCAATTTGGGAGTAAGAGGACCGACCAAGCTGCTTTTTCCATCTCCCGGTTCCTGAAATCAATTCAGTTTAGTGTATGAGAGTTTGGTCTGTCACTGTGAAGGCAGTCGAAGGTACCCGGCCTAAATTTTTTTTCACAAAAGGCAATCCCTGATATGGGACGTAACAGGGATTAAACTGATGAGAATAATACTACAGAAAATACCACTCATATCGGGTGTGACAGTAAATTGCACGGCGCAGACGCAGTCACCGTGGTTTAAAACAGAGTGGAGGGAGCCAGCGTTTTTTAACCATCTCCCGTTCGAAAAATCTATTCAATAAATGGCCCCCAGATTGGGGACGTTAGAGGGATTAAACTGATGAGAATAGTACTACAGAAAATACCACTCATATCGGGTGTGACAGTAAATTGCACGGCGCAGACGCAGTCACCGTGGTTTAAAACAGAGTGGAGGGAGCCAGCGTTTTTTTAACCATCTCCCCGTTCGAAAAATCTATTCAATAAATGGCCCCCAGATTGGGGACGTTAGAGGGATTAAACTGATGAGAATAGTACTACAGAAAATACCACTCATATCGGGTGTGACAGTAAATTGCACGGCGCAGACGCAGTCACCGTGGTTTAAAACAGAGTGGAGGGAGCCAGCGTTTTTTAACCATCTCCCGTTCGAAAAATCTATTCAATAAATGGCCCCCAGATTGGGGACGTTAGAGGGATTAAACTGATGAGAATAGTACTACAGAAAATACCACTCATATCGGGTGTGACAGTAAATTGCACGGCGCAGACGCAGTCACCGTGGTTTAAAACAGAGTGGAGGGAGCCAGCGTTTTTTAACCATCTCCCTGTTCGAAAAATCTATTCAATAAATGGCCCCCAGATTGGGGACGTTAGAGGGATTAAACTGATGAGAATAGTACTACAGAAAATACCACTCATATCGGGTGTGACAGTAAATTGCACGGCGCAGACGCAGTGACCGTGGATTAAAACAGAGTGGAGGGAGCCAGCGTTTTTTAACCATCTCCCCGTTCGAAAAATCTATTCAATAAATGGCCCCCAGATTGGGGAGTCGGGACGTAGAGGGATTAAACTGATGAGAATAGTACTACAGAAAATACCACTCATATCGGGTGTGACAGTAAATTGCACGGCGCAGACGCAGTGACCGTGGTTTAAAACAGAGTGGAGGGAGCCAGCGTTTTTTAACCATCTCCCGTTCAAAAATCTATTTAATAAATGGCCCCCAGATTGGGGAGTCGGGACGTTAGAGGGATTAAACTGATGAGAATAGTACTACAGAAAATACCACTCATATCGGGTGTGACAGTAAATTGCACGGCGCAGACGCAGTGACCGTGGTTTAAAACAGAGTGGAGGGAGCCAGCGTTTTTTAACCATCTCCCGTTCGAAAAATCTATTCAATAAATGGCCCCCAGATTGGGGACGTTAGAGGGATTAAACTGATGAGAATAGTACTACAGAAAATACCACTCATATCGGGTGTGACAGTAAATTGCACGGCGCAGACGCAGTCACCGTGGTTTAAAACAGAGTGGAGGGAGCCAGCGTTTTTTAACCATCTCCCGTTCGAAAAATCTATTCAATAAATGGCACCCAGATTGGGGACGTTAGAGGATTAAACTGATGAGAATAGTACTACAGAAAATACCACTCATATCGGGTGTGACAGTAAATTGCACGGCGCAGACGCAGTCACCGTGGTTTAAAACAGAGTGGAGGGAGCCAGCGTTTTTTAACCATCTCCCGTTCGAAAAATCTA
This sequence comes from Bufotes viridis, assembly GCA_033119425.1. NCBI lineage: Eukaryota > Metazoa > Chordata > Amphibia > Anura > Bufonidae > Bufotes > Bufotes viridis. The sequence goes on from CM065589.1 coordinate 230,200,128, forward strand.
TTCAATAAATGGCACCCAGATTGGGGACGTTAGAGGGATTAAACTGATGAGAATAGTACTACAGAAAATACCACTCATATCGGGTGTGACAGTAAATTGCACGGCGCAGACGCAGTCACCGTGGTTTAAAACAGAGTGGAGGGAGCCAGCGTTTTTTAACCATCTCACCGTTCGAAAAATCAATTCAATTCATCTTTTGGGGACCCTTGGTGTTGTACGTGGCTGGGTGGAGGAAGAAACCTTCAATGACATCACCGGACGTGGCTAGCTTGGTATCCAACCTTGTGCAAATGGGGAGTTTGCAGTTGTGCAAATGAACTGTTTGCGGTGCATTAAAAGGGAGTTTGGTCTGTCAATGTCAGTGAAGCGGGCGTAACCCTTACACTACCTGATCGATACAACATCATACCTGATCGTATACACACACTGGATGTTTTAAAGCATGTTATTCCAAACAATTTAGGAATGTTAGTTGATTTATGCCCTTTATGGATTAAAACCCGACTCTGCGTCCACTACGTAATTTTCCATGGGAGTTTTGCTATAGATCCCCCTCCGGCATGCCACAGTCCAGGTGTTAGACCCCTTGAAACAACTTTCTCATCACTATTGTGGCCAGAAAGAGTCCCTGTGGGTTTTAAAATTCGCCTGCCAATTGAAGTCTATGGCGGTTCGCCCGGTTCGCCCGTTCGCGAACATTTGCGGAAGTTCGCGAACTGAAAATTTTATGTTCGCGACATCACTATTAGCATGTGGAAAACTTTGTCAGCACGCCTCAACAACCAGCACCACCAGCTGATACAGAATGTCTTAGCAGGAGGCAGCATTTCAGCAACATGGTGGAACAGTACATGTGCACACGCCTACACGTACTGACTGATGAGTCTGCCCCATTCAACTTTTGGGTTTCCAAATTGGGCACATGGCCTGAGCTTGCCCTTTACGTCTTGAAGGTGCTGGCCTGCCCATTGGCCAGTGTATTGTCCGAACGTATGTTTAGCACGGCAGGGGGGGTGATCACAGACAAGCTCAGCCGCCTGTCCACAGCCAACGCAGACAAGCTCATGTTCATTCAAATGAACGAGGCATGGATCCCACAGGACTTGTCCGTACCTTGTGCTGAGTAGACAAGTATATCGGCCACACCCAGCCATTGTTAGATTCCAGCAAACTTTCTCTTTGCATTCTATTTTCTAGTTCCCAATGTTTTGGGATCTTCCCAAATTAAGAAAAAATAAAATAAAGGAAAAAAAAACAAAAAAACAACAAAAACAGTGTTGGCTACCGCCTCCTCCTCCACCGCTGCTTCCACCTACACCTCCACGTCCACCGCCTCCTCAACCTCCTACTCCACTTTGACCTCCGCATCTCATAGTTCATGATTATTTTTATAATTTTTTTTATATTTTATGCTATTTTAAGTAATTTCCCTGTCCACATCTGTTTGCAGGGCAATTGTCCTGCTTTTACCCCCATTTTGCTTTCTTTTGCAGCCCTCTAGCTCTCACTATGACTATTTTAAAGACATTTTAGTGCACCAAAGTTCGGGTCCCCATTGACTTCAATCGGGTTCGAGTTCGGGTCAAGTTTGGATCCCGAACCAGAACTTTGACCCGAAGTTCGGCCGAACTCGGCAAACCCGAACATCCACGGGTCCGCTCAACCCTACTAATGGCTAATACATTTTTAGGGGTCATGGTCCGACTCCTAAACCATCTACAGATCTGTTTTCCCCAGAACCATTAATAAGGCTATAGTGATGCATGGGGCCTGTACTTTACCTCCATGATTTCATAGAGAAGTTTTCCTATTGGATTTGTACAATTGTGGTATGAATTATCAATATATGTATTTATAGGAAGAGAGACTGTAAATTAGTGCGAATTGGGCATGTTATTCTGTACTAACCAGTTATTTTGCCGCAGAAGTACATTTTTATTCGATACTAGACATTATGCCCGTTACAATAATGGGCGCTAGAACACTGTTACGGGGGATCTGTGGATGACACTGTTACGGGGGATCTATGGATGACACTGTTATGGGGGATCTGTGGATGGCACACTGTTATAGGGGATCTGTGGAGGACACACTGTTATGGGGGTCTATGGCTGACACTGTGATGGTGGATATGTGGATGGGACACTGTGATAGGGGATCTGTGGATGGCACACTATTATGGGGGTCTGTGTCTGACACTGTTATGGGGGTCTGTGGCTGACACTGTTATGGGGATCTGTGGCTGACACTGTTATGGGAATCTGTGACACTGTTAATGGGGTCTGTGGCTGACATTATTAATGGGGTCTGCGGCTGGCAATGTTATGGGGCACTGTGGATGTGACTGTTATGGGGGGGATTCTGTGGCTGACACTGTTATGTGGGATCTGTGGCTGACACTTATGGGAGTCTGTGGCTGACACTGTTATGGGGGCACTGTGGATGTCACTGTTATGGGGGTGGTCTGTGGCTGACACTGTTATGGGGGTATCTGTGGATGACACTGTTATGGGGGTGGTCTGTGGCTGACACTGTTATGGGGGTATCTGTGGCTGACACATATGGGGGTATCTGTGGCTGACACTGATATGGGTGGGTATCTGTGGCTGACACTTATGGGGGTCTGTGGCTGACACTGTTATGGGGGTATCTGTGGATGACATGTGTCATCCACAGATTCCCCCATAACAGTGTTGCTGTGTATTGTGAATGTAATGGCAGCGGGGCCCGGTGCAGTCACTGTATTGCATCAGGCCCCACTCAGAGTAGTAATACTATTAATAACTGTAATAATAATAATGATCTTCACTCCTTCCCTTACTACATGGTGAGGCAGGAAGCTGGGCGGGCGGGCAGGCACTGGTAGCATAACCCACTACCTCATGCGCCTGCGCCGCCTGCTTCATTCTTGCCTGCCTCAACGTTTAGTAAGTGAAGGAGTGAAGATTGTTATTATTACAGTTATTCATAGTATTACTACTCTGAACGGGGCCCAGTGCAATACAGTGACTGCACAGGGCCCTGCTGCCATTACAAAACGATGCCACCCATGTAGTGTCCGTGGAGTGTGTGCTGATTGGTCTGTACAACCCTCGCATGCGCACTTGACAAATAGTAATGTCCCAAACTATTCTCCGGCATTTGCTGCGGCAGGCGAACATATGCGATGTTGGGTTCGCCCCCTATACATCATCATTGAGCAAACTTTGACCCTGTACCTCACAGTCAGCAGACACATTCCAGCCAATGAGCATACCCTCCCTCCCAGACCCTCCCACCTCCTATCAAAAAGCAAGGACAGCATCCATCTTAGATTCATTCGGAAGCTGCAGTGTTAATTAAAGCAAGGAGAGTGCTGGTGCTTCTGAATTAAAGGGGTTCTTCACTTTGTTACAACTGATGATCTATCCTCAGGATAGGTCATCAGCATCTGATCGGCCGGGGTCCGACACCCGTAACCGCCGCCGATCAGCTGTTTGAGAAGTCAGCGACTCTGCAGGAGCACCACGGCCTTCTCACTGTTTGCCTTCTCGGTGAACAGAGCTTAGCCTCGCCCTCACCACTTGATACAAGTCATGACATCACTGGGCGGGGCGGGAGCAGTGGTAAACAGTGAGAAGGACGGGGCGCTGCTGCAGCGCCGCTGCCTTCTCAAACAGCTGATCGGCGGGGGTCCCGGGTGTAGGAGCCCGGCCGATCAGATGTTGATGATCTATCCTGAGGATAGATCATCAGTTGTAACAAAGTGAAGAGCCCCTTTAATAGGGAAAGAGTTAGCTAGGCCGGTGTTCTGTGTCCACTCCAATCCTCAAAGACTCATATGCTGTAAGGACAGCGTCCTGAAAGCACCCCAAAAAGCCCTTTTTAGGGCTGGTACATCAGTCTGCTTTTTTCTATTTTTTATATATATATATTGCAGTTGCCTGCCTGTGTGAGAGGCCGCAGGCCCACAGACTGTACTGTGTGCCCACCACTCATATCGGGTGGCACAGTACCTTGCAGATAAAAAAGTAATTTAATTTTTACCCTTTAATATAATTGCAGTTACCTGCAAGTGTGTGTCAGGCCCACAGACTGTACTGTGCCCACTGCCCACCACTCATATAGGGTGTCACAGTACATTGCACGGTGCACGCGCAGTGACCTAGAATTCAAACGAAGCGGACCGAGCATGGGTCTTTTTCCATCTTCCGGTTCCAAAAATCTATTTACTACACCAGCCCTGGCCCTGATAAGGGACAAAACAGAGATTAAACTGATAGGAATAGTACTTAGCTCACTAGTTGCATTGGTGGCAAATTCCATTGCAAGTGCCCAAAATTAGAAGGAAGCGGACAGAGCAGTTCACACTATATGTATTGGTGGCACAGTACATTGCGCGGCGCACGCTCAATGCCCCAAATTGGAAGTAAGAGGACCGACCATTCATCTTTTTCCATCTCCCGGTTCCTAAAATATATTCGATACACATCCCCTTATAGGGGACATAACAGGGATTAAACTGATAGGAATAGTACTACTTAACACACCACTCATATAGGGTAGCACAGTACATTGCACAGCGCACGCGCAGTGCCCCAAATTGGCAGGAAGAGGACCGACCAACCATCTTTTTCCATCTCCCGGTTCCTAAAATCTATTCCATACACCGGCCCCTGATAGGGGACAAAACAGAGATTAAACTGGTAAGAACAGATTTTTTTAATTTTAAAAAAAGAGGACAGCCTCTGCAGAGCTGGGTATTTTTTGGCCGCGTTACTGAACACTCATGCACAATGGCTGTAGGCTCATGCGTCCTTTTGCGGAGGTGACAAACCTGGTCAGTCAAACCGAAGGCAACATCATCAACCTCATACCATATGCGTTTTTTCTGGAGCGTGCCCTGCGAAGATTGCTGGATCAGGCCATAGATGAGCATGAAGAGGAAGAGTTGTGGTCACCATCACCACCAGAAGCAGCACTGTCATCGTCGATTGCTGGACCTGCGGCAACGCAGAGAGAGGAGTCTGAAGAAGAGGAGTCAGAGGAGGAAGGTGGCTTTGAGGAGGTCGAAGACCAACCACACCAGGTGTCCCAGGGGTCTTGTTGTCACCTTTTGGGGACCCTTGGTGTTGTACGTGGATGGGTGGAGGAACAGACCTTCAATGACATCAGTGAGGACAAGGAACGGGACATGGCTAGCTTGGTATCCAACCTTGTGCAAGTGGGGAGTTTGCGGTTGTGCAAATGGACTGTTTGCGGTTGTTTGCGGTGCATTAAACGGGGAGTTTGGTCTGTCAGAGTTTGGTCTGTCACTGTGAAGCGGGCGTAACCCTTACACTACCTGATCGATACAACATCATACCTGATAGTATACACCCACTGGATGTTTTAAAGCACGTTATTCCAAACAATTTAGGAATGTTAGGTGATTTATGCCCATTATGGATTAAAACCCGACTCTGCGTCAACTATGTAATTTTCCATGGGAGTTTTGCCATGGATCCCCCTCTGGCATGCCACAGTCCAGGTGTTAGTCCACTTGAAACAACTTTTCAATCACTATTGTGGCCAGAAAGAGTCGCCATTCGCGAACAGAAAATTTTATGTTCGACATCTCTATTGACAAATCAGCACACATGCAAGGACACCACGCACATAGGGATTTTATTAGTACAGGGAGTGCAGAATTATTAGGCAAGTTGTATTTTTGAGGATAAATTTTATTATTGAACAACAACCATGTTCTCAATGAACCCAAAAAACTCATTAATATCAAAGCTGAATATTTTTGGAAGTAGTTTTTAGTTTGTTTTTAGTTTTAGCTATTTTAGGGGGATATCTGTGTGTGCAGGTGACTATTACTGTGCATAATTATTAGGCAACTTAACAAAAAACAAATATATACCCATTTCAATTATTTATTTTTACCAGTGAAACCAATATAACATCTCAACATTCACAAATATACATTTCTGACATTCAAAAACAAAACAAAAACAAATCAGTGACCAATATAGCCACCTTTCTTTGCAAGGACACTCAAAAGCCTGCCATCCATGGATTCTGTCAGTGTTTTGATCTGTTCACCATCAACATTGCGTGCAGCAGCAACCACAGCCTCCCAGACACTGTTCAGAGAGGTGTACTGTTTTCCCTCCTTGTAAATCTCACATTTGATGATGGACCACAGGTTCTCAATGGGGTTCAGATCAGGTGAACAAGGAGGCCATGTCATTAGATTTTCTTCTTTTATACCCTTTCTTGCCAGCCATGCTGTGGAGTACTTGGACGCGTGTGATGGAGCATTGTCCTGCATGAAAATCATGTTTTTGATCTTGAAGGATGCAAACTTCTTCCTGTACCACTGCTTGAAGAAGGTATCTTCCAGAAACTGGCAGTAGGACTGGGAGTTGAGCTTGACTCCATCCTCAACCCGAAAAGGCCCCACAAGCTCATCTTTGATGATACCAGCCCAAACCAGTACTCCACCTCCACCTTGCTGGCATCTGAGTCGCACTGGAGCTCTCTGCCCTTTACCAATCCAGCCACAGGCCCATCCATCTGGCCCATCAAGACTCACTCTCATTTCATCAGTCCATAAAACCTTAGAAAAATCAGTCTTGAGATATATCTTGGCCCAGTCTTGACGTTTCAGCTTATGTGTCTTGTTCAGTGGTGGTCGTCTTTCAGCCTTTCTTACCTTGGCCATGTCTCTGAGTATTGCACACCTTGTTCCAGTGATGTTGCAGCTCTGAAATATGGCCAAACTGGTGGCAAGTGGCATCTTGGCAGCTGCACGCTTGACTTTTCTCAGTTCATGGGCAGTTATTTTGCGCCTTGGTTTTTCCACACGCTTCTTGCGACCCTGTTGACTATTTTGAATGAAACGCTTGATTGTTCGATGATCACGCTTCAGAAGCTTTGCAATTTTAAGAGTGCTGCATCCCTCTGCAAGATATCTCACTATTTTTGACTTTTCTGAGCCTGTCAAGTCCTTCTTTTGACCCATTTTGCCAAAGGAAAGGAAGTTGCCTAATAATTATGCACACCTGATATAGGGTGTTGATGTCATTAGACCACACCCCTTCTCATTACAGAGATGCACATCACCTAATATGCTTAATTGGTAGTAGGCTTTCAAGCCTATACAGCTTGGAGTAAGACAACATGCATAATGAGGATGATGTGGTCAAAATACTCATTTGCCTAATAATTCTGCACTCCCTGTATAGATTGTCATTTTTTTAAAATGTTGGCTTTGCAAACGTCATTAATCTCACAGAATGCATAATGCACTGATTATGCTTGGTGTCTGGCTCTTATATGATCAACGCGTGACAGCTGACAGTAAATATGGTGGAAATTATTTAGTGTGTTCTGCAACATATTCTTTTACCATGATCATTTATCCCCATAGAGCCTCTTTGTTTGTCAGCATCAGATGCTTGTTTGCACAGGGCAATGTGCTCTCAACAAACAAGGATTTTGCGTGCTTCATGAAAGATGTGACCACTCAATAAATTAGTGTTTGCTGGTGTGTTGGGTGAATGGTGGCACATTTATACTAGTCAATTATCAGGAAAGAGCATTCGTTGGTGATAATTGCTTTGATCCTCTTCTGTAACCTGATGATAGATACAACTTAATTTCCTACAACACATCCCATCACAGTTTCGGAGGACAAAATCTATAGTTTCATGATATGGAGTTCCTAATTCTCAGCTTTCTCTGCCTGCAAAGCTGTCTTGGAGAAAATAGCATGGTCCCTAGTGATTTTTTTTCTTGTCCAACACAAAAGAGTAAGGCAAAACTTGCTCTTGCTTTTTTCTTGAAGGGTCACTCTTTTGATAAAGAGATCAGAGTCACTAACCTGCTTCTGGGGATATTATCCGAGTATGTTTATGTCCTTTCATGTCTCCATTTTCAAGTCTCAGTTAAATTTCCCTCAAAATGATGCACAAATTATGGTTAATAACCAACAACCAATAACCAATTATTAGCACATCCAAGAACATGCAGAAACAGTATCATTATACTTTAGATATCTGCATTTAGTAATAATTTGAACAGGAGCTACTGCTGGTGAAGACCAACTCAATGAAGCAATTCCCACATTATGTTCTCAAGCCTTTTCACCTTATATGCTGCCATATTTCCATGAACTTTCAGACACTATAAAACTTTGTCATGTCATGGTGATTGGTGGGAGTCTCAGCACCTGGTCTCCCACAGATCAAAACTTTTGATGTAAATATGAGATGTCACTAATTTTATGAATGTGCAGTTACACTTTATGAAAGTAACAGTAGACACAACATCTTAGTACCAGATCATATACATATATTATAGTCAGGGACCTGACTTTGTACTTGGTCTAGACCTCAAGGTGATCAAACTCTGATGAGACCAGTGCCTGAATATATTATACATAGCACCTATGGAATACATGAGTATAGAAACTTGCTTCCCAAAAAGGCCTATTATACTATCAGGGCTGATTCTATTCATATAATTTGTCTTATGTTGTAATATAACTGAGCATTTTCCACATGGAAGATATTTTGCAGATAAATAAGACTCTTCAATTATATTAATTCTAAAGTCAATTATAAGCAGAATAACATTTATAATATGATGTTTTCTTTTCTGCACACTAGTGCTGCTTGTTGTAAAGCTTGGAGAAGAAAAGAAATGACGAGTTGTAAGTATTCCGACAGCCAGTAAGTGATATTTTAATGAGGATTTAATTATTCTGGCATAAAAAGGGAGGTAAGCTAAATAAAAACAATTTATACAGACGGCATCTCTGCAGCTGTAATTGGAAGAGGACTACATGAGCTTTTAAATAATAGGTCCTTAAATCACAAATTGATGTGGGAGTGAATAATGACACCCAGGTGTAAATCTTTCAGTTGAGTACTGTGCTGAATACCTAATGACTTAATTACCTCAAATGCAAAAAATTTAATTCAGAGTAAGTATCATCACTGAGATTGCATTAAAATGTGAAGCAAGCCAACCAAAAGTGTGAAGCGAACAAACTACTGCACAACAGTGGTGTAAAATGAGCTGTCATTTGTGTATAAAGCAGCAAAGCATTTGCCAATCGGGTGTAAGAGAGACACATCATTATAAGATACCATTTGTAAACATGAAAACTGTGTAAAATAATGTAATATTGTTAAATTATCATTATAGTTACACTTTTTTAAGTATGAATATATTGTCAAGTCGATGTGATGTCATACAGGGAGTGCAGAATTATTAGGCAAATGAGTATTTTGACCACATCATCCTCTTTATGCATGTTGTCTTACTCCAAGCTGTATAGGCTCGAAAGCCTACTACCAATTAAGCATATTAGGTGATGTGCATCTCTGTAATGAGAAGGGGTGTGGTCTAATGACATCAACACCCTATATCAGGTGTGCATAATTATTAGGCAACTCCCTTTCTTTTGGCAAAATGGGTCAAAAGAAGGACTTGACAGGCTCAGAAAAGTCAAAAATAGTGAGATATCTTGCAGAGGGATGCAGCACTCTTAAAAATGCAAAGATTCTGAAGCGTGATCATCGAACAATCAAGCGTTTCATTCAAAATAGTCAACAGGGTCGCAAGAAGCGTGTGGAAAAACCAAGGTGCAAAATAACTGCCCATGAACTGAGAAAAGTCAAGCGTGCAGCTGCCAAGATGCCACTTGCCACCAGTTTGGCCATATTTCAGAGCTGCAACATCACTGGAGTGCCCAAAAGCACAAGGTGTGCAATACTCAGAGACATGGCCAAGGTAAGAAAGGCTGAAAGACGACCACCACTGAACAAGACACACAAGCTGAAACGTCAAGACTGGGCCAAGATATATCTCAAAACTGATTTTTCTAAGGTTTTTTGGACTGATGAAATGAGAGTGAGTCTTGATGGGCCAGATGGATGGGCCCGTGGCTGGATTGGTAAAGGGCAGAGAGCTCCAGTCCGACTCAGACGCCAGCAAGGTGGAGGTGGAGTACTGGTTTGGGCTGGTATCATCAAAGATGAGCTTGTGGGGCCTTTTCGGGTTGAGGATGGAGTCAAGCTCAACTCCCAGTCCTACTGTCAGTTTCTGGAAGATACCTTCTTCAAGCAGTGGTACAGGAAGAAGTCTGCATCCTTCAAGAAAAACATGATTTTCATGCAGGACAATGCTCCATCACACGTGTCCAAGTACTCCACAGCGTGGCTGGCAAGAAAGGGTATAAAAGAAGAAAATCTAATGACATGGCCTCCTTGTTCACCTGATCTGAACCCCATTGAGAACCTGTGGTCCATCATCAAATGTGAGATTTACAAGGAGGAAAACAGTACACCTCTCTGAACAGTGTCTGGGAGGCTGTGGTTGCTGCTGCACGCAATGTTGATGGTGAACAGATCAAAACACTGACAGAATCCATGGATGGCAGGCTTTTGAGTGTCCTTGCAAAGAAAGGTGGCTATATTGGTCACTGATTTGTTTTTGTTTTGTTTTTGAATGTCAGAAATGTATATTTGTGAATGTTAAGATGTTATATTGGTTTCACTGGTAAAAATAAATAATTGAAATGGGTATATATTTGTTTTTTGTTAAGTTGCCTAATAATTATGTCCAGTAATAGTCACCTGCACACACAGATATCCCCCTAAAATAGCTAAAACTAAAAACAAACTAAAAACTACTTCTAAAAATATTCAGCTTTGATATTAATGAGTTTTTTGGGTTCATTGAGAATATGGTTGTTGTTCAATAATAAAATTGATCCTCAAAAATACAACTTGCCTAATAATTCTGCACTCCCTGTATGGTCTCTCTGTATAGCATAAATAGATAGATAGATGATAAAAAGATAAAGAAATAAATAGATGCTATAGATTGCAACATTGAGTTATATAGATTTAAAGAAGAAACAGCAGCACTCTCACAAAATAATGTAAATTCTGAGCACAATCCCTCCAAGACTATTGGCTGATAGTCAAGAGGCAGCACTCTAGGTAGAAGGGTTGCGGACCTACAGTATTACTCCAAAATTCATTGTTTCAGGCCAGCTCAATGGGGCCTTTATCAAGCAATGTGGCTAGTGCAAAAGTGAGGTATACATATATTTGAATTAAGGGTGAGCAAACCAGTTTCGATGCCAGATGAACCTGAATATTTTAATTTTCGCTTCAGATGAATCCACTAAAATGTCGGTTTAAAAAAGCATTAGAGAGTAAGAAGGGTTCTCACATGACCCTGAGAGGAAGGAGGACGGGAGGGCTTGCCCTGATTAGCTCCCAGGCTGAAGACAGCCTGGATGAGCCAATCAGTTCTACAGCAGACATGGGGATGCCCTAGCAGATTGAGCAGAATGTCATTCAGTGCTGGGTTGTTAATAAGGGTGGTTGGGTCTTACGGTGTCTGCCAGGAAATCTTATGGAGTCAGGGAGAGTGAGAAATCAATCAGGAACAGTCAAAAATCAATTAAGCTAATTGGCAGGTGTGGCAGCAATCTACCTGTGTGTATTAAGGTGAAATGGAGCGTCAAGCCTCAGTTGTCCGTTTATATATATTATTTTTCCACACAGTTGCAATAAAAAATTTTTTTTTTGGAGGCTTCAGTTTAATTAAGCTGCATATATACATTATTACTGCAGCAATACCCAAGGTGTAGCAGCAATTTACCTGTATGTTTTAAGGTGAAATTTAGCATGAAGCCTCAATTGTCCATTTATGTGTATTCAGTTTCCACATGGTTGTAATTAAATTTTTTTATTTTGGGGGGGGCGGGGTTCAGTTTAATTAAGTTGCATATAAATGTGGTTACTGCGGCAACACATAAGGTATAGCAGCAATCTACCTGTGGGTATTAACAAGCAGTTGAAAGTCAACCCTCAATTGTCCGTTTACATGAATTCCATTTCCACACTGTTGCAATTTAATTTTTTGGGGGGATTGTTTAATTAAACCAGCATATATATGTGATTACTACAAGACACAGGGTAGTGCTGCAATCTACCTGGTAGTGATAACGAGAAATTGAGCATCAGGCCTCAATCTTCCATTCCTATGAATTCCATTTTCACACAATTGGAATTTACTGTTACTTGCTGTGAATCCCCTAGTTCCATCACCATTAACACAAAGCATCTGCCGCTACTATCACTACTACTGCTATTGCCACTACTACCTATACACAGCCTTGTATATTTCATGCTATACTGCTCCTGCTGCTGCCACTATTGAGGCTGCATGCCACTATATCTGTACCTTACCCTTTCCCCATCCAAACTGCACTGCTGCTGCTCAAAACAGTTGTGCGTGTTGTACGGGCAGACATTCCAACCTTGTTAAGGCATAATTTTTGGACGCTTGGTCCCTCAAACCACCTTTTATTTTTTTTTATCCCTACAGCTACCTTCCGGCTGGTCATTGAAGAGCCTGGCCGCATGTCCTCCACTGCTACAGCTCTTCTGCATCTACGTCAATGTTCCATGTCTGTGGATCAGTATGCCATCCAGTTTCATATCCTGGCTTCAGAACTTCCATGGAATAATAAGGGCCTTTCTGACTGGATTAAGTATTAATTAGCTGGTTGCAACCATCTGTCCTCCTTAAATGACCTTATCACTTTGGCCACAAGAATTGATATGCGATTCAGAGAATCTTTTAAGGAGGGCGCATGCACCAGAAAACCACCTCACCTGTCTCCATCCTTCCAGAGGCCAGATCTTCCTCTAATCCCCACCATATCTGAAGAGCCCATGCAAGTGGAGTTCCCCTGGTTGCCTAACCAGGAACGTCAATGCAGCAAAGCAGAGAACCTGGGTGTGTATTGTGGAGGCAAGGCTCACTTTGTGCATAATTGTCCACAGAGGCCTGGAAACGCAAATGTCTAGAATCAGTTGGAGAGGTAGTCCTAGACAAGGAGAAGTCCTCTAGGAAACTTTTGGTTCCAGTGACTCTCTCTCACAAGGGAGTTACACTGTCTCTGTCTGCATTCTTGGACTCTGGGTCCAAGTTCAAACAGCAGGCTCTGGTCCATCAGTACTGGCTACCTACCATCTGTTTTGAAAGGCCTCTGTCAGTGACTTCTGGAAATGGGCTGCCACTTCCCAAACCTGTGCTCTCAGTCACTATGGACTGGCTATGGACATTTCCGGCTGGAGGGAAACACTATGGGGGAATCTAGTGAGTAGAGATAGCCCGAACTATCCGCTGGCGAACAGTTCCCAGCGAACATAGCTTGTTCGCGTTCGCCGCAGCGGGCGAACACATGCGAGGTTCAGTCCGCTCCCTATACATCATCATTGAGCAAACTTTGACCCTATACCTCACAGTCAGCAGACACATTCCAGCCAATCAGCAGCATACCCTCCCTCCCAGACCCTCCCATCTCCTGAACAGCATCCATTTTAGATTCATTCGGAAGCTGCAGTCTTAGTGAGAGGAGGGAGAGTGTAGTTGCTGCTGATTAAATAGGGAAATCGATAGCTAGGCTAGTGAATTCAGTGTCCACTCCAGTCCTGAATGACTCCTCTGATCTTTGCTGTAAGGACAGCATCCTGACAGCACCAAATACAGCCCTTTTTAGGGCTGCAACATTAGTCTGCTTTTTTTCTTTCTCCATATACATATTGCAGTTGCCTGGCCTGCCTGTGTGTGAGGAGCTGCAGGCCCACAGACTGTAGTGTGCCCACTGCCAGTGCCCACCCCTGTCATCCCGTGTGGCACAGGACTTTGCATCAAAAAAAGGCATTTAATTTTTACACTTTAGTGTAATTTCAGTTGCTTGCCTGCTGCTAGTGTGTGTCAGGCCGACTTCCACTGACTGTAGTGTGCCCACTGCCAGTGCCCACCCCTGTCATCCTGTGTGGCACAGGACTTTGCTTTAAAAAAAAGGCATTTAATGTTTACACTTTAGTGTAATTTCAGTTGCTTGCCTGCTAGTGTGTGTCAGGCCGACTTCCACATACTGTAGTGTGCCCACTGCCAGTTCCCACCCCTGTCATCCCATGTGGCACAGGACTTTGCATTAAAAAAAGGCATTTAATTTTTACACTTTAGTGTAATTTCAGTTGCTTGCCTGCTAGTGTGTGTCAGGCCGACTTCCACTGACTGTAGTGTGCCCACTGCCAGTGCCCACCCCTGTCATCCCGTGTGGCACAGTACTTTGCATCAAAAAAAGGCATTTCATTTTTACACTTTAGTGTAATTTCATTTGCTTGCCTGCTAGTGTGTGTCAGGCCGACTTTCACTGACTGTAGTGTGCCCACTGCCAGTGCCCACCCCTGTCATCCCGTGTGGCACAGGACTTTGCATCAAAAAAAGGCATTTCATTTTTACACTTTAGTGCAATTTCATTTGCTTGCCTGCTAGTGTGTGTCAGGCCGACTTTCACTGACTGTAGTGTGCCCACTGCCAGTGCCCACCCCTGTCATCCTGTGTGGCACAGGACTTTGCTTTAAAAAAAAGGCATTTAATGTTTACACTTTAGTGTAATTTCAGTTGCTTGCCTGCTAGTGTGTGTCAGGCCGACTTCCACATACTGTAGTGTGCCCACTGCCAGTTCCCACCCCTGTCATCCCATGTGGCACAGGACTTTGCATTACAAAAAGGCATTTAATTTTTACACTTTAGTGTAATTTCAGTTGCTTGCCTGCTAGTGTGTGTCAGGCCGACTTCCACTGACTGTAGTGTGCCCACTGCCAGTGCCCACCCCTGTCATCCCGTGTGGCACAGGACTTTGCATTAAAAAAAAGGCATTTAATTTTTACACTTTAGTGTAATTTCAGTTGCTTGACTGCTAGTGTGTGTCAGGCCAACTTCCACTGACTGTAGTGTGCCCACTACCAGTGCCCACCCCTGTCATCCCGTGTGGCACAGGACTTTGCATCAAAAAAAGGCATTTCATTTTTACACTTTAGTGTAATTTCAGTTGCTTGCCTGCTAGTGTGTGTCAGGCCGACTTCCACTGACTGTTGTGTGCCCACTGCCAGTTCCCACCCCTGTCATCCCGTGTGGCACACGACTTTGCATCAAAAAAAGGCATTTCATTTTTACACTTTAGTGTAATTTCATTTGCTTGCCTGCTAGTGTGTGTCAGGCCGACTTTCACTGACTGTAGTGTGCCCACTGCCAGTGCCCACCCCTGTCATCCCGTGTGGCACAGGACTTTGCATCAAAAAAAGGCATTTAATTTTTACACTTTAGTGTAATTTCAGTTGCTTGCATGCTAGTGTGTGTCAGGCCGACTTCCACTGACTGTAGTGTGCCCACTGCCAGTTCCCACCCCTGTCATCTCGTGTGGCACAGGACTTTGCATCAAAAAAAGGCATTTCATTTTTACACTTTAGTGTAATTTCAGTTGCTTGCCTGCTAGTGTGTGTCAGGCCGACTTCCACTGACTGTAGTGTGCCCACTGCCAGTGCCCACCGCTAGTGTTTAGCGAACAGTTCGAGCATAGTTCGGGTACGTACCCAATTTTGGGGTGTTCGGGACACGGACCCGAACCCGAACATTTTCAAAAAAGTTCAGGTTCTGGTTCGTTGTTCGGCGATTACTTCCCGCTTTCTGAAGGGCTGCACAGCAGCCAATTAGCTAGCGTTTTACTTCTTGCCCTAAGAGTCACGTAGCGCCGCACGTCACACTGCTCTGATTAGTGTAGGGAGAGGGCGCAGCTTCTGTGAGGGCGAGATTAGGCAGGGAAAAGTCAGCAACAGCACCTAATGAACTGATCGATCTACAGCTGTAAATGATTGAACTTCTGCTAGTTACTGTACTTGCTCACTGGTTTTTAGGCTGCACAGAGCGTTTTTCTGTCACTTATTTTCTGGGGTGATCGGTGGCCATTTTGTGACTTGTGGTGCACCAGAACAAGCTGCCACCAAGTCCATCAATCCATCAATACTAGTTTTTTTTTGCTATATCCTACATCAGGGGCTTGGCTGTGCTAATTGTCACCCCTAGAAACTCAGGATAGCAATTTCTATATTTTATTAAGGGGTTAAATACAATTGCCCAAATACCAATCCCCTAAATATGGTGTTCCAGCTTTGGCTAGCCAAGTATAATACTGTCTGCTGTCTGGCAAAGGATAGATTATTTTCTGTGGTGAAATTCAATTGCCAAAATAGCAATACCATAAATCAGTGGTTTCAGCTGTGTCTGGCCAAGTTTCATAGTGTCCTTCAAATTATATATTTTGTTCTGGGGTGAAATTCAATTGCCAAAATAGCAATACCATAAATCAGTGGTTTCAGCTGTGGCTGGCCAAGTGTCATAGTGTCCTGCAAATTATATATTTTGTTCTGGGGTGAAATTCAATTGCCAAAATAGAAATACCATAAATCTGGTGTCACAGCTGTGGATGGCAAAAGTATAATAGTGTCTGCCAAAGCATATATTTTGTTCTGGGGTGAAATTCAATTGCCAAAATAGCAATACCATAAATCAGTGGTTTCAGCTGTGGCTGGTCAAGTTTCATAGTGTCCGCAAAAACATATATTTTGTTGTGGGGTGAAATTCAATTGCCAAAATAGCAATACCATAAATCAGTGGTTTTAGCTCTGGCTGGCCAAGTTTCATAGTGTCCTGCAAATTATATATTTTGTTCTGGGGTGAAATTCAATTGCCAAAATAGCAATACCATAAATCAGTGGTTTCAGCTGTGGCTGGCCAAGTTTCATAGTGTCCTGCAAATTATATATTTTGTTCTGGGGTGAAATTCAATTGCCAAAATAGCAATACCATAAATCAGTGGTTTCAGCTGTGGCTGGCCAAGTTTCATAGTGTCCTGCAAATTATATATTTTGTTGTGGGGTGAAATTCAATTGCCAAAATAGCAATACCATAAATCAGTGGTTTCAGCTCTGGCTGGCCAAGTTTCATAGTGTACTGCAAAGGATATATTTTGTTCTGGGGTGAAATTCAATTGCCAAAATAGCAATACCCTAAATCTGGTGTTCGAGCTGTTGCAGGCCAATTGTAAATCTGTCCATAAAAGGATAGCCTCGGTCTGGGTGCTGGGCCGAAATAACTGAAAGTGGCCTTCTCCAGTGGTGGGTGATATGACGCATGATTCCTTGCTGTGGGACCTCTCTCCTCTGTCTGGGTGCTGGGGCCGAAATAACTGAAAGTGGCCTTCTCCAGTGGTGGGTGATATGACGCATGATTCCTTGCTGTGGGACCTCTCTCCTCTGTCTGGGTGCTGGGCCGAAATAACTGAAAGTGGCCTTCTCCAGTGGTGGGTGATATGACGCATGATTCCTTGCTGTGGGTCCTCTCTCCTCTGTCTGGGTGCTGGGCCGAAATAATTGAAAGTGGCCTTCTCCATTGGTGGGTGATATGACGCATGATTCCTTGCTGTGGGACCTCTCTCCTCTGTCTGGGTGCTGGGGCCGAAATAACTGAAAGTGGCCTTCTCCAGTGGTGGGTGATATGACGCATGATTCCTTGCTGTGGGACCTCTCTCCTCTGTCTGGGTGCTGGGGCCTAAATAACTGAAAGTGGCCTTCTCCAGTGGTGGGTGATATGATGCATGATTCCTTGCTGTGGGACCTCTCTCCTCTGTCTGGGTGCTGGGCTGAAATAACTGAAAGTGGCCTTCTCCAGCGGTGGGTGATTTGACGCATGATTCCTTGCAGTGGAACCTGTATCCTCGGTCTGGGTGCTGGGCCGAAATAACTGAAAGTGGCCTTCTCCAGTGGTGGGTGATTCCTTGCTGTGGGACCTCTCTCCGATTGATATTGGTTAATTTTTACTTATTTTATTTTATTTTAATTCATCTCCCTATCCACGTTTGTTTGCAGGCAACTTACCTACATTTTGCTGCCTTTTGCAGCCCTCTAGCCCTTTCCTGGACTATTTTACAGTCTTTTTAGTGCCTAAAAGTTCGGGTCCCCATTGACTTCAATGGGGTTCGGGTTCGGCATAAAGTTCAGGTCGCGTTCGGATCCCGAACCCGAACATTTTCGGGAAGTTCGGCCGAACTTCCCAATCCCGAACTTCCGGGTGTTCGCTCATCTCTACCCACCACTGATACCGGGTGCCACAGTAGCTTGCCGATAAATAAAGAATTTAATTTTTAGATAGTAGTCTAAATTCAGTTGCTTGCCTGCTGCCAGTGTGTGTCAGGCCCACTTCCACAGACTGTAGTGTGCCCACTGCCAGTGCCCACCACTGAACCGGGTGGCACAGTAGCTTGCCGATAAATAAAGCATTTAATTTTTAGACAGTAGTCTAAATTCAGTTGCTTGCCTGCTGCCAGTGTGTGTCAGGCCCACTTCCACATACTGTAGTGTGCCCACTGCCAGTGCCAACCACTGATACCAGGTGGCACAGTAGCTTGCCGATAAATAAGGCATTTAATTTTTAGACAGTGGTCTAAATTCAGTTGCTTGCCTGCTGCCAGTGTGTGTCAGGCCCACTTCCACAGACTGTAGTGTGCCCACTGCCAGTGCCCACCACTGATACCGGGTGGCACAGTAGCTTGCCGATAAATAAGGCATTTAATGTTTAGACAGTAGTCTAAATTCAGTTGCTTGCCTGCTGCTAGTGTGTGTCAGGCCCACTTCCACAGACTGTAGTGTGCCCACTGCCAGTGCCAACCACTGATACCGGGTGGCACAGGGCACAGTAGCTTGCCGATAAATAAAACATTTAATTTTTAGACAGTAGTCTAATTTCAGTTGCTTGCCTGCTGCCAGTGTGTGTCAGGCCCACTTCCACAGACTGTAGTGTGCCCACTGCCAGTGCCAACCACCGATACCGGGTGGCACAGTAGCTTGCCGATAAATAAGGCATTTAATTTTTAGACAGTAGTCTAAATTCAGTTGCTTGCCTGCTGCCAGTGTGTGTCAGGCCCACTTCCACAGACTGTAGTGTGCCCACTGCCAGTGCCAACCACTGATACCAGGTGGCACAGTAGCTTGCCGATAAATAAGGCATTTAATTTTTAGACAGTGGTCTAAATTCAGTTGCTTGCCTGCTGCCAGTGTGTGTCAGCCCCACTTCCACAGACTGTAGTGTGCCCACTGCTCAGCTTCGGTTACCTGCTCTCAAGTTACCACACTCCCACCCGCCGCCACCACCACCACTACCACCACAGCCGCTTCACTTGATCCGTCAGAGGAGTTATTCACACATCAGTTGGATGCAATTAGTGATGCGCAACCATTATTGCCAGATGATGTAGATTACAGAGATATGTCTCAGTCAGGCAGGATTACACACATGGATGTACAGTGTGATGATGATGATGTTGTACTCGCTGCTGCTTCCTTTCCTGAGGTGTCAGATACAAGTGAAGCGGTTGATGATGACGATGTGTCCATGGATGCCACGTGGGTGCCTGGTCGAAGAGAAGAAGAGGGGGAAAGTTCAGAAGGGGAGAACACTTGGACTAGGAGAAAATATCTGTATGTGGGTAAGTAACTGGCTCAGTAATAGAAAACAGAGAGTGGTTATTAACGGTACACACTCAGATTGGGTCGCGGTCACTAGTGGGGTACCTCAGGGTTCAGTATTGGGCCCTATTCTCTTCAATATATTTATTAATGATCTTGTAGAAGGCTTGCACAGTAATATATCAATTTTTGCAGATGACACTAAACTGTGTAAAGTAATTAACACTAAAGAGGACAGTTTTCTGCTACAGAGGGATCTGGATAGATTGGGGGCTTGGGCAGAGAAATGGCAGATGAGGTTTAACACTGACAAATGTAAAGTTATGCACATGGGAAGGAATAATGCAAGTCACCCTTACATACTAAATGGTAAAACACTCAGTAAAACTGACATGGAAAAGGATCTAGGAATTTTAATAAATAACAAACTAAGCTGTAAAAACCAGTGTCAGGCAGCTGCTGCTAAGGCCAATAAGATAATGGGTTGCATCAAAGGGGCATAGATGCCCGTGATGAAAATATAGTCTTACCACTTTATAAATCACTAGTCAGACCACACATGGAGTACTGTGTACAGTTCTGGGCTCCCGTGAACAAGGCAGACATAGCAGAGCTAGAGAGGGTTCAGAGGAGGGCAACTAAAGTAATAACTGGAATGGGGCAACTACAGTACCCTGAAAGGCTATCAAAATTAGGGTTATTCACTCTAGAAAAAAGACGACTGAGGGAGATCTAATAACTATGTATAAATATATCAGGGGTCAGTACAAAGATCTCTCCCATCATCTATTTATCCCCAGGACTGTGACTGTGACGAGGGGACATCCTCTGCGTCTGGAGGAAAGAAGGTTTGTACACAAACATAGAAAAGGGTTCTTCACGGTAAGAGCAGTAAGACTATGGAACTCTCTGCCTGAGGAGGTGGTGATGGTGAGTACAATAAAGGAATTCAAGAGGGGCCTGGATGTATTTCTGGAGCGTAATAATATTTCAGGCTATAGCTACTAGAGAGGGGTCGTTGATCCAGGGAGTTATTCTGACTGCCTGATTGGAGTCGGGAAGGAATTTTTTTCCCCTTAAGTGGGGAAAATTGGCTCTACCTCACAGGGGTTTTTTGCCTTCCTCTGGATCAACTTGCAGGAAACAGGTCGAACTGGATGGACAAATGTCTTTTTTCGGCCTTATATACTATGTTACTATGTTACTATGAGAAAGAGAGAATGAGGAGACGATTTGGAAGCAGGGGGAGGTCATCGCAAGGAGTTAGTGGCACAGTCAGACAGCATGTATCGGCACCTGGGGTCAGCCAGACAGTACGCCAGTCAACGCATGCTGTTGCGACCACCAGAATGCCGTCATTGCACAGCTCAGCTGTGTGGCATTTTTTTTGTGTGTCTGCCTCTGATAACAGCAATGCCATTTGCAACCTGTGCTAAAAGAAACTGAGTCGTGGGAAGTCCAACACCCACCTCGGTACAACTGTTTTGCGAAGGCACATGATCTCACACCACAAACACCTATGGGATCAACACATGAGTACAAGCAGCACACAAACTCAAAGCCACCATGCTCCTCCTGGTCCAGCATCTTCAGCCACGTCAACCACTGCTGTCCTCCCTGCCCCCTCTCAACCAACCGCCGCTCCGCCTCTCACCTTCAGCAGTTCCTGCTCATCTGCCCAAAGTCAGCTGTCTGTCAAGGACATGTTTGAGCATAAGAAGCCAATGTCACAGAATCACCCCCTTGCCCGGCGACTGACAGCTGGCTTGACGGAACTCTTAGCCCGCCAGCTTTTACCATACCAGCTGGTGGAGTCTGAGGCCTTCAAAAAATTTGTCGCTATTGGGACACCACAGTGGAAGGTGCCCGGACGAAATTTTTTTTCAAAAAAGGCAATCCCAAACCTCTACAATGTCATTGAAAAGGAAGTCCTGGCATCTCTGGCATACAGTGTTTGGGCAAGGGTCCATATGACCACTGATACCTGGTCTGCAAAGCACGGTCAGGGCAGGTATATCAAGTACACTGCGCATTGGGTCAACCTGCTGACGGCTGACAAGCATGGAATGCGTGGCTCTGCAGCGGAGTTGGTGACACCGCCACGACTTGGAGGCAGACCTACTGCCACCTCCTCTACTCCTACTCCATCCTCTTCGATATCCTCCTCGGCTGAGTCCTCTTCTGCTGCGGCGTCTGGCTGCACATCAACTGAATCCCCCCAGCTCCCCAGGGTCTATTCCACATCCCGGATACGACAGTGTCACGATGTTTTGGGGTTGACTTGCCTGAAAGCAGAGAGCCACACAGGACCAGCACTCCTGTCCACTCTGAACGCACAGGTGGATCAGTGGCTGACCCCGCATCAACTGGAGATTGGCAAAGTGGTGTGTGACAATGGAACAAATTTGTTGTCGGCATTGAATTTGGGCAAGTTGTCACATGTGCCGTGCATGGCACATGTGTTGAATCTCATCGTACAACGCTTTGTGTCTAAGTACCCAGGCTTACAGGACGTCCTCAAGCAGGCCAGGAAGGTGTGTGGCCATTTCAGGCGTTCCTACACGGCCATGGCGCACTTTTCCGATATTCAGCGTCGAAACAACATGCCAGTGAGGCGCTTGATTTGCGACAGCCCAACACGTTGGAATTCAACACTCCTAATGTTCGACCGCCTGCTCCAACAAGAAAAAGCCGTCAACGAGTATTTGTATGACCGGGGTGCTAGGACAGCCTTTGCAGAGCTGGGAATTTTTTTGCCACGTTACTGGACGCTCATGGGCAATGCCTGTAGGCTCATGCGTCCTTTTGAGGAGGTGACAAACCTAGTCAGTCGCACCGAAGGCACCATCAGCGACCTCATCCCATTTGTTTTTTTCCTGGAGCGTGCCCTGCGAAGAGTGCTGGATCAGGCTGTAGATGAACGTGAAGAGGAAGAGGAAGAGTTGTGGTCACCATCACCACCAGAAACAGCCTTGTCATCATCGCTTGCCGGACCTGCGGCAACGCTGGAAGAGGAGTATGAGGAAGAGGAGTCAGAGGAGGAATGTGGCGGCTTTGAGGAGGAGAAAGACCAACCACAGCAGGCACCCCAGGGTGCTCATTGTTGTCACCTATCTGGGACCCATGGTGTTGTACGTGGCTGTGGGAAGAACAGACCGTCAATGACATCAGTGAGGACGAGGAACGGGAAATGAGTAGCTCTGCATCCAACCTTGTTCAAATGGGGTCTTTCATGCTGTCATGACTGTTGAGGGACCGTCGTATAAAAAGGATGAAGGAGAACGACCTGTACTGGTTGGCCACGCTACTAGACCCCCGGTATAAGCAGAAAGTGGCAGAAATGTTACCGAAAGTCAGAAAGGATGCAGCAGTTCAAAACCAAACTAAAAAATATGCTTTACACAGCTTATAAGGGGGATGTCACAGCACAACGGGAATCTAACAGGGGAAGAGGTGAGTGTAATCCTCCTCCTACCACGGCGGCAAGGACTGGACGATTTACAGATGTGTTGTTGATGGAGGACATGCGGAGCTTTTTCAGTCCTACACATCGCCACAGCACTTCGGGATCCAGCCTTAGAGATCGACTTGACCGACAGATAGCAGACTACCTCGCCTTAACAGCAGATATCGACACTCTGAGGAGCAATGAACCCCTTCACTACTGGGTGTGCAGGCTTGACCTGTGGCCTAAGCTTTCCCAGTTTGCGATAGAACTTCTGGCCTGCCCTGCTTAAAGTGTCCTGTCAGAAAGGACCTTCAGTGCAGCAGAAGGCATTGTCACTGACAAGAGAAATCGCCTCGGTCAAAAAAGTGCCTTGGCCTCAAAATGGTCCCCACGCTGCTGTATTTAATGTCTGCATACCGAATGACTTTCGCGGATTCTCCACCACCAACTAGGGTTCAAGCCGCAATGTTTTAGTCACTTTTCTGCCTGGAAAACATCAATTTTTCCGGCCGCTGCTACAATAGCGGCTGCAACAATGCCATTATTTTTCAGGCATGTGTACATACCTAATTTTTTCTGTCCTATGGTGCAGCACTGTGGCTGCAAAAACAAAACAAAAAAAAGGCACATACAAGTGTCAATTCCCCTTCGTGATCGTTACCTTGTTGTGGTGAAGGGGCTTGCGTATCACAATGAAGCAATCATCACCTCTATGAGTGTGTTGGCAATGTTGCCACACCCCAGATGATAAGGCCGTTGCTTCATTATGGTCAGACCAAAAGCGATCGGACGGCTGGATAATATTTCATAGAAAAAATATTAATTTACCTTTTATTTATTTTTTATGTTATATGGGTTTTTAATACGTAAAATAAAAAATCATAATAAAGTCTCTTAATAGTTTATTAAAAATAATGCAGACAATTAAAAAAATCCCCATCAATTCCAATACAAAGCAAGTACAGAGCTCAGAACTTCGTTAATTGTCCGTAACAGGGATTAAACTGATAGTAATAGTACTAGTTAAGACACCACTCATATAGGGTGTCACAGCACATTGCTCTGTGCACACGCAGTGCCCCAATTTGGGAGTAAGAGGACCGACCAATCTGCTTTTTCCATCTCCCGGTTCCTAAAATCAATTCAGTTTGGTGTATGAGAGTTTGGTCTGTCACTGTGAAGGCAGTCGAAGGTACCCGGCCTAAATTTTTTTTCACAAAAGGCAATCCCTGATATGGGATGTAACAGGGATTAAACTGATGAGAATAGTACTACAGAAAATACCACTCATATGGGGTGTGACAGTAAATTGCACGGCACAGACGCAGTGACCGTGGATTAAAACAAAGGGGAGGGAGCCAGCTTTTTTTAACCATCTCCCCGTTCGAAAAATCAATTCAATAAATGGACCACAGATTGGGGACGTTAGAGGGATTAAACTGATGAGAATAGTACTACAGAAAATACCACTCATATGGTGTGTGACAGTAAATTGCACGGCACAGACGCAGTGACCGTGGATTAAAACGCAGGGGAGGGAGCCAGCGTTTTTTTAACCATCTCCACGTTCGAAAAATCTGTTCAATAAATGGACCCCAGATTGGGGACGTTAGAGGGATTGAATTGATGAGAATAGTACTACAGAAAATACCACTCATATCGGGTGTGACAGTAAATTGCACGGCGCAGACACAGTCACCGTGGATTAAAATAGAGTGGAGGGAGCCAGCGTTTTTTTAACCATCTCCCCGTTCGAAAAATCAATTCAATTCACCTTTCGGGGACCCTTGGTGTTGTACGTGGCTGGGTGGAGAAAGAAACCTTCAATGACATCACCGGGACATGGCTAGCTTGGTGTCCAACTTTGTGCAAGTGGGGAGTTTGCGGTTGTGCAAATGAACTGTTTGCGGTTGTTTGCGGTGCATTAAAAGGGGAGTTTGGTCTGTCAATGTCTGTGAAGCGGGCGTAACCCTTATCGATACAACATCATAACTGATCGTATACACACACTAGATGTTTTAAACCACTTTGTTCAAACAATTTAGGATTGTTAGGTGATTTATGCCCTTTATGGATTAAAACCCAACTCTTCGTCAACTATGTAATTTTGCATGGAAGTTTTGCCATGGATCCCCCTCCGGCATGCCACAGTCCAGGTGTTAGTCCCCTTGAAACAACTTTTCCATCACTATTGTGGCCAGAAAGAGTCCCTGTGGGTTTTAAAATTCGCCTGCCTATTGAAGTCTATGGCGGTTTGCCCGTTCGCGAACATTTGCGGAAGTTCGCGTTCGCCGTTTGTGAATGGAAAATTTTATGTTCGCGACATCACTACTAGTGAGGTGAGAAAAATCTGGTGTTTTAGTGAGTGCAGAGAGGCATATATATATATATATATGGGGCCTGGTTGGGTATGTTCATTCACCCCCTGATGAAGCATTGAGCGAAACGCAGGACACGTAGCTGGTATGGTATTGTGATATTGTTGTACTGTGATTTATTGGGCTCCTTTTGGACTGATACAACACTAGAACATTATTTACCTGTATAAGCATTTGATTGTATAACATTGCGTGTATTGTTCCTTTATGCTGCCATTCATAGAAAGAGATAATGTATATGTGTCTAACTGCCAGTCCACTTTGCCTGCCTGGGCGTTTTGTCCCATGTTCTTTATGTCCACCTAAGTATAAAATTTTTTGTAACTGGTTTTTAACTAATTATGTGATAATAAAGAATTGTCTGTTTATATATCTCCGGTTGTTGCTATTATTTTGTGACAGATAGTTACTTAGTCACATCCCTCCAGAGTATAGCCGGTCCACAGTGGGTCCACACCCGCTGGCATAACACACCATCAGGGGTACTATAAAGAACGAGTAGTTCACTTAGACAATGCCCTTAGAGGAGGTAGGACATGTGGCACAGTGTGTTCACACCCGCTGTTTCATGACCGCAGCAACCTGAGGATATATATCACAGGCTTGCGTCTTTAAGTATTTGCAATATGGGAAGTATTTGTTGTCTTGTTAATAACTAATGGTCAAGAACACAAAGAAAAATTTCATACTGTAATATTCCAGGCATATATTCTTTCTGGAAAAATCGACAATGTAATATTTGCGTAATGCAAATATTCTAAGACACGAATGTATAGCACTATAGAATATAGCACTATCTACTGCTGATCTGGCCATCTAAAAACCTAGGGGTATGTTTTAGAGGGTCAGATCACCAGCAGACCCTCACCCCTAATGTATTAGATGGTCAGATCAGCAGCAGACCTTCACCCCTAAAGTTTTAGATGGTCAGATCAGCAGCAGACCCTCGCCCCTAATGCTGATCTGACCATCTAAAACATTAGGGGCGAGTGCCTGCTGCTTAGCTAAGCCTCTAAAACATTAGTGGTGAGGGTCTGCTGCTGAGCTGACCCTAGCGCCAGTTCGTGCCACGTGTCCAGCTTGGACACACAATGGTTGTAAGGCACAGAGGGATCACTGAGGACACCGAAACAGTCTGCTACGTTCTTCTTCCGCCATCTTCCAAAACTTTTCCCTCCTTGTGACATTAGGCCGTGCATCAGTGTGAGGGTGCTGGCGGAGTGTCATGAAACTGTCCCAGGCCTTGGAGAGTGTTGCCCTGCCTCTATTGGAACTCAGTGTGTTCCCCTCGTCTCGCCTCCTCAGTTGCCCAAGGAACTACGTACTCTGCCAATAGCGTTGTTAGATGGAAATTTTGGGAGCAATTTTTTCCACAAGGACCTTCTGGTATCGCACCATTTTGCTAGTCCTCTCCACCACAGGATTGAGAGATGAGAAGTTCTCTTTGTAGTGGGGGTCGAGAAGGGTGAACAACCAGTAATCAGTGTTGGTCAAAATGCGTATAACACGAGGGTCACGGGAAAGGCAGCATAACATAAAGTCAGCTATGTGGGCCAGAGTCCCAACAGACAAGACTTCACTGTCCTCATCAAGAGGATGACTCTCAAGCTCCTCATCCTCCTCTTTGGCCCATCCACGCTGAACAGATGGAATAAACCAGCTATGGCGAAGGCAACCATCTCCTGCTCCTCCTCATCATCATCATCCAATTTGCGCTGAGAAGACAAACTGAGGGTGGTCTGGCTATCACCCTTGTGTATTGTCTTTCCCCATTTCCACCTCTTCCACATGCAAAGTGCCTGCATTCATTGTGAGCAGCGCACGTTTCACTAGACACAGAAGTGGGATGATTACGCTAATAATAGTGGCATCACCGCTCACCACCTGTGTTGATTCCTCAAATTTGCGTAAAACCTCAGAGGTCAGACATCCATGCCCACTCTTCGCTTGTGAAGAGTGGAAGCTGACTGAAAAGGCGACGACCATATAGCAGCTGGTATTCCACTACTGCTCTCTGCTGCTCACAAAGCCTGGCCAACATGTGGAAAGTGGAGTTCCAGCGCATGCTCATGTTGCACAACAGTCAGTGAGCTGGTAATTGCAAGCGTTGTTGCAGCATTGCCAGACCGGTGGAAGCTGTAGATAACTTTGGAAAATGGGCACACACGCAGTGCACCTTCACCAGTAGCTCAGGCAATTTTGGGTAGGTTTTGAAAAATCGCTGAACCACTAAGTTGAACACGTGGGCTAGGCATAATATGTGTGTGATCTTGCCGAGCTCCAAAGCCGCCACCAATTAAAGCCATTTTCAGACACAACCATGCCTTGTTGCAGATTGAGTGGCGAGAGCCATTGCTCAGTCTGGTCCCTTATACCCTGCCAAAGGTCTGCAGCGGTGTGCTGTTTGTCACCTAAGCAAATAAGTTTCAGCAAGGCCTGTTGCCGCTTTCCCACTGCAGTGCTACACTGATTCCTGCTACTGACTGGTGCTGCAAGATGAGATTTCAGACGTGGAAGAGGAGGAGGAGAATGGGGGGGGGGGGTTGCAGCCACTAATGTAGGTGGTGGAGGAAATCCTGATGGAAGTAGGGCCCGCAATCCTTGGTGTCGGTAGCACCTGTGCAATCCCTGGGTACGACTTGATACCGGCCTCCACAAGGTTCACCCAGTGTTCCGTCAGTGAAATGTAGTGTCCCTGGCCAAAATCACTTGTCCATGTTT
The DNA here is from genome assembly GCA_033119425.1 of Bufotes viridis. Classification (NCBI taxonomy): domain Eukaryota; kingdom Metazoa; phylum Chordata; class Amphibia; order Anura; family Bufonidae; genus Bufotes; species Bufotes viridis. Next base: position 230,228,048 of record CM065589.1, read on the forward strand.
CAGTCGCTTAGTGGACCTTCCCAATAACTGGATTGGTCAGGGCACGAGTGATGTTACAGGGCACACATGCTGGTGTAAGGTGGGGATGGCACACCAGGAAATATAATGGCGGCTAGGGATTGAGTAAAGACGGACGGCCACCGCCACCAGGCTGCGGAAAGCCTCTGTGTCCACAAGCCTAAATGGCAACATTTCCAGTGCCAGCAATTTGGAAAGGTGCGCATTTAGTGCTATTGCCTGTGGGTGGGTGGCTGGGTATTTGTGCTTTCGTTCCAAGGCCTGTGGTATGGACATCTGTACGCTGCGCTGGGACGCAGAAGTGGATGTGCTAGATGATGGTGCATGCGAAGGTCTAGTTGCAGGGCGGGAGGCATCCGGGCCTGCGTTTTGGACAAGGGATTGGCCAGCACATAACACGGGGGAAGAGAAGCCAGTGGTGTGATCCACAAGCACTGATTATGGACCCAGTTGTTCGGCCCACCTATTAGGGTGCTTTAAAGCCATGTGGTGGATCTTGCTGGTGGTGGTGAGGTTGCTACTGTTCATGTCCCTGCTCATTTTGGTACGGCACAGGTTGCAAATGTCAATTCTTTTATCGTCCGCACTTTCCTCAAAAAAGCGCCAGACTGCCAAACACCTACCCCTTGGCAAGGGAGATTGCTGCAAGGGGGCGCTCCGGGGAAGAGTTGTGGGCCTGTATGGCGTGGCCCGCCTTCTCCCTTTTGCCACCCCACTGCCTTTTCCAGTCTTTTGCAGTGCTGCGGATCCCTCCCCCTCTGTACTGCTGTCCTCACTCGGCTTGCCACCTTCCAAGGTTGAGTCAGTGATTTCATCGTCCACCACCTCCTCTTCCACTTCCTCACTCTGGTCATCCTCCTTACTTGTTGACCTAACAAGAACCTCACTTATTGACAACTGTGTCTCATCCTCATCATGAACCTCTTGAGACACTAATTGGTGTTGACTTCTTGGCAACTGTGTCTCATCATCATCATCCACCTTGTGAAACACTAATTGCCGTTCCCCACTGTCATATTTTTCTGACTGTGGATGCTCAAGATTTTGGGAATCAGTGCACCAGATCTCCTCATGTCCCCCTCTCAAGCGGGCTTGGCGAGAGGGCAAGGAATGCCGATGAAAAGGGCTCCTTCAAATATCTGAGTGTGGGATCACTTGTTTGCCAAGACTCTCCATGGTGGGAGGAAGGAGGATAAGGGTGAGGATTCTGTTGACCAGACTCTTGGCTACTGAGACTGGACTTTGTGGAAGACAGGGTGGTGCTTAACAGACTGGAAGCATTATCTGCTGTAATCCAACCGACCACCTGGTCGCACTGGTGTGACTTCGAGAGTGGTGTCCTGTGCCGCCCTGCAAATTGGGACATGAAGCTAGGTATCATGGATGAGTGTGTTTCTTTTGCTCTGGCAGCAGACACATATTGGGACCCATATTGTTTAATATCTTTATCAGCGAAATTGCAGAAGGCCTCAATGGTAAGGTGTGTCTTTTTGCTGATGACAAAGATTTGTAACAGGGTTGATGTTCCTGGAGGGATACACCAAATGGAAAAGGATTTAGGAAAACTAGAGGAATGGTCAAAAATCTGGCAACTAAAATTTAATGTCGATAAGTGCAAGATAATGCACCTGGGGCGTAAAAACACAAGTGCACAATATAAAATCAGTGATACAGTACTAACCTCAGTATCTGAGGAAAGGGATTTAGGGGTCATTATATCAGATGACCTAAAGGTGGGCAGACAATGTCATAGAGCAGCAGGTAATGCCAGCAGAATGCTTGGGTGTATAGGGAGAGGCATTAACAGTAGAAAGAGGGAGGTGCTCGTGCCGCTCATGCCGCTCTAGTGAGACCTCATTTGGAGTATTGTGTGCAGTACTGGAGACCATATCTGCAGAAGGATATTGAAACTTTGGAGAGAGTTCAGAGAAGAGCTACTAAACTAGTACATGGATTGCAGGACAAAACTTACCAGGAAAGGTTAAAGGACCCTAACATGTATAGCTTGGAAGTAAAACAGACAGAGGGGATATGATAGAAACTTTTAAATACATAAAGGGAATCATCACGGTAAAAGAGGAGAGAATATTTAAAAGAAGAAAAACTGCTACAAGAGGAAATAGTTAGAGGGGCAAAGGTTTAAAAGTAATATCAGGAAGTATTACTTTACTGAGAGAGTAGTGGACGCATGGAATAGCCTTCCTGCAGAAGTGGTAGCTGCAAATACAGTGAAGGAGTTTAAGCATGCATGGGATAGGCATAAGGCCATCCTTCATATAAGATAGGGCCAGGGGCTATTGATAGTATTCAGTATATTGGGCAGACTAGATGGGCCAAATGGTTCTTATCTGCCGACACATTCTATGTTTCTATGTTTCTATGTTTCAATACGCCCAGGGCCACTGCCTCTGCGTGCACCATCAGCTGCACGGCCACCTCCCCATTCCTTACTGCTCGCCTTCATCATATTAAATGGTATATATGCTTGCAAGTATGTCACACGTACAGTAGCGCAGGTTTTGTAAGTGTATTCGCAAATAAATTACAGTGAATGTCACAGATATTTAGGATAAGGAAGCGTTATTCAGGAGATGTAGTGCAGGTAATGTCGCTGCTGTCACCAGGGGATAATATAAAATTACAGGGAATGTCACAGCTATTTGGGATACACATACGTTATAGAGAAGATGTAGCACAGGTAATGTTGCTGCTGTCACCAGTGGCTAATAAACAATCGAAGGGAATGTCACAGCTAATTGGGATGCGCAAACATTATACAGGAGATGTAGCGCAGGTAATGTCGCTGCTTTTACCAGTGGCTAATAAAAAATTACATGGAATGTTACAGTCATTTGGGATGCACAACGTTATACAGGAGACGTAGTGCAGGTAATGTCACTGCTGTCACCAGCTGACAAGGGTCTGACCACTGGGGCCCCGTCAATCATGAGAACAGCGGCCCCATTGAATGGAGTGGTAGTCATGTATGCATTCTGCTGCTCTATTCAGCTATATGGGACTGCAGGAGACAGATGAGTACAGAGCTATCTCAGATAGTTTCATAAAGTTGAATGGAGCAGCATTGTTAATATGTGGCTACTGCACTAATCAAAGTAATAACATGGTGCCCCCGTTCTTGTTATTGGCAGGGGCCCCAGAGGTCAGACCTCCATCGATCAGACACTTATCCCCATTTCTGTGGACCTACATTAAGTCATCAAAGTATGCTAGTTGTAACTCAATGTTTGTTTTTCTTTTTTGTTGCAGAAACATGGCCAACTTCTTTTAAGATGACAATGGTCTCTAATCGGCTGCTAGAAAGAACATTCACTTCCCCTCAGCAAGGACTGTTTGTTTGAAATTGTCCCTTTTGATCAACTTTAGACTAATGTTTATGGCCACCTTTAATTCTTCCATGGTTCCTGGGCATAACAGATTTGTATCATTTCTGGTGCACACATCATTTCTAAAATATATATACAGCAAACATAATTATTTGAGAAGAATATGTATCTTGTCTCCAATAAAATCTCTTCAAGGGTGCTTCACACTGTAAGTTCAGGTAGGGCATGCTTAAACTAAAAAGCAACCTCTGTCATTGGAACAGTATGTTACACATAATACAATAAGAGAAGGGCAAGATTTCAAAGAAGTAAAAGGTATTTTTGTCAACTAGTTCAATTCAGGTGACATTTTGAAGGACATTCTAAGACTTAAAGGAGTTCTCAGTTTGCATTGGAATCCTTTAAAATCATTATTTATAAAGGTAGCTGTAATTTTGCATTCCTTCGTGTATGTGTAGCAACAGGATGCAATGCTATTTTTCTCCCTATAGTGGGTGTGCTGGGGGAGATTAGCAATGGGCTGATTAGCTCAGCTGCGCTGTTACTGTGTACTAGTGTTTCTGACTAATGGAGCGCCAAGTCAATGGACCTATCAAGTTCTGATCCATGGACTATGCACTCTATTTAAATCCCTTCCTGGCCATATACCAGTGCCAGTGATAGTCTTGTTTGGCTTACTGATCTTGGCTTGTCTTCTGACCACTCTCTGTCTCTCGTTTAGTACTGCATAACCCGTCTAGTTCTGACCCATTGCCTTTCAACTCTGCTTTTGTGTTTGTTGTCTGTTGGTGTTTGTCCGTCTCTGCAGTTATTTAGAGTAGAGACTGTTGTCCAGTTGCGGTTCTGCCAATTCGGGCTTTTACTGTAAGTAGGTAGGGAAAGCAGGCTCGGTTCTATGTTAGGAATCACTGTCCTTGCCTGTCCCTACCTACAGGAGTTACAGTATGTCTCACCTGCTTCACAAATGTAAAGTATCTAAAACAGATATGAAAGAGTGCATAGCTTCTAAAAATACCATTACCATGCCTCCAAAAGTTTCTTGAAGTATTGTTAAACATGTTAACACAACACATAAAAATGGTGGACACATGCAAAATATATCTAACCTATTTGCATTAAGTTAAAAAAGAAATTATTGTTGAAGACAAGTGGCAATTTTCATCTTTTTGGCTTTTCAGCTATAAGATGGGCGCAGTTATATCTCATCCTAGTGCTAAAAAAATATGTGGAATGTAATCAAGACATTATTTGCTCTGAAACTAGAACCTTCTACTACTGTAACTACTTGCCTTTGGAAAAGAATTTAGTGAAATCACAAGAAATCCAATTTGTGTCCTCAAATTACTATTCAAAATATGGTTAAAATAATTCCCTAAGGGGAAATCTTACCACAGAGTTTTATTATTTGTGCGTTCACATCACGTAGAATGAGCCTAAGAACATCAAACAGGAAAACCCACATGGAATAAATTAGGTCACTCATGTTACAGCTTTCAGATCTCATAATGTGTGGCTTGTGGTTTTGTCATGTGTTTTAGATCTGAGGAGTTGGCTGATGATTTCCTAAAATACCACACTGCCCATGATCTTTAATGCACCTCAAGCATTGTAATTTAAAATCTGGAATTGATCATGCATACTTTTCAAATGTAGACCTCTTCATTTAATTGCTATAAAACATTTCTGTGGCATGTCTGAGAATGGTTTAATTATTTATGTGCCCAACAGTAAATATTAAATGTACAAAGCCTCGGAAATGTGCCTTAATGTACTTGGGAAATTACATATGTTAGCCGAGATTAATTTGGCTCTGATGCGTGGAATTTTATTCATTCTATTGCAAAGATTCGTAAGACGTGTAAGGGATCACTCTCTCTCAAGGGGTCACAATCACAGACTTCTCCTCTCTCTAACAATGGAGTTCAAGTCCAAAAGGTGCTTTATTTTGGCACTTCAGCACCATCACACACATAAACATTGAAATGAAACACCTGCCTGTCTGAACACTACCTAATACATGTATTGTCTCTACCTCACCGATAGCGCGCTATTCACACATGGGATTAGATCCGGCTTCCTCAGCCATATACGGTCCAGCAGCTTCCAAGCTGTGACCACACCAGCACCCTTGGGGGGAGATGGTCCAAAAGTCCTCCTGACTCTGACCGCGCAAACCTCTTTCTGTAGGCGTCGCTGCCCCCCCTCAAACTTTAGGCTTTACAAAGCCTTGTGGCCCCTCATCCCTCCTGGCTGAGACCACACAGGCTCCCCTCTCTCTCAGGCTTCCTCAGCCTTTCTTCCTCCAAGTCATACACAGAGGGTTGTTTGATCCCTCCTTGATTACAGCAGCAGGCCTCACCTGCAATCACCTCCAGCAGAAGACAATACTTGTAGTGGAAGGGTGTGGACTAGCAGATCCCACTACTAAACCTATCCCCCAGACTACATGAAATCCAGCCCAGAACAACATCTAGACAAAACTGTCTCAGCAAAGAACACTTTGCTATTCACATAAAAATTCGCATAGACTGGTATTTTTTAAACAATATTCGCGATTATGAATATATTTTGAGGTATTCTAAATATTTTAAAATTCTCGAAGTGCCGATATTCGCGATTAAAATTCGCAATTCAAATATTCGTGATTAACACTAATCTGGGTGGGATATACACGCTTCCCAGCACTTATACTGTACACATCACCACATATTCCTCCCCCCACCCCCCTCTTCTTCAGACCAGTGCATTTTTCCACATCGCACCGTGTTATCCGTGTTGCCAGTGTCACATTTTTCCCTTCATTCTGCCACACCCAAGCCAGCAGAGCTTTGTTTGTCACAAAAATCAGTTTTGTACCCCACAACAAGCATTTTACGGGAGTCAGCCTTCTGTTCAGGTGCCTGACTGGCTGTTTACCCAGAGCAGACTTCGGGCCGTGAACCACCTCTTCTGCTTTCTTAGTGGGAATTGGTTGCAACACATTCTCAATCTAACTATGTGTAGCCACCAATGATTTCAGGTCCTTCCGGTACTCAATCCGGTTCACATCATGAACTCACCCAGGAACTCCTTCATCGACCCGAATCACCGCATATGTCACGTTACCTTCGTCAACACTGCACATGAGCTCATAATCCATAGAACACTGTGGAAACTGCTTATCTGCATCTGGTTTGTGTGGTATACCTTCTAGCACTGCGACACTTTCCTACACATTTACCACAGTGGGTTTCCTCAGCTGTGTGCTACCAACATTATCAATCAGCATTGTCAAATCACATACATTTTTACCAGCAGGGGGAGCTTCTTCACCCATCACAGCCTGCAAAGGGAAAGGGGTGTCATCATAATCATCATCATTAGATATGAGCGAATCGAAGCTGACGAAGTGGAATTCGATCTGAATTTAAGGAAAAATATGTTTTGCACCGAAGTCGAATTTCCTCGTGCTTCAGGGTAACGAATCACATTTTTTCCTAAAATGGCTGCTGAGGATATGGAGCAAGGAACTCTGGGAAAGTGGGATCACCCACAATTCCATGCATGCAGCCAATCAGCAGCCAGCCCTGTGATGTCATAGCCCTATAAATAGCGGCAGCCATCTTAGATTCTGCCATTTACCAGTGTACTTAGTGCAGGGAGAGACGTTTGCAGGTGCAAGGGACAGTGTTAGAAAAAACAGAATTATGCTAAAAAAAGACTATTTACAAGTGCAGGGAAAGATTATTCAAGGTGTAGGGAAAGGATAGGAAGGAATCATTCCACAGCATTTATGTTGAAAAGGGTTCAGTAGGAGAGCTTACAGCCTGGGTATGAGGAACAATCCGATTACACCTTGCTGCACTGAATGGGGATCCAAATTGCCATTATACAGCTCTGTAATTCCAGCAAACCTGTCTTATTAGGGTGCAAGTGCTGTTTGATACATGCATTAACAGGGTTTATTACAAGGAAATATTTCTAAGTTTTATTTGCCCTTGTGGGGTGCAGTTAGAAGTTCTAAATAATTTTTTTGCTTGTATTAGTGTGAAAAAAGGGCTTATTAGTCGTTATGTGGTGAAGTGCTAAAATTACAGCCCTTTTTGTCGTGTATTAGTGGCAAAAGTAAGATATATTTGCCGCTCAGCGGTACAGTTATCTTTTGCAAAGCCTTTTGTGCCATGTATTAGCGGAAAAAGAAAACATATATTTGCCGCTCAACGGTGCAGTTATCTGTTCTAAAGTCTTTTGTGCATGTATTAGCGGAAAAAGAAAAATATATTTGCCGCTCAGCGGTGCAGTTATATATTCTAAAGCCCTGTTTGCCGTGTATTAGTGGCAAAATAAAAATATATTCGCAGTTCAGTGTTGCACTCATATGTTGAAAAGCCTTGCATAGTGTAAAAGTGGAAAAAAAAGTAGGGCCTAATTGCCGTTCAGTGGTGCAGTTATATAATCTAAAGCCCTTTTTGCCCTGTATTAGTGGCAAAAGAAAATATATTCGCTGTTCAGCGTTGCACTTATATGTTGAAAAGACTTGTTTAATGGAAAAGTGGAAAAAAAATAAGGGTCTATTTGCCATTCAGTGGTGCAGTTTTATGTGGTAAAGCCCTTTTTGCAGTATGGACCAAATTACGTAGTGGTGAATTTTTTTTATGGGAAACAGGCTTTTTTGGGGAAAATTGATGGGTGGCTGTAGACCTCCTTTTGCTGTATGGGCCAAATTACTTTGTGGTAAAAAAAATTCAAACCTGTTTTTTGGGGGAAAATTGATGGGTGGCTGTAAACCTCCTTTTGCTGTATGTGCCAAATTATGTAGTGGTGAAATTTTTTATTTCAAACATGTTTTTTTCAGAAAAATTGATGGGTGGCTGTAGACCTGCTTTTGCTGTATGGGCCGAATTACGTAGTGGTGATTTTTTTTAAGTGAAGCAGGCTTTTTTGGTAAAATTGCTGGTTGATTGTAGACTTTTTTCTGTATGAACCGAATTTTATTATCCTTTGCACTGGTGAAATTATTTATTCAAAACATGTTTTTTTGGGGAAAATTGATATGTGGCTGTAGACCTCCTTTTACTTTATGTGTCGAATTATGTAGTGGCGACATTTTTTTATTTCAAACATGTTTTTGTCAGGAAAATTGATAGGTGGCTGTAGACCTCCTTTTGCTGTATGGGCCGAATTACGTAGTGGTGAAATTTTTTTTTGGGGGGGAATTGATGGGTGATTGTACACTTTCTTCTGTATGAACCGAATTCTATTATTCTTTGCATTGGTGAAATTTTTTTTTCAAACGTTTTTTTCAGGAAAATTGATGGGTGGCTGTAGATCTCCTTTTGTTCTATGGACCAAATTACGTTGTTGTGGGTCCTGCAGTAAACATAATGAAGACGCTGATGACAACACACCAGCAGACTTTGCCTTTACCATCTATTTACAATTAAATCAAGCAGCTTCAGTAAGTTGAAAATATTCATGTGTCTTTATCTGCTCTGTCTGCATTCGATCTCCATAGCACACAAGACATGACAGGAGAGCCTCTGTTTTGGAGTCCAAGTCCAGTTTCTTAAGATCAGGAGTTCCATCAGAATTTTGCGTAACATTCTTGCTCCCTGTGCAAAGCCTTAACAAAAGGACTCCGTAGGCATACACATTAGAGGAAGCTGAAGCTGGTTGGTCCAATTTTAATTCAGGAGCAGTAAACATCGGGAAGCAAATAGAGGTGGCTGAACTTAGCTGCTCTGCATTATTTTCATGTAGAAATCCCAAAATTATGTTGGAGGCATGTAGCGTATGCAAGCCATGTGCGACTCCGCTTATCACTTTCACACTGTTCTGCACCTGGTTTGCCTGGGCGAATGGAGTCACACAGGGGAAGAACTGCTTCAGCAAGTAATCAAATCTTGGCTTTGTCCACGACTACTCAAAATCGGAACCATGGTGACCGACAAAGGGAAGAACATGGTGCCGGCACTGCGTCAAGGAGAGCTGAGCCATGCGCCCTGCATGGCACACATGTTCAATCTGGTTTTCAAGCAGTTTCCACTCTGTGGCCTCCTGATGCTGCTACCACCTCTACACTATGTCACCTTGCCACTCTGTAGCCTCCTCCTGATGCTGCTGCTGCCGCCACCTCCACACTCTGTCATTGTGCCACGAAGTGGCCTCCTCATGTTGCATCCACCTCACCAGGGCAACTTTGTGGACTTCTCATGCTGTTCCCACCCTCCCCACTTCATGACTTGAGTCACTATTTTGCCTTTCGGCCTGTCTGACATCATCATTTATTTGACCCTTCTTCTGATCTATCAGAAGGAAGGAAAAATGAGACACACAATGAATCCTGTCTGTGTAGCAGCTGTAAGGCCTGTATGGTCCCATCAGAATTGGCTTGTGATTTGGTAGACAAAAGCAGTAGTGGTTACAAAACACAGAAGACATGCAAATATTCCATTCACGTGTCATCTCTGTTTTGGAGCCTATCCAGTTTCTTTTGGCATTAGGAATACTGCTGGATGACTGAGTGAAGGCATATGCTCCACACACAGGATCCGTTCTTGGGGGGTTATTGTTCTGACAGATCAGAGGAACATAATCAGTGACATCAACACAAACCTGTGAATGCCCAAATTAATGACGTATGCAGTGATTCTAAAAGTGACGCCTGTCATCTGCACGTCATATGGACTCACAGTATTATTTCACTACCAAAGCAGACTCCCTATGCGTGTTATTGCAAGGCACAGTGTTCTACACCACTATAATGGCTCTCTGCAGCCAGGAAATAGCTGTTCTTTAACGAAATTTGCCACAAATATATTCGGATCAAAACAAATTTTTCCCCAAACAATTGGCGAACCGGTGAATCGAATTTTTGAAAAATTCACTCATCTCTAATCATCATGTAATTTACATAACTCCACATTTTAATTATGAATTTCAATTAACTTCACATATTCATTCTGCACATCATCTGCACCATTGTTTTTAATGGTCATTTCCCTTAAAACATGGTGTTCAATGTGCATCTCCTTTACACCTTCATTTAAAGGGACAGGTACAGGTTCTGCAGGGGTTTCGTCACTTTCTGCAGAAGTGTCTCCATTTCCCCACAACTCCCAGAACAAGGGGAAATCACGGCCCAACATTACATCATGCATGAGCCTTTTTGCAACACCAAGTTCATAAGTCCCAGTTCCCACTGGAGTCTCACACTCAGTTAGAGCCATAAGATAGTCTTTGCTATCCCAATGTATATCCAGTACACTTAGCTTTTTGTCCAACACATAGTCCCCTGATACCAAGCTGGCATGTACCAGGCTAACCTGGCTCCCTGCATCCAACAACGCTTGGACTGGACTTCTATTCATCACAATGTCACACACTTTTGTCTCAGTCTCTAGTCCTCTTATCTTAACACCTACTGGCTCGGCACATAGTGACTGCCGCTGGCTCACATCACACTTCACGGCTTCTGAGGTAGTAGGGCACTAGTCAGCAACATGCCCAACCTCTAGAGCCTGGCTCACTTTCACATTTTCCATCACACACACACACCATAACGGTAACGCTCTTACCCACAGATATCACGGGTTCGGAGCTCCCAAGTGCTATATGCACATCTACACAGTGGTCATCCTCCTTCTCCTGGATGTTAGGAACCTCCAGCCCTTGGCTCCTGGTCACACGATCACATACAGGCTCATCAGTGCAGCCATTGCCATGGGAAACACCTTGGCCTTGAATCCAGTCTTCCTTCTCAAGCCGACGAGTCACGCACTCTGCTGAAGACTTTTCCTCAGATTCTCCAACCGCACCTTTTTAATCACTTTCTCGGCTCCATGGCTGCCAAAACAATGTAAAATCTCTGCCCAGTATGAATTCCACCTCCAGGGTCTCACATTTCAAGAGCTCCCACTGTACAGAACCATAGTTTATTACAAAGGTCAGAGACACAGTGGTATCTGTCTCTGGCCCCCTCTTCAGAAAGTCCAGTACGTCGGACATGACCCGAGAAATTTGTTGGTGGGAATCTAGAATGACCCCTAGCAGGTTTCCCCCAAAAATCAATTTGCAGGATCTCTCACATGTTTTGTCAGATCTCCTGAGCAAATGACCCTCCATTGCACAGTCCTCCAGCTGGCAACACTCCCAGGAATGCTTTGTTGCACCTGATGGGCTCCACCAAGCTGCATCAACTTCCACATAGGATTTCATAGTGACCCCCAAAAAATGTTTTTCTCAACAGGTCAGTCTCTTTTACTTTAAATCAGCACAAGATTTCCTTGCAACACAGCAAAAGTGTCCAGATTTGCAACAGCAGCTTTATCCAGACATTGGGCTTTATCCAGAAATTGCCCGCATTCTCCACCAATTGTAAGGGATTGCTCTCTCTCAGGGGGTCGCAATCACAGACTTCTCCTCTGACAACGGGGTTGAAGTCCAAAAAGTGCTTTGTTTTGCACTTCAGCACCATCACACACATAAACATTGAAAATAAAAACCTGCCAGTCTGGGCTTTACCTAATACATGTGTTGTCTCTATCTCACCTATAGTGCACCATTCACACACGATCCGGCTTCCTTAGCCGCCATGCTATGACTACACCAGCACACTTGGGGGGAGATGGTCCAGAAGTCCTCCCGAATCTGACCATGTGACCCTCTTTCTGTAGGCGTCGCTAGGCCTCCCCCAAACTTCAAGATTTACAAAGCGTTGTGGCCCCTCAGCCCTCCTGGCTGAGACCACACAGAGCCTCTGAGGCTCCTCTCTCTCTCAGGCTTCCTCAACCTTTCTCCCTCAGGATTCCTCAGCCTTTCTTCATCCAAGTCATTCACAGAGGGTTGATTTATCCACCCTTGATTAGAGCAGCAGGCCTCATCTGTGATCACCGCCAGCAAAAGAAATTATTGGAATGGAAGGGTATGGACTGGCAGAACCCACTACCAAACCTATCCCCCAGTCCACATGAAATCCAGCCCAGAAATACATCTAGACAAAACTGTCTCAGCAAACTACTCTTTGCTGAAACCACTGCAGCTTTCTGGATTTCAGTTATCTCACCCAGCTGCGGTATCTGGGTGGGATATACATGCCTCACAGCACTTATACTGTACACATGACCACAGAAGATTTAATACAATGTCCTGACAGATGTTGTTGGAGACTCTTACATATTACTCTTACATATACACACAGTATTTAAAGTATGATTGCAAGCTCAAGGAATTTAGTCATATATTTTCAACCTTGTAGATAGAATATATCAATAAGTAGGCTTAACCACTTCAGCCCCCCTAGCTTAAACCCCCTTAATGACCAGACCACTTTTTACAATTCTGCACTACAGAATACCACCCAAATGAATTTTACCTCCTTTTCTTCTCACTAATGGAGCTTTTATTTGGGGGTATTTCATTGCTGCTGACGTTTTTACTTTTTTTGATATTAATCAAAAATGACCGAAATTTTAGCAAAAAAATTACATTTTTCACTTTCTGTTGTAAAATTTTTCAAATAAAACTACATTTCTATAAAAAAAATTCTCAAAATTTATTTTTCTACATGTTTTTGATAAAAAAAATGCAATAAGTGTATATTTATTGGTTTGGGTAAAAGTTATAGAGTTTACAAACTATGGTGCAAAAAAATTAATTCACGCACTTTGACTTTCTGAGCACCTGTCATGTTTCCTGAGGTACTACAATGCCCAGACACCCCACAAATTACCCCATTTCGAAAGTAAACACCCTAAGGTATTCACTGATGGGCATAGTAAGTTCATGGAAGTTTTTATTTTTTGTCACAAGTTAGCGGAAATGGAATTTTTTTTTTCTCATATTCCACTAACTTGTGACAAAAAATAAAATTTTACATGAACTCACCATACCCCTCACGGAATACCTTGGGGTGTCTACTTTCTAAAATGGGGTCACTTGTGGGGTATTTATACTGCCCTGGCATTTTAGGGGTCCCTAAAGCGTGAGAAGTAGTTTGGAATCCAAATTCATAAAAATGCCCTGTGAAATCCTAAAGGTACTCATTGGAATTAGGGCCCCTTTGCGCATCTTGGCTGCAAAAAAGTGTCACTTATGTGGTATTGCTGTACTCTTTGGGCCCCTTGTTTGTACTGCCCTGGCATTTGAGGGTCTCCGCAATCATTACATGTATGGCCAGCATTAAGGGTTTCTGCTATTCTCCTTATATTAAGCATACGGGTAATGAGATTTTTTTTTCCCATTCAGCCTCTGGGCTGAAAAAAAATGAACGGCACAGATTTCTTCATTCGCATCGATCAATGTGGATGAAAAAATCTCTGCAAAAAAATGTGCAAAAAAAAAAAAAGAGGGGAAAGGAACTAGGAATGCTTGCGAAGTAAAGCTGCGATCGCTAATAAAGATCCAAAAAGCTCAAAAGTGATCTGTTATAGCGCCGCAGCGATTTTACGGTGTTTTTGCAGTGATCAGAGAAAAAAAATTCTGACACTGCGGTGGGGCGGACCGAACGCAAGTGTGCGCACAAGATCAGGCCTTTTTTTGTAGAGCCTAAGGTGACCGTAATGTACTGATATAGATCTGATTGCGATCAGTCTTGATCACTTACAGATACTATATAGTACTAGTGCTGATTAGCGACAGTGATGACGCTAATCAGCGACTAATCAGTGACTGCGGTGCGGTGGGCGCTAACTAGCTAACAAGTAGCTGACTAACTGGCGGTGATAAGGGACACTTAGCCCCTATTCACACGTCCGCAATGTTGTTCCGCATTTTGCGGAACGGAATTGCGGACCCATTCATATCTATGGGGACAAACTTTGTCCCGCTCGGATCCGAAATTGCGGATCCGCACTTTCGGGTCCGCACTTCAGTTCCGCAAAAATATAGAACATGTCCTATTCTTGTCCGCAATTGCACACAACAAAAGTCATTTTCTATATAGTTCTGTCAATGTGCGGATCCGCAAAATGCGGAAAGCACATTGCCGGTGTCCGTGTTTTGCGGATCCGTGGATCCGCAAAACACATATGGACGTCTGAATGGAGCCTTACAGGGGTGTGATCAATCACAGGGGGTGATCATGGAGTCTATATGGGGTGATCAGGGGTTAATAAGGGGTTAATAAGTGACAGGGGGGGTGTAGTGTAGTGTGGTGCTTGCTGCTACTTACAGAGCTGCCTGTGTCCTCTGGTGGTCGATCCAAGTAAATGGGACCACCAGAGGACCAGGTAGCAGGTATATCAGACGCTGTTAACAAAACAGCATCTGATATACCTATTTGATACGATTTATTTTACATCTACAGCCTGCCAGCAAATGAACATCGCTGGCAGGCTGTAATATAACTTCACAGCTGCACGCCGTGAACGTGCGTGCATGCGCGCGTTCACAGGAAATCTCACGTCTCTCGAGATGACACGTAGATGCGTCAAGGAGGAATAACGTGGCTGCCCGCCCGCAGGACGCATCCCTGCGTTAGGCGGTCGGGAGGTGGTTGAATGGGTTTTGCAAGTATGGGGGGTGTGAAATTGGGTTGGGAATATTCCTACTGGGCTGGACCTGTAAAATGAAGCTTACTTACTTCCTTCCTGGCACTGTGTCACTGCTCCTTCATTTCCCAGCCTGTGATGCTCCACTAGGCTTCCTCCAGTTTGACATCGCCTGCAGCCAATCACTGGTGACTAGCAACCGTGTCTTATTCGCTATGCAAGTTTATTCCAGTGTGTCCTCCATCAGATCAGGACGCGTTTCGGCATATTTGCCTTTATCAACTGTTGAAAAAGGGAAATATGCCGAAACGCATCCTGATCTGATGGAGGACACACTGGAATAAACTTGCATAGCGAATAAGACACAGCTGATGGGATTCATTATTGCATGGTCGTGGAGATTGCTCCTTTCACATGCAGCGTGCACCTTAAGCGAGTGCTGACCGATATTCTTACTTAATCACTGGTGACTGGCTCCCCTTATGTCATGACGAATGGTCACATAACTATTTGATTACAGAACAAATGGACCGGCACTCACCAAGTTCAAATTACTTGCTGTTTATTAGTCACATAGAGCAAGACAATGTGACGCGGCGTTTTGGCTCAATACAATGAGCCTTCCTCCAACATAAAACACAGACATATACTACACATTTAAATACCCCGCCTAAGCGGACATGACGTCAAGATACCATGGCAACATGTAAACATATGAAAAATGCTAAATAGACAATCCAAATGGAAGTGTTGGGACCATATCACCTTCACGGTTTCTAGAATACAAAAATAAAATAATCAATATATACACAAACTATCCAAAAATATCAAAAACAAAATATGAAAATCAAAATATCCCAAACAAAATATATGAAATGCCAAAAAACCGAGTATAAAGAGTATCAGGAAACTGACTACATTGAGTGCTTAAAGGAAACTAAGTAGGTCATAGTCCCTATTTAAACCTTTCGGATGTAACGTTTGTAATTTATGAATCCAAAAGGATTCATGTTTCTTGAGGATTTTCATCCTATCACCTCCTCATCTAGGCATAGCTACCTGTTCCACAATTTGGAACCGTAACTGCGAGACATTGTGGCGGCACTGGTCAAAATGGAGGGGAATAGGTAGTAGTAAATTCCGATTGCGTATCGTGGACTTGTGTTTGCAGAAGCGATCCTTCATACGCATTGAAGTCTCGCCCACATACACAGGGACAAGTCCACATGGACATTTAAGTAAATAAATGACAAAATTACTGTTGCAAGTGAAAAAACCTTTTATGGGGAAACGTTGACCCGTCTGCGGATGGGCAAAAGATTCCCCCTTTATCACGCTAGAGCAGTTTATACACTGCAAGCAAGGGAAAGTGCCCTTCCTGGGAGTGCATAGAGTCATCTGTCTTAACTGGGACTTACTGCCACCTATGTCAGCTTTGACTGTAATATCCCTAATGTTACGTGGGCGTTTGTAGCAAATCATAGGGCGTTGTTGAAAAGCCTCAATCGAGGGATACGCTTTAGTCAAAACGTTCCAGTGTTTATTAATAACACCGGAGCATTTATTAATCAAAGGGTGATATTGGGTGACAAAAGGAATCCGGGATGCCTTTAGAGTATCTAATGGCTTGATGGTATGAATTCTCTGTCGTTCTGTCGTTCAGTCAAAGTGGAAATCAGTCGGCACTCAGTGGCATGGTGCTCGCGTCCCGGAAGCAACTCCCCACGAACACAGAACAAATGGACCGGCACTCACCAAGTTCAAATTACTTGCTGTTTATTAGTCACATAGAGCAAGACAATGTGACGCGGCGTTTCGGCGTTTATGTTGGAGGAAGGCTCATTGTATTGAGCCGAAACGTCGCGTCACATTGTCTTGCTCTATGTGACTAATAAACAGCAAGTAATTTGAACTTGGTGAGTGCCGGTCCATTTGTTCTGTGTTCGTAGGGAGTTGCTTCCGGGACGCGAGCACCATGCCACTGAGTATGGGAGTGCCGACTGATTTCCACTTTGACTGTCTCCTGCAGTGCGTGCACCTGATTTCTAATGAGTACGTTCGCATATACGGAGGAACGAGCAAGAGAGATTTTATCTCATGTTACTGCCAATACGGACTTTCTTCAAATACCACCGGCTGAATTTAGAGGTCGGGAACTAGAGAAGGAGTCAAGGAAACTGACTGCATGGGAGCTGCATACGACTACATTGGCGGAATATTGCAGACTCCAAGGATTCCTCGTGGATTGCGGGTAAATCTCCAACCCACCTTCTTCTGTGATCATATTAATTACTGCACTAAGTTCACCAATATTCTCAACAAATGCTCCATGGATCTTATGGTGCTCACTATTGAACATTTAACTGCAGCCATTAATGAAAGTCGTGAGAGAATAATTACAATTGAGTCTCAATTGCGAGACTCAGTCTCAATTGAGGAACTTGCTACATTAAAATCTAAAGTGGATAAGGTGTGCACTGATCTCCGCAAGGACATCGAAAACGGCAAACGCAACAAGTTTATTAGAGATTCGGAAGACTATCTTTCTAAGCGGGTCTATAAATGGCAGGACTTATCCGGTACCGCTATTCCGTTGCACAGGCGCCCATTCCACAGATCAAATTCACAATCCTCCGGATCCGGCAGCGACTATGCACCTGGTACTCGCCATTCTGCTCCTTTTTTAGGGAAAAAGAGGGCACAGCCAAGAAAAACACAAGACGCGCCGGACGCCATTATAGGAGCAGTCGATGCGCCACGGACAACGAGATCTCAGGTACCGATAAATCTTTAGTACTTAACATATCATCTAAGACTCTGAGTCCCCTTCAATTGCATGTTTTGGGCAAAGGATTGTCTTTTTGTCCCACTGGATCGATTGATACTTTTGAACTTGAAATGGATCTCCAGCGCTTCTATCGCAATACACGGTTGAAAGCACACTTTTCTGAGACCAAGAAATCAATAGTACCCATACAGACTGATACTAATTTGGGTCTCTCACTTAAGCAGTTGGGACTTAGGATTAAAAGTAATTTTTCACCACCAAAAACTTACCATCCCATAGAGACTTTTGTGACTCTGGTCCAACGTGATATATCGCACGCTTTGGAGGAATATAAAAAAGGCAGAACCTATATTACACATAATTTGTCAAACCTTGAGAAGCAGGCAATCGATTCGTTGTTGCAGAATGATACGCTAATTATTAAACCAGCTGACAAAGGGGGGCGCCCTGGTGGTCTTGGAAAGGGACTATTACGTACAGGAAATTTTACAACAACTGTCTGATAGTGCCACGTACCAATGTCTTTCTTCTGATCCAGTTTTTTCCATTAAGCATAAGTTACAAGAAATTGTTAGATGACATTTGGGTGCTGGCACTATCGACTGTAAATTGTCTGAATTTTTGATAAATCCATACCCGATAACTCCGTTTTTTATACCTTACCTAAGGTACACAAGTCCCTCTCCAGGCCACCAGGATGCCCAATCGTGGCCCTTACTGATTCTGTACTCTCTCCACCTGCCATTGTCCTAGACAAGGTCTTGACGCCTCTTACCAAGATTATGCCGTTTTATTTATTAGACACCAATCAACTTTTGGAGGACATTGTCAGGACACGTATGACAGGTGAAGATATATTGGTTACATTTGATGTATGTAGCCTTAGCCTATATACTTCTATAGAACATTGCAAGGGTATACAAGCTGTACAGTGGGTTTTGTCATCATCTACCTATAATAATCAAGAAAGAGAATTCCTGTTGGAATTATTATATATTGTTTTACATGAGAATTATTTTTTATTTCAGGATACATATTACCAGCAAAGACGTGGGACCGTGATGGGTTCGAATGCCGCACCGCCTTACGCAAATTGTTATATGTCGTGGTTTGAGGATCAATTTGTATACAAGAATGAACTGTTTATTCATCATTGCATATTTTGGAGAAGATTTATTGACAATGTATTTTGCGTTTGGCGGGGCGGCATTCGAACCTTCTTCTGTTTGGGAGGAGTTGAAATTTACGATGCATTATGATTGCTATAAAATGAATTTTTTGGATGTGTGGGTACTTAAGGATGATGTAGGGTCAGTACACACTGATTTGTATACAAAAGAGACGGACAGAAACAGTCTCTAGCATTATACTAGCAATCATCCGCAATCAGTCAAGAAATCTTTGCCATATTCGCAATTCCGTCGTGTTTGCAAAATAGTCTCTGAGGGTAATGATAGAGAGAAAAGATTAGACGATATTATGTTAAGATTCACGGAAAGAGGTTATCCCTCATCGTTATTGCAGACTGAACGACAGAGAATTCATACCATCAAGCCATTAGATACTCTAAAGGCATCCCGGATTCCTTTTGTCACCCAATATCATCCTTTGATTAATAAATGCTCCGGTGTTATTAATAAACACTGGAACGTTTTGACTAAAGCGTATCCCTCGATTGAGGCTTTTCAACAACGCCCTATGATTTGCTACAAACGCCCACGTAACATTAGGGATATTACAGTCAAAGCTGACATAGGTGGCAGTAAGTCCCAGTTAAGACAGATGACTCTATGCACTACCAGGAAGGGCACTTTCCCTTGCTTGCAGTGTATAAACTGCTCTAGCGTAATAAAGGGGGAATCTTTTGCCCATCCGCAGACGGGTCAACGTTTCCGCATAAAAGTTTTTTTCACATGCAACAGTAATTTTGTCATTTATTTACTTAAATGTCCCTGTGGACTTGTCCCTGTGTATGTGGGCGAGACTTCAATGCGTATGAAGGATCGCTTCTGCAAACACAAGTCCACGATACGCAATCGGAATTTACTACTACCTATTCCCCTCCATTTTGACCAGTGCCGCCACAATGTCTCGCAGTTCTGGTTCCAAATTGTGGAACAGGTAGCTATGCCTAGACAAGGAGGTGATAGAATGAAAATCCTCAAGAAACGTAAATCCTTTTGGATTCATAAATTACAAACGTTACATCCGAAAGGTTTAAATAGGGACTATGACCTACATAGTTTCCTTTAAGCACTCAATGTAGTCAGTTTCCTGATACTCTTTATACTCGGTTTTTTGGCATTTCATATATTTTGTTTGGGATATTTTGATTTTCATATTTTGTTTTTGATATTTTTGGATAGTTTGTGTATATATTGATTATTTTATTTTTGTATTCTATGGGAGTGGGAATCCGATCCACAGCCCAATAAAAACAAAATAGCAGGATTATACAAAGCTTTGAATAGAGACGGTGATATGGTCCCAACACTTCCATTTGGATTGTCTATTTAGCATTTTTCATATGTTTACATGTTGCCATGGTATCTTGACGTCATGTCCGCTTAGGCGGGGTATTTAAATGTGTAGTATATGTCTGTGTTTTATGTTGGAGGAAGGCTCATTGTATTGAGCCGAAACGCCGCGTCACATTGTCTTGCTCTATGTGACTAATAAACAGCAAGTAATTTGAACTTGGTGAGTGCCGGTCCATTTGTTCTGTGTTCGTGGGGAGTTGCTTCCGGGACGCGAGCACCACTCCACTGAGTATCGGAGTGCCGACTGATTTCCACTTTAACTATTTGATTGTCATTAACAATGTCAAACTGGTTGTTTTCAGTGAGATGTCGGGGGGTTGACAAAAAAAAACCTTATTCGTGCACAATGTTCCATAACGACTAAATAATTTTATAATTTTTAGGTAAAAGGCCTATCTATATAATAAATGTTGCTTAGGTCACACTTGTTAACAACAGATAGTAGTAATACTAAGGCTTCCTGCACATGACCATGTCCATATGTTGGATCGCAAACAATAGATCTGTAAAATACAGATACCTTTCATGTTTTCTCTGTATTTTTCTCCCTCCAATCAATAGAAAGGACTATTTCTGTCTGCCATATGGACATGAATAGGACATGGTCTATATTTTGTGGAAACAGCCTGACAGATCCACAAAAAACACAGATGTGTGCGTGAATGAAGCCTTAGAAGTAGAAAATTATGGCCAACATTTTCCATGCACGTACTATCATCTGTCTAGGGGCAAACTGGAAATACTTTATTGGTACTAACCACCCAAATTTAAGAGAAAACCTTTAATTCAATTACAAATGGGTTGCAAATGTTTAGGGAGATGAAAAGTGGGCTGCATCTGTTACTGAAGACCATCATTGGATTAGGTTAACAAAATACCCATTTATTTAATGTATCTCTAAGAATACTGTGGCACAGAGTGGTGCTCATAGGCACAAGAACTGCAATATGGTTTTGGGTTGCTAGCCTGTATTGCAGCCCATGTACCACTTTACCCATTGTGTAGTGTTGAGCAAATCAAAGTGACTTTGATACGAATTCCAGAAAAAGGCTTCCAGAAAAAGGCTTGTGCTTCATGGTAACGACTCAATTTTCCCTGAAATGGCAGTAAAAATAAAAAAAATTATACTTACCTCATCAATTTGAGCGTGAAGAGGCCTTCATGTCCATCTTGCTGTAAGATCCCCCATGAAATCTCACCACGGCTAGCATGATGATGTTATCAGCACTGCGTGAGATTTCATGCTGGATCAAATGGATGAGGTAAGTACAATGTAATTTTTTTTAATGATTAACCCCTAAAATGCTTTATTATTGATTTAAGATGCTGCGATCAACGATGAAGGCATCTGAAGGGTTCAATGATGGGGGGGCGGCGCAATTGCCGTTTGCTATTAATGCACCCACTACTTACAAAAAAATGCGCTTTGCCATGAAGAGGATTTTTTTGTAAGGTTCGGCGAAGCAGCAAAATCGAATTTATGAGAACTTCGCTCAACACTACAATTATTTATGCGATC
This sequence comes from Bufotes viridis, assembly GCA_033119425.1. Lineage (NCBI taxonomy): Eukaryota > Metazoa > Chordata > Amphibia > Anura > Bufonidae > Bufotes > Bufotes viridis. The sequence continues at coordinate 230,249,725 of CM065589.1, forward strand.
TAACTGTATATATGTTGTTTAATTTTCTAGCTATTCTAGCTATATAGTTACATACATAGTAAGAAAGACATATGTCCATCAAGTTCATGCAGTAGATAAGAGGTTGAATCAATCTGCTATAGGAGGTATAGGAGAAAACAATAGTATTTAAAGAAAACCTACACAAACATGGGATATAGAATATAGAAACTGTCCTTGATTGGATTTGAATTTAGGGCAACAGTGCTTACCACAAAGCCAATATGTTCAACACCGATATGTATAAACGTGTAGAGCACCCCTTTAGGATTTGAATTTAGGGCAACAGTGCATACCACAAAGCCAATATGTTCCACAACGATATGTATATACGTGTAGAGCACGCCTTTAAACTAAAATAACTATAATGAGAATTTCTTTATACATGATAACTTTTTAATAATAGTTTTTATAGGTTGAAATTAAATTATACAATGTTTTTATTAGATCTTACATTTCTGTACAGAGATAGCAATGATATTAAAAGAAATGGATTTATATCAATGCAAATACTTCATACATCTACAGATCTTTGTGGAAACATTTCTAATAAAATTCTAATTTTTCTTTTTTTTTTTCAATATACCGTAATCTACAACCTATACACAGGGCTGACATAATTTTATCTTAGCACTCTTTGGTGGTTTTCACATTGCAATGGACTGGATTTTAGCAATGACATAATACAAGAAAAGGGGAAAAAACACAATGTAGCATAGATAAGAAGATAAAAGCAAAGCAGAAGAAAATATTTGGCTTCTAACCAAAAGCTTAAAATCTGAGAACTCAAAGATAAATTGGGAACAGACACAATAAAGCTTACAAAAAAACATACAGTAAGGAATGATAATATAAACGATTCTTAAACCAATTCATGACTTAGGAACTAAGCAGAGCATGGCTGTATTTTTCTATCATAGAGTATAATACATTTGTAACTGGTTTTATTAGTACATTGTACTCATTATGAGTAGGGTTGAGCAAAGCCGAACTGTATAGGGACACGGACCCGAACCCGAACATTTCCGTAAAAGTTTGAGTTCGGTGTTCGGCGCTTTCTTGGCGCTTTTTGAAAGTCTGCACAGCAGCCAATCAACAAGCGTCATACTACTTGCCCCAGGAGGCCATCACAGCCATGCCTACTAATAGCATGGCTGTGATTGGCCAGAGCAGCATGTGACCCAGGCTCTATATAAACTTGAGTCACATAGCGCTGTATGTCACTCTGCTGTTACAAGTGTAGGGAGAGGATGCTGCTGGACTTGTGATTTCAGGGAGAGAATAGGAGAGAATCTAACTCAACAATAGACCTAGAAATAGTTGTGTGGGTGCACTATCCTTTTACCCTGCCCTGAGCTCATTGACCATACAAAATACAAAATTTTAGAATTCTGTTAATAAGGTGGGTGGCGGCGGCCATTTTATGCATGCTCAGTGCACCAGCACTGCATCTGAGCTTTTGGGACATTGCAAATCACCATTTTTGGGGGGCAAACTACAACATCTGCATTAGTCAGTGTGCAATTTAAGCTAGAAATACACCCATCATTTTTTGGGGTTTGAAAAACACTTTGTTTTTCAAAAAACAGTATTTTCTAGATCTGCAAGTGTTAAATTTAAGTTTAATATATACAGCATTAATTTTTTGTTAGCAAAAAAAAGACTTTTTTGGCAATCTACAACATCTGTATTAGTCAGTGTGCAATTTAAGCTAGAAGTATACCCATCATTTTCTGGGGTTTGAAAAACACACTTTTTCCCCCCAAAAAAAACAGTATTTTCCAGATCTGCAAGTGTTAAATTCAAGTTTAATATATACAGCATTCATATTCTGTTAGAAAAAAAAATACTTTTTGGGCAATCTACAACATCTGTATTAGTCAGTGTGCAATTTTCTGGGGTTTGAAAAACACACTTTTTTTTTTTTTAATCAGTTCCTTTTTATTGAGCATTTACAATGTAAATACACTGTTGTACAGATCGTAAATAAAAAAGATATATAGATACAACTCTTGTATTGCTGACATCATTTAGACTACTAAGCAATTAGTAACACTCCAATTTTCTCCCTTCCCCCCTCCCTTCCCCTCCCGTCCCACTGTAGTATAGAAGTACAAAAATACAATACTAGACATTGTTATTCAAACATCAAAATGACAGCCAAGGCTCCCATAACTTTTCAAATTTTGATGGGCATCCACGCTTCTGGAATACCACCCGTTCGTAAACTAACATCGTGTCTACTGTACCCAAGAATTCACCTAAGGTGGGCGGAGCTATCTGTATCCAATGCAAGGCAACTTTCTAGCTACGTATAGCACTCTGCCTATCGCTATTTTATATACCTGACTAGAAGCAAGTTCAGAAACATGACCCAGCACGCACACTCTAGGAACAAGCGGTACCCGTACCTTATATACGTCATGTATAGTCTGAATTACCATTTTCCAATACCTCCCCAGCCTCTCGCACTTCCACAGCATATGTATCAAGTCCGCAGATTCCACCGAGCACCTTGGACAGTCAGCTGTAGGTCTATACCCTATGCGGAACAAAAAAAACGGTGTCTTGTAGACCCTGTGGACTATAAACAGCTGTGAGAGTTTACGTCCCTCGCTAAAGGAGGAAAGAGGTATTGCCTCTAGTATGTCAGACCATTGAACATCCGTTAATTCGCCCACATCCTTTTCCCACTTGCCCCTAGCCACCAGCGGGTGTAATAGCAAAAACTTATCTAATAGAAACTTGTATATAATGGAAATCATCCCTCTTTTCACCCCTTTGGACAGAATCTGATGTAGAGCGATATCTCTCCCAACCATCACAGTCGGACCCCTAAATGTGGAGTTGAATGCGTGTCTCACTTGAAGGTACTTATAGAAATGATTCCTAGGTAGCTCATATATTTCTTGCAGCCTGGAGAAGGGCAAGAAATTTTTATCTTTCAGAAGGTGGCCTAATCTCAGGATCCCCTTCCTTTTCCATACTCCGAAATCCGTCAAAGAAAGGAATTCCGGCAGCGCAGGATTGCCCCACAGTGGAGTATATTCCGTATTGCCAACAATTCCCCTCAGCTGCTTAACCCTGTTCCATGTACACTGCATCAAATACACCAGATCTCCCATCAGACCACTTTAAAGTGCTGGCATTGTGCAGCTAGGAAATATACCCATGGGTTCGGTATTGCAAGGCCCCCTTCCGTTTTAGGATATTGCAGCGTTTCAAGTTTAATTCTCGGTTGCCCCTTGAGCCAGAAGAGCTCCCTAAAAATAGCATTAATCTGATCAAATTTAGACTTTGACAGCCAGACCGAAGAATTATGCAATATATAAAGTAACTCGGGCATCAACACCATTTTAATAAGGTTTACTCTTCCCGCCACCGATAGAAATAGTTTACACCACGCCTTAATTTTACTCCTAAACTTAGTAACCAACGGGTCAAAGTTAATGCGTTCAAAGTCCTTAAGTCTGGGGGATACATGTATACACAAGTACTTAAAGGATACAACGCACGGAATGTTCCTTTCTCGCACAATCTGCGACTGCGCTTGCCCGTCCAGCAGCATAATTGCTGACTTTCCTCAATTTATAGTCAGACCAGACAGGGCACCAAAGCGATCTAAAATTGTCATAGCTGCTGCCAGGGATGGACCAGTGTCACCTCAAAAGAGCAAAGTGTCGTCTGCATACATCGCCACTTTATTATTGACTGTCCCGTATTGGAACCCTCGAATGTCTAAAGACCTGCGAATCGCTGCAGCTAGAGGCTCAATCGCAACTGCAAATAGCAGAGGCGACAACACGCTTTTTTGACAAAAAACACTATTTTCAGGCCTTGCAGCATCAGTACGTGTGAAATTACAGGCTTATATACTGCTGTCAAATTCAGTTGTTAAACAAACTTGTTGGCAGCCTTTGATGCAGATGTCATTGTGAGATACACCCTTAATAGATTTGGGTTACATTCAGAGATTTTAAATACCGTCATTTGGTGCACAGATATTGAATTCATGCCTACAGAGGTTCAGGCCCTGTGAGATCCCCCCTATACATACAGGGGTTTGAATTAGGCATTTGAAATACATCCATTTGAAATACAGCCTTTTTGTGCAAAGATATATTTACTTCAGGCCTACACTGATTCAGGGCGTGTGTGATCCCCCTATACATACAGGGGTTTAAATTAGGCATTTGAAATACAGCCATTTGAAATACAGCCTTTTTGTGCAAAGATATATTTACTTCAGGCCTACACTGACTCAGGCCGTGTGTGATCCCCCTATACATACAGGGGTTTGAATTTGGCATTTGAAATATAGCCATTTGAAATACCGCCTTTTTGTGCAAAGATATATTTACTTCAGGCCCACACTGATTCAGGGCGTGTGTGATCCCCCCTATACATACAGGGGTTTGATTCAGCCATTTGAAATACAGCCATTTCAAATACAGCCATTTAGTGCAAAGATATATTTACTTCAGGTCTACACTAATTCAGGGTGTGTGTGATCCCCCCTATACATACAGGGGTTTGAATTTATGAGCTAAACATCATTTTAAAATAGGTCTTTCTAAAAAAAAAAGAGTCCTTTTCTCTGTACAGAGCTGAGATGCCCTACTAGCAGGAACTGCTTTTTCTCCCTTCTCTTTCAGACAAGGAGCTGACAGGTTCCTTATCTCTGCTCTCTGACATTATAAACACTTAATAAAGACCAATCCTCATCTTACTGATAAGAATATGGCTTAAATAAGTGTTTATGATCTCTCAGTAATTAAGAGATAAATAGGTAAATAGTGACCCCCATTACACCGGGCCCCGCTCACAGCAGTCTTCATATTTTAAGTCTAGTCCTAGTTTTATCCTCGTTTAATCTAGTTTAATCCTCAACGAGTGGCTCTGCTTTGTTAAACTCCATTACACCGTGCCCCGCTCACAGCAGTCTTCATATGTAAAGTCTAGTCATGTAATCCTCAACCAGTGGCTCTGCTTTGTTAAACTACGGTAATACTCACTATTAAACTAGGAAGTAGGCCGGCAGCATAACGTCACTCACTCAGAAACCTAGGTGCACATTATCATCAAAAAAGGTAATTCTTTCTGGCAAAAAAAATAAGTTTATATATTTGGTGCAAATCAAAATGTCTTTATTTTTGGCACATTTTTACACCGTAATTCTGGTGCAACATGATTGGTAAATGACCCTCCTTGTCTTGCAGAAAATAAAGCCCCCCCCCACCCCCCAAGACTATTGCAAAGAAAAACAAAAAAAAAAAATCAAATATCTTGGCAGATGGGAAGGAAAAAACTAAAACATATAATAAAAAAAAAGAAAAAAGAAAAAGAGACTGTGAAAGTCCCGGAAAGAGGGTTGACAACAAAAAATTCTGTCAACAGGTAATGCTTACTTACTTTAATTCTCTCACTTCCTTGCTGCCAGCAAAGTAAATAAAGTCTGGCGGGAACCACAGGAACAACAGTACTGCAGGGATAGTGAAATTATCAGGTGAGTTATGTTTTTCTTTTCAACATTGCCTGTTGGATATCTCCTCTAACATATCCACTGGTGTGAAATTCTCTGGAACCTTGAAATGTTGACTATTTTCATTGTTGTTTTAAATATGTAGGCAATAGTTGCTGATGAATGCACTAGAAAGTAATTTGTAATATCTGGTACATATTGTCATCCTCTAAAAGGCTATATAAAGTGCTGTCTGTTGTTTGCAGTTTTCCTTTGTCTATTCTCTGCTTCCCATCCATACAGCTATGCATTTTCAGAAATTGGAAAATAATCAGAAACGACGCCCAGTAAATGAAAGTCAACAATTTTGGCATAAAAGGGCTACAATAACATAGATATTACCTATACATTGAAGTGTTCTCATTCTGGGAAAACACCTAAATGAAGAGGGGGAAAAACTGACAGAAAAGCTCAGAAGGGAAGGCCAGACTTTTCTTTTGGACAGAAGTTGCAAAAACAATCGTTTCAGCAGTTCCAGAGAATCACCACACAAATGACACACCTTATTTGTTCTTGCCCCAACTGTGAGTGCTGTGGGGTACAGTTTGCTGCTCATGTGATTGAAAACTGAAAAACAAGTTTTTGCTAACAAGGGCAATAAAGAAACATCTCCAGTGGGCTCACAAAGTGGACTGTGGAAGATTGGAGTAGTTATGGTTTTCGGATGAAAGAAGATTTCATAGTAATTAGAGGTGAGTGAATTTCTCAAAAATTTAATTCGGCAGGTTCGCCGAATTTTCCGAAAATATAAGATTTTTTTGTGGCAAATCGTGCTAAAAAACTGCTATTTTCTGGCTGCAGAGAGCCTGTATAGCGGTGTAGAACACTGTCCCTTGCAGTAACACACATAGGGAGTCTGCTGTGGTAGTGAAACAATACTGTGAGTCAGTATAACACACACATGACAGGTGTAACTCTTAGAATCACTGCACACTTCACTTATTTGGGCAGTTATGGGGCTAAAACTGAGCAAATAACTCAGTTAACTCATAAATAAGTGTGAACTCAGCCTTACAGGTCTATGTTAGCGCCAGGTATAAAGAACCGTGCAGAGGCCCGAAATCCTACTGCAGCGTGAAAGACCGCACTCCTTTTACACAATCTCTGGCTGATTCCACATAAATGTCTACAGAACCTGTTCTATTAAAAGCTTATGCAAGTAGAACCCCCTGACAGAGTGGAGAGGGTGTCAGCAGTACGTTTGTATTGACATCACTGATTATTTTTCTCTTCCTTTGATCAGTCAGAACAATAAGCCCCCAAAAAAACGGATCCTGTCTGTTGAGCATCTACCTTCACTCGGTCAGCATTTGGTCAGTAATCCACAAGTATTGCTAAAGTCAAAAAAAATAGGAGTGGATCCAACACAGAGATGACACGTGAATGGAATATTTGCATGTCTTCTGTGTTTTGTACCCACTCCTGCTTTTGGCTACCAAATCATAAGCCAATTCTGATGGAACTATACAGGCCTTACAGCTGCTACAAAGACAGGATCCGTTTTGCGTCTCATTTTTCCTTCCTTCTGACAGATCAGAAGAAGGAGTATGCAAAATAAATGTGGAGCCCCAGTTATGGGTCTACAACACAATGAAAGCCAGATATCCCTCAAAGGAAGAAAAACCGAGCAAAGGGGTGTCTCCATTACAGAGATCACCAAATCCACCATATTAAGTGGCCCCTATGTCAAGATCCCGCTTTTTTACAAGCTTTAAGGATGTGACAGGGAAAACCTAAGCCAGTTATCCATCCACAGACAGCTGTTTCGGGGTGTTGCCCCTCATCAGTGCGGAGTAGGATTCTGGCTAAACGAGAGCAATGCCTCGGAGACTACTCAAACACAACAACAGCTGATCTCAGGGAGACCAGCCACAAAAAACACCATGGAGCCTCACTTAAGAGTCTCAACACAGGAAACCAAAGTGCAAAGCTCCCTGGGAAACAGGAGTATGCAAAATAAATGTGGAGCCCCAGTTATGGGTCTACAACACAATGAAAGACAGATATCCCTTTAAGGAAGGAAAACTGAGCAAAGGGGTGTCTCCATTGCAGAGATCACCAAATCCACCATATTAAGTGGCCCCTATGTCAAGATCCCGCTTTTTTACAAGCTTTAAGGATGTGACAGGGAAAACCTAAGCCAGTTATCCATCCACAGACAGCTGTTTCAGGGTGTTGCCCCTCATCAGTGCGGAGTAGGATTCTGGCTAACCGGGAGCAATGCCTCGGAGACTACTCAAACACAACAACAGCTGATCTCAGGGAGACCAGCCACAAAAAACACAGCGGAGCCTCACTTAAGAGTCTCAACACAGGAAACCAAAGTGCAAAGCTCCCTGGGAAACAGGAGTATGCAAAATAAATGTGGAGCCCCAGTTATGGGTCTACAAGAAGAAGATCAGAAGAAGGGTCAAATAAATGATGTTGTCACCCAGGCCAAAAAGGCAAAATAGTGGCCCAGTTATGGAGTGGGGTGGGAGGACAGCTTGAAAAGTCCACAGAGTGGCCCAGTGACAAGGTGGGGAGCTGGCAGCAGCAGCAGCATGAGGCGACCACAGAGTGACCCATTTATGTAGTCTTGAGCTGGCAGCAGCATGAGGTGGCCACATACTGGCAAGGTGACATAGTGTGGAGGTGGCAGCAGCAGCATGAGGAGGCCACAGATTGGCCCAGTGACATAGTGTTGAGTTAGCAGCAGCATGAGGAGGCCACAGAGTGGCCCATTGAGTGGGGAGGTGGGTGGCAATAACAGTACCCACTGACTATGGTGTGTCTAAGAAAAAGCACTTGGCATCAGATGTGTGGCATCAGGCAGGTGGCAGCATCAGAATAGTAGCTAAGGCAGGTAGCCATAAGAAACCGGTCTCTTTTGTCAAAGTTTGGGTGAGGCAGCATGGATGATCTAATCTGATGAATCAGGCATTGGTGGGTGGAAATCCTGGCTGATCCAGGTCTGATTCATCTTGACAAAGGTCAGTCTCTCCACATTTTGGACAGGTGAGTTCTCTTTGTGGTAACTATGGCCCCCGCCACACTAAACACCCGCTGTGATGCCACACTACTGGCCGGGCAGGAAAGCTTTTCCAGGGCAAACTCAGCCAGTTGCGTACAAAAATTCAATTTGGCTGCCCAGTAGTCCAGTGGATCTTCAATGTGGGGTGGCAGGGTGCTGTCCAAGTATGCCGCCACCTGCTGGTTCAGGTTCTGATCCAGGTCTAGCTGCTGCTGCTGGTGAGTAGTTTCTTCACTAGGCAGGTTAAGAAAGTTACTCATCATTGACTCTAGACTCAAGCTGCTGCTGATGGAGCTGGTACTAGTTCTATCCTCCACAGCAGCCATGGCAGTGGAACGAGAGTGCAAAAAGGCTTTAGAACATATAACTGCACCGCTGAACAGCAAATAAGTCCTTATTTTTTTTCCACTTATACACGCTAAAGAGGTTGTAATTTTCTCATTTCACCACAAAGAGGCTAATGAGCTCTTTTTTTTTACTAATACACCCCAAAATATGCTTTAGAACATATAACTGCACAGCTGGACGGCTAATAAGCCTTTTTTTCCACTAATACACTCCAAAAAGGCTTTAGAGCATATAACTGCTCCGCTGAAGGGCAAATAAGCCCTTATTTTTTTCCACTTATACACTCCAAAAAAGGCTGTAGTACATATAACTTTACCGCTGAACGACAAATAAGCCCTTCATTTTTTCAAATTATACACGCCAAAAAAGACTTTAGAACATGTAACTGCACCACAGAACAGCAAATAAACCCTTATTTTTTCCACTTATACACGCCAAAAAAGGCTGTAATTTTCTTACTTTATTACTAATAATAATCCCATATTTTTTCACTAATACACCCCAAAATATGCTTAAGAATATATAATTATACTGCTAAACGGCAAATAATCCCTTATTTTTTTCCACTAATACAGCCCCAAAAAAGTTTTAGAACATATAACTGCACCATCGAAAGGCAAATAATACTTTTTGTTTTCCACTAATACACGCTAAAAAAGGCTGTAATTTTCTCACTTCACCACGCAACAGCTAATAAGCTATTTTTTTCACTAATACACCCCAAAAAAGGCTTTAGAACATATAACTGCAATGTTGAACGGCTAATAAGCCTGTTTTTCCCACTAGTACACCCCAAAAAGGCTGTACTTTTCTCACTTCACCACACAACAGCTAGCAAGCCCTTTTTTTCACTAAAACACACCAAAATATACCTTAGAACATGTAACTGCACAGCTGAACAGCAAATAAGTCCTGATTTTTTTTTCCACTTATACACACCAAAAAGGCTTTAGAACATATAACTGTACTGCTGAACAGCAAATAAGCCCAATTTTTTTCCCACTATTATACTCCAAAAAAGGTTTTAGAACATATAACTGCACCGCTGAATGACAAATAATACTTTTTGTTTTCCACTAATACATGCCAAAAAGGGCTCTAATTTTCTCACTTCACCACAGAACGGCTAATAAGTCCTTATTTTCCACTAATACACTACGAGAATAGCTTTGGAACATATAACTGCACCGCTGAACGGCTAATAAGCCCTTTTTTTCCACTAATAAACCGCAAAAATATCTTTAGAACATATAACTACACCGCTGAATGGCAAATAAGCCCTTATTTTTTTCCACTAATACACCCCAAAAAAGGCTTTAGAACATTTAACTGCACCGCATGACGACTAATAAGACGTACAAATATTTCCTAGTAATACACCCTGTTAATGGCTGTATCACAAAGCACTTGCACCGCATGCGCAGTTAGTGGTGCTGTCTCCTCTATTCCCTCCGCCCTCACAGCAAGAACGAGCGAGTGCTCCAACTAACTCTGCATGTGCGAGATTACGAGCGGCTTCAGAAGATAAAAAAACGGAAGTGCATTGAATAAATTAAGAGAGGGGCGGCACTGGGATCCAGGAAATTGTTTTTTTGCAATAAGTAAACCACAGGCACCTCCTCCGCCCCTCTCTCATCATTGGAGGCAGCTGGCAGCACAGGGGGGGAGGGACTGCTTCCTTCTCCCCTGTGCTGCCTTATACCCGGCGTATAAGACAACCCCCGACATTTGAAAATAACTTCTAGTGTTAGAAAGTCGTCTTATACGCTGGAAAATACGGTAACATTCAGATAAGTTAAATGCCCACAGTTTGGTTCGTTATCTGGTTCTGGTCATGAACTGTACTGGTTCGGGTGTGTATACTGCACATTTTGGGGGTACTTATCTTAGTAATAGAATTAAAGTTGTAAAGTTGACTCATCCATCTGAGTGTTATTGGTTTTTGTGCAGGTACATTTGTACCAATAGGATACGTGATATGCTGTATCTATCCATTTTTCTATCTATGGTTGTGGCCTTACATATTTCTACATTTTGGGGGGCTATTGGTATTTCTTCATTTAAATTATTGCTAATTCTGTGTGAAAAGAGATGATAAAGCAAAAAGTTAGATTTCACTATTAAGTGCTCAAAATTCTGCTATTTTTTGTGTGAGCCGACCTCTGTAGAGTATAAAGAGTCCTACATTTTTTCCAGCAATGTACCATTAAAAGAAAAAGAACAACATAATGCACATACATGCAATTTTACACATATTCCATACACACAGTAAATTTTTGGTGTCATAACAAGAAAATTGGCTTTGGATTTCAGTTACAAATATTGTGCATGTGCTATTACTGCGAGTATTGAAGCGTGCACAAATGATCTACCTTATAAAGTGAATCAGTGATTGTGCTCGTGCTGCTAAAATTGGTTTTGGGCACTTGCAAATAAGTTAAAGAGAATTTGTCTTGATATTGCAGTAACAGTGCATGCATGAGATTACTATGGCCACATGAGACATGTGGCCATGTAAATCTGCCGGCAAAGGGAGCATCCAGAGCTTTGGGGACTTTTTCTCAAAAATGCAAATTTAGATGAGCGGATTGAGTCACTCGTTACTATTTGTAGTCTGTCTTCTGTATGACGTTCTTTGTTTTGGTTTCACTTTGCTCAGTTCCTTTCTCTCCCTCAGCTGCCTCTTATATTGATTTATTGGCTTGCTTTATATTCCCTCTCATTCTGCTCCTCCTTGCGGTTTATATTACTTCCTGGATGAAGTGTGTGCTGCTGGAGGCTGCAGTTGTTTTGCTCTAAGATAAGTGCATTCCGTTTACTTTGTGTTTTGTTTGCTGGCTTGATTCTAGGTGACCCTGACTCCCTCCGTATTCAGTGCAGGGAGCCGGTGGCTGTGTCCCCTCACTACTACAGGGTTTTCAGGTGTCACACAGTCTTAGGTACGTGGGCATGCAATTGTCTACCATTGAGGCCTGTGCATGTGTAGCAGTCAGGGAGAGCTCTTAGGGTTTTAACTACTACAGGACCGCCTAACGCAGGGATGCGTCCTGCGGGCGGTCCTGTAGCTCTGAGTTGACGCGTCGGCGCGTCATCTCGTGAGAGCCGAGATTTCCTGTGAACGCGCGCGCGTTCACAGAGAAGCGCGGCACGGCAGTTCGGCTACAGCCTGCCAGCGATGATCCATCGCTGGCAGGCTGTAGATCCGAATAAAATCGCATCAAACAGCTATATCAGACGCTGTTTTATGAAAAGCGTCTGATATAGCTGCTACCTGGTCCTCTGGTGGTCCCATTTGCTGGGATCGACCACCAGAGGACCAGGTAACACAGTAAAGTTGCACCAAACACTACACTAACCCCCCACCCCCTCACCTATTAACCCCTTGATCACCCCATCTAGACCCCTGATCACCCCCTGTCATTGATCACACCCCTTGTAAGGCTCCATTCAGACGTCCATATGTGTTTTGCAGATCCGTGGATTCACGGATCCGTGGATCCACGGATCCGCGGATCCGATCCGCGGATTCGATCCGCGGATCCGATCCGCAGATCCTCAAAACACGGACACCGGCAATGTGCTTTCCGCATTTTGCAGATCCGCACATTGCCAGAACTATATAGAAAATGCTTTTTCTTGTCCGCAATTGCGGACAAGAATAGGACATGTTCTATATTTTTGCGAACGGAAGTGCAGACCCGAAGCGCGATCCGTAATTCCGGATCCGGAGGGGCAAAGTCTGTCCCCATAGAAATAAATGGGTCCGCAATTCCGTTCCGCAAACAGAATTTCGGACGTGTGAATGGGGCATAAGGGTCCCCTATCACCGCCAGTTAGCTAGCTACTTGTTAGGTAGCTAGCGCCCAGCCCACCGCACCGCAGTCACTGATTTTGGCAGAGATTTTTCATCCACATTGACCGACGCGAATGAAAAAATCTGTGCCGTTCATTTTTTTCAGCGCAGAGGCTGAACGGAAAAAAATCTCATTACCCGTATGCTCAATATACGGAGAATCGCAGAAACTCCTAATGCTGGCCATACGTGTAATGATTGCGGAGACCCTCAAATGCCAGGGCAGTAAAAACACCCCACATGTGACCCCATTTTAGAAAGAAGACACCCCAAGATATTCCGTGAGGGGTATGGTGAGTTCATGCAAAATTTTATTTTTTGTCACAAGTTAGTGGAATATGAGACTTTGTAAAAAAAAAAAAAAATTTCCGCTAACTTGTGGCAAATTTTTTTTTTCTGTGAACTCGCCATGCCCCTCACAGAATACCTTGGGGTGTCTTCTATCCACAATGGGGTCACTTGTGGGGTATTTATACTGCCCTGGCAATTTAGGGGTCCTAAAGCGTGAGAATCCAAATGCGTAAAAATGGCCTGTGAAATCCTAAAGGTACTCATTGGTTTTAGGGCCCCTTTGCGCATCTTGGCTGCAAAAAAGTGTCAGTTATGTGGTATCGCCGTACTCAGGAGAAGTAGGGCAATGAGTTTTGGGGTGTATTTTTACATATACCCATGCTGGGTGTGAGAAAAATCGCTGTAAACGACAACTTTTTACATTTTTTTATTCAAAGTTGTCAATATACAGAGATATTTCTCTCACCCAGCATGGGTATATGTAAAAATACACCCTAAAACACACGCCCTACTTCTCCTGAGTACGGCGATGCCACATGTGTGACACTTTTGCAGCCAAGATGCGCAAAGGGCCCAAATTCCAACGAGTACCTTTTAGGAGGGCATTTTTACGCATTTTTCTTCTCACGCTTTAGGGCCCCTAAAATGCCAGGGCAGTATAAATACCCCACATGTGACCCCATTTTGGAAAGAAGACACCCCAAGGTATTCGCTGAGGGGCATAATGAGTCCATGAAAATTAAACTTTTTGTCAAAAGTTAGCGGAAAGGGAGACTTTGTGAGAAAAACAATAAAAATCAATTTCAATTGGGGTCACTTGTGGGGTATTTATACTGCCCTGGCATTTTAGGGGCCCTAAAGCGTGAGAAGAAAAATGCGTAAAAATGCCCTCCTAAAAGGTACTCATGGGAATTTGGGCCCTTTGCGCATCTTGGCTGCAAAAAGTGTCACACATGTGGTATCGCCGTACTCAGGAGAAGTAGGGCAATGTGTTTTGGGGTGTATTTTTACATATACCCATGCTGGGTGAGAGAAATATCTCTGTAAACTGACAACTTTGAATAAAAAAATGTAAAAAGTTGTAGTTTACAGCGATATTTCTCACACGCAGCATGGGTATATGTAAAAATACACCCCAAAACACATTGCCCTACTTCTCCTGAGTACGGCGATACCACATGAGTGACACTTTTTTGCAGCCAAGATGCGCAAAGGGGCCCTAAAACCAATGAGTACCTTTAGGATTTCACAGGCCATTTTTATGCATTTGGATTCTCACACTTTAGGGGCCCCTAAAATGCCAGGTGAGTATAAATACCCCACATGTGACCCCATTTTGGAAAGAAGACACCCCAAGTTATTCTGTGAGGGGCATGGTGAGTCCACAGAATTTTTATTTTTTGGCACAAGTCAGCGGAAATTGTTTATTTTTTTTTTTTTTTTTTTACAAAGTCTCATATTCCACTAACTTGTGACAAAAAATAAAATTTTACATGAACTCACCATACCCCTCACAGGATACCTTGGGGTGTCTTCTTTCCAAAATGGGGTCACATGTGGGGTATTTATACTGTCCTGGCATTTTAGGGGCCCCTAAAGCGTGAGAAGAAGTCTGGAATCCAAATGCGTAAAAATGCCCTGTGAAATCCTAAAGGTACTCATTGGTTTTAGGGCCCCTTTGCGCCCCCAGGCTGCAAAAAAGTGTCCCACATGTGGTATCGCCGTACTCAGGAGAAGAAGGGCAATGTGTTTTGGGGTGTATTTTTATATATACCCATACTTTGTGTGAAAAATATCTCTGTAAACGACAACTTTTAAAAATTTTATACAAAGTTGACAATTTACAGAGATATTTCTCTCACTCAACATGGGTATATGTAAAAATACACCCTAAAACACATTGCCCTACTTCTCCTGAGTACGGCGATACCACATAAGTGCCACTTTTTGCAGCCTGGGTCGCAAAGGGGCCCAAATTCCAACGAGTACCTTTAGGTTTTACATGGCGGCTCACAATTTAGCCCCGCCCAAAATGCCAGAACAGTAAACACACCCCACAAATGACCCCATTTCGGAAAGTAGACACCCCAAGGTATTCACTGAGGGGCATAGTGAGTCAGTCTGAGATTTTTTTTTTTTTGCCAGAAGTTATCAGAAATTGAAACTTTTTTTTTTTTTTTTTTCTCGGAAAGTGTCATTTTCCGCTAACTTGTGAAAAAATGATACATGAACTCACCAAGCCCCTCCGCGAATACTTTGGGGTGTCTTCTTTCTAAAATGGTGTGATTTGGGGATATTTATACTATCCTGACATTCTAGCACCTGAAGAAACATGACAGGCGCTCAGAAAGTCAGAGCTGCTTCAAAATGCCGAAATTCACTTTTTTGCACCAAAGTTTGTAAACGCTATAACTTTTACCCAAACCAATAAATATACACTTATTGGACTTTTTTTTATCAAAGACATGTAGAACAATAAATTTAGAGAAAAATTTATATAGAAATGTATTTTTTAGAAAAATTTTACAACAGAAAGTGAAAAATGTCATTTTTGCAAAAATTTCGGTAATTTTTGATTAATAGCAAAAAAAGTAAAAATGTCAGCAGCAATGAAATACCACCAAATGAAAGCTCTATTAGTGAGAAGAAAAGGAGGTAAAATTCATTTGGGTGGTAAGTTGCATGACGGAGCAATAAACGGGTAAAGTAGTGTAGTGCGGAATTGTAAAAAGTGGCCTGGTCATTAAGGGTGTTTAAGCTAGGGGGGCTGATGTGGTTAAAGGGCTCACCTATATGCTCCTTACTTTTAGATCAAGCCAGTCTGTCGTTATTTATCAGTTCCTGCTAAATGTTCTCCATCCTTGACAAATGATCCGCCACACAGTTAGGTTTTCTGGATGCAGTCTTGTAAGCCAGAATCAGGAGTGGATAAAAAAAATAGAGAAACTATAAAGGACAAGACAGGTCTCTTGATAAATGTTCTCCTATGTTCTTATGGAACCTTGCGACAGGAAGGGTCTCCATATGCACATATCTGCAGTAGCCTTGGATCATTTTTGAGGACCAAGGCTGTTGCACACACCATCCGGCTCCCCCATTTCTCCGCTAGGGTAGCCATTGCTCTCAGAGGACCAGTTTTTCAATAACCTGCAAATATGTCCAATCCCCTCTTCTCCTGGACTGACAGGGCCAGACATCTGTCTTCTTGGCACAAACTCAGTAGGAATCTTCTCTGCATAGGAAGGAGCAGCTCATCTACTGTGCATACACTGAGACAAAGAACCATGGTGTAGGTGCAAAAAGACAGGTCCAGATGAAATGCCTGGCCCTGTCAATCCAGGGGAAGTGGTGATAGGAAAAAAATAAAATGATCCTGGACCAGCGATTTCCAACCATTATTCCTTTTATTTATGTAAAACAATAAATAATAAAATCCAAAGGATGCTTTTCAGGAGCCTGCCCCTTCCTCAGATGCTGAATATCCAGGGAAAGGGGGGAGTGGCCATAACTGTAGGGTAATGACAAACTGGTGGTCTGAAGGCTATGAGCAGCCCCTCAGTGGTCCAAGAAGGTTATTTGAATATTAATATTTACTGACATTTCTTGAGAATCTGGCAATGTAGAATTTTGAATAAGGAATTTTTACTCAGCATTATCAACCCTACCAGGCAATTTTCCTAGTTTAATACAGTTGACCATGCATCATGTTGTTTCTAATGGGTTAACTGATGTGACACAAACATAAAAATCATAGTCATATGGCAAAGGTCAGAGCTGGAGATGTTCAGACAATACAGTAGACATGGACAGGATCACTGCTTGCAGTGGACAGAAAAAAAACTAAACAGAAAAAAACAAAACAGATCACAGACAGTAGCAGTCAAACAAAATATAGCCAAAGCACAGAACTTGAACACAATGGAACAGTTTGTTTAAGTCCAGAGTGAGAAATATACAATCATTGGTTGATGGTAGTTTCACCGGCTGGAACCACCACTACTGAAAGTAGGAATGTCCTGCACAATGCCGATACTGATTAGGCACTAGGCAGAGAACTGGAACACATACCCCTACAACAGAGTGGCACTAAAAAATTCTAAAGTGGCAGGGTAAACTACATTCATTATTCATATTATTTGATGTAATACACAATATTTTCTCAATATAATTCATTTGCTTACCAACATGTGAACCACTGCCAATCTAGAATAAATATATATGACATAACTTTCTCAGTTCTAACAATGGACATCTCTGTAGCTGTGGCTGCTTAACCAAGCTGAATGCTATTATTACACCAATTAATTGTTTTTTACCATAAGAAGTTGAACTCTACAGTTACAGGGGTCACCTAGTTATATTCAAGATAGAAGAGCTCCCTTAGGAACAGAGGAAGTGCAGCTTTAAATAGAAAGGTTATTAGCCCTAGACAGGAAACATCTGTAGGGTATGTGAATTCCAGACTACCTGTAGAAATCACTTCCTAAGTACAAAGACCAACATGACCCAAAAGTAAAACCTGCTTGCAAAAGATTATCTTGTGTCATAAAACTGCTGAATGTCAAAGAAAAGATTGTTCAAGTAAGTGAAGATTGTATAAATATTCATTTTATGCTGTTAAAATATTGATAACAATGCTGACAATTAACAGCATGACATGTTTGTGAAATTTCTGTTTTAATTCATCCATTCACTTCCACTAATTGTGCATAGACTCGGTATTGTAGTAAAACTTCTTAACAATCGGAATTCAATTATTTTACTTTCCAATGAAATGTAGATTGAAACACTATGGATTCTTATTTCTTGCTTCTTCTTGTTGAAAATGATGGAGAAGGTAGATGCAATGTCATGTAATGTAAAGTAACATTCAGAATCAATCTCTAGATGAGATGGTGGTGGCTTTTAGTTCAATCCTATGTCAAAATAAATAAGTGGAAACTTTAATACAAGGATCATAACCAATTCACATTGTACATAAATATGTAGCTAAAAACAAGTTACTTGCAACCAGCAATGAAGAGTAAAGTGAATAATCCACAAAGCAGTTTTTTTTTAAAATGTTCTGACTGCATTTCTAAAAATCTTATGACTGTTTCACCATTCTAAATAGCATCATTACAGCATCCAGCAGGGGTGTAGCTTGTAGGAGCATAGCATAGTCTCATGTGCTGGCATGAGGCAGGGGGTGCCAATAAGCCACTGTGCCAATGCCAGTGGATTTAGATACTCAGCCAGGCCTACCAACTTATTTTTTGAAGTTATGGTGTTCAACATATACTGATGAAAAATTTAATTTTTTTTTTTTATGTTTAAAAACACAAGAAAAAATATGGTATGCAAAAGTGAATGGTGGTATTAGAAAGTACAACTTGTCCCCCCAAAATACGAGATCTCATGCAGCAATGTGAATGGAAAAATATAAAGGTTATGGCTCTAAGAAGGCAGGAAGTAAAAAACTAAAAAAAGCACAAAGTCACTTGGTTCCTAACCCCTTCAACCACCGTGATGTACCTATATGTCACAGTGGTTGAGTGAATTTATGGCGCAGGCTGCTGCAGTGAGCCTGCTCCATATGCGGTGGGCTGTTGCTATACTATACAGCAGGCACTCGGTCACAATGACAGAGAATGGCTATCCAACCGAACCCCATCATTTAACCCCTCAGGTGCCGCGATTAACATGGAGCTCCCTCTGCCTTCAGATCAGAATCCCCGCAGTGAAATTGCAGGGCTCCAATCAGTTACCAAAATTATGAAAAACACACTATTTGCCCCTCATACAGCTCTGTGGACAGATATATAAAAAAGTAATGGCTGTCAGAAAATGATTTTTAGAATTTTACTTTCTTAAAAGTAGTAAGTCTATACAAGTTTGGTATCACATTATTCATATTGAGCTACAGAATAAGGATATCATATCAACTTTAGTACACAGTGAACACCGTGATGTGAAACCCCTAACAACCTTGGTGGAATTGTGTGGGGGGTTTTCAATTTAACCCCACAAAGATTTTTTTCCGTTTTCCAATCACACATGGTAAATTAAGTGGTGCTCTGAAGTAATATAACTTATCCCACAAAAAATAAGCCCTCAAATTTCTATATGAACGGAAAATTTAAAAAGTTATGGCTATTGGAAGGTGGGGAGGAAACAACAAAAATGCAAAACCAAAAATAGGCCAATACTTAAAGGAGTTAATTTTATACCATATATTTATCGAGGTGCATGTCCTGCATGCTGTTAAGGCTAGTATATGAGTTTAGACTGAATTTTATTAAAGACTTTTGAAATCAAGGGGGAGCTTTTGCACTAGTCTGCCTAATTGGATTGAATAGCAAGCTGGAGAGAATCCCACAGACATAAACTTCCGGTGTATTATAGGATACTCTAGTTTATTACCCAAAACAGCCCAGCAGTTATGTAAAAAGAGAAGAGTTGCATAGGGAGTTGACCACAATATATCCAATCAGCAAGCAGTCACCTTACCATTGATTTCAATTGTTATGATTTAACTGAAAAAAAAAAATCAAGCTGAGTTTTCATTTCTCAGTAGACTGAAACTTAATTCTTACTTGAGAATACAAAATCATACAAAACAGAAGATGATCAAAATTTAAGACCTGTAGGTAAGTACATACACGGACCGTGAGCCTTGACCTAGAACCCAGCCCACTTTCACTACCTACCTGCAGTACATGCTCTAGGTAGGAAGACTGCAACTGGTCGACAGCCCCTGCGCTACTTACATGCAGAAACACCAAAAGACAAAACAGCACAAAAACAGTGTTGCATGTAAATGGGTCAGAACCAGACAGGTTATGCAGTACCAGACGAGACACAGAGTGTGGTCAGAAGATAAGTCAAGATCAGAACCAGACAGAAAACGCAGTACCAATTGAGAGACTGAGAG
Organism: Bufotes viridis; assembly: GCA_033119425.1. Taxonomy (NCBI): domain Eukaryota; kingdom Metazoa; phylum Chordata; class Amphibia; order Anura; family Bufonidae; genus Bufotes; species Bufotes viridis. Next base: position 230,269,682 of record CM065589.1, read on the forward strand.
TGGTCAGAAGAAAGGCGGGGTCAATCCCTGAGCAATCCAATAAGCACAGGAACCAGGAACACAGCTAGTGAATCAGAGAATATCACTGGCACTGGTGTACGGCAAGGAAGGGGTTTATGGTGATGTCATCACATCAGCACGTATGTACTTATATAGTAACATAATAACATAGTAACATAGTATATAAGGCCGAAAAAAGACATTTGTCCATCAAGTTCGGTCTGTTATCCTGCAAGTTGATCCAGCATTGAACACGGCATCTGCGGAGTTCAATGTTGGGGGTGGCGAGATTGCTGCTCCCCATCATTGCCCCTGCTACATACAATGGAATGGGATTAGTGATGAAGTACTTTGTAACTAACTGAATTTCTTGTTGATGCTCAGCAAAGCAGCCAAATCTATTTTTTTATTTTATTTGCTCATCACTACCTGTTCCTTACACTCTGGGTTGTCTCCTGTGAAGTGGAGGAGTAGTGTAATTGCAAGTACTAGCTCCATTACACTAACACTTTCGAGATGAAGTGCAGTGTAATGAAGAGGAAGCAGCACTTGCATGGAACGCCACTCCTCTTCAAACAGTTGATCGGCAGGGATGTCGGGTGTCAGACTCCCACCAATCAGATATTAATCACCTATACTGATGATATGTCATCAATATATATTGCAGGCAACCTCTTCAAGGCTGTATTATACTGCCCCAATGTACAGGAAACACGAGTGATGATGGATGAGAACACATCTATCAGCATTCGTTTGCATCAGCCTGATTAGACAAGCAGATGAAAACTGAATGCGAGAGGAACAATTCATTCCTCCCTCTTTTGCTTCTATTCCTTATCTACAGCAAATCTAGGGCATCTTTCATCCTGATTCACTCTTTATCTTTACTTGTAAGATGCAGTTGTACATTCCATATACACTTGGATTCGCAGATTGGTTCCATTTCTACTTGCTGTAAGTCATAACAATCAGCAGTCTATGGCAATGGATCTTTTCCTGTCTCAAACCCTTGTATGAGGTTGTCAAGCCAAGCAGTTGGTGACAGTGTTTTGTCAAGATGTCGGTTCCACTTACTATATGCTCTATCCAGGAGGGGTCTTAATTAGTCCTTTGCAGTCCCAAAGCAGCCTCATTTCTGAACACACACTACTGAACTTCCTGTAGGAGAGTGTGTGTATTTGAATTGGTTATTCGGTAATTACTATTGATGACCTATCCTCTGGATAGGTCATCAATATCAGATTGGCAGGGGTCCGACACTAGGGACCACCCGATCAGCTGCTAGTAGAAGTTGAATGCTCTTGTTACATTTACTAGTTAGTTTGCGTATTGATTAAAAGCTGAAATTCTGAGCAATGGAGTCATAGATTTTGAAGACTCTTCTCTCTTGCATTGTTTGTATAGACTCTAAAGCTAGAGAGTGTGCTTTACATAAATTGAGATAAAAGAGAATAAATTGGCAAAGAAATGTCATAGTATATTACACTTTCCAGGAAGAGTGTAGGGGTGAAGAGCAGGACCTAGGGTGTGGTGAATTATGTAACACAGTTAATTATTGTTATATTCTATTTATTTAAAGTATGCAACATTTAAGCAATAGCAGTGCCTTGAGTGTTATTGTAACAATATGATTATGTGCCTCATCACAGTGTTGAAACCATTAAGTGTATTGTGCCTCTTACATTGAATACAACCATTAAGCATCCACTGTATCTGCAGTTGTGTTTAGCAAAGATGAACTGTTTGAACTTAATCTAGTCTGTAGTTGCCCAGTAAGCCACTTACTGTAAATAACCACCTTACAAGAGATAGCCAACAGCCCAACATCCCAGATACCTCACAGTGGTAGAAGTATACAGAGCCTTACCTATGTGTATAGTGTTAGGGCCCTTTTACATGGACCTCATGTAAACATACCACCAATAACCCGACAAATGAGCAAATGCTTGTTTGTTGGGTGATTGCATCATTTATCAGCCACTAAAAATCAAAGTTTGTCTGCAACAGATCAGCTTTTGTGAATCAGGTGAAATGAGGCCAACAAATAAAAACTCTATGAGAATGAACAACTGAATTACCTGTTTGTTCCCATACTAACGATGATTGCTTCAAGTAAATACAGATAACATACAAAAACTTGCATGCTAATATTGCCAATTGATACTCATTACCAGGCAAAATATTTACTGTGCAAAGGGACCCTTATTTCTTCTCTGTTAAACTGTCCCTTTCTACACAGCAAAGGTGAAAAATGAGCTAAAGAAAACAGGATGCCTTCTAGCGGCAGATGTGAACACTGAAAAGTTTTCTTTTTTTTTTTTTTTATAACGATTGTCACAAAATGTCAAGAATAAGAAAAGTTTTTAAAATATGCATGATGTATAGACAACATCTAGAAATTCAAAAGTTGCTACTAAAGTAGGGTTGCCAGTTGTTCATAAACAGTCTTTTTACAGACAGTCTGTAAAGGTGGGTTTAGACAGGCCAATAGAGCTGCTGATTGTTGAGAAGAAAGGGTTTCTTCCCGACAGTTGGCTGCTCGCTCAGCGAAGGAGGCTGTACATTTACATGCAATGATCTCCTTCACAGTATGAGGACGAGAGATTACTATAGTGATCCCTCTTCCTCATACAGAATCATTGTTTCTGGGCAGCAAATCACTTTTTAGACAACACAATTGGTGAGTGGCTGCACGAACGACAGGATCACCCAATGAACAAGCATTTTGCTTGTTTACCAAGTGATCGGAGGCACAATTAGATGGCCAAATTATCGGAGCAAGTGTTCCCGATAATCTGGACGATTATTAGTTTGTCTAAATCCACCTTAAAGATAGGGTCATTTTGTCCAGTGTCTGTAACAAAAACATAAATGCCTATAATTTAATGAAGGCTGCAAGAGCTAGTGCAGGTTATTATGAGTGTATGTATCATCATTTTACAGTTCATATTTGTATTTTGAGCTGTAGACAAATATTACAATGTTTATTATTCACTTTTGGTTTTCTATTTTTCCCTAAAAATCTTGTCTGTACATTCTGTTTAAACTGTCCAAAAGAAACAAAAAATTAAGATAGAATCCAAGACATTCAGTGTATCCTTTATTGTTAACTCGCAATGGGGAACTTTTAAAGTCGGGTGTGTAGGAGTCTGCATTGCCAAATTTATTAAATGTTGCACAGTGCTTGATAAATTTGGTGTATTTTTAAGTTCCACACTTTCATCATGAGATGTAACTTCACTTTTTACGCAACTCCTTTACTGGAGTAAGATTGCAACAATTCTTATAAGACCATAAGACCCACCTAGGTTTTTGAGGAGGAAAAAAGAAAAAAAAAATTTGAACCAAAAAATTTGCTTTTGGTGGGTTTTGAACTAATGGTGGTCTGTGGATGACACTATTATGGGGGATCTGTGGATTACACGGTTATGGAGGGGATCTGTGGATGACGCATTGTTATGGGGGACCTGTGAATGACACTGTTATGAGGATCTGTGGATTGCACTGTTATGGGGGATCTGTGGATGGCACTGTTATGGGGATCTGTGGATGGCACTGTGATGGGTGATCTGTGGATAGCACTGTTATGGGGATCTGTGGATGGCACTGTGATGGGGGATCTGTGGATGGCACTGTGATGGGGGATCTGTGGATGGCACTGTGATGGGGGATCTGTGGATGGCACTGTGATGGGGGATTTGTGGATGGCACTGTTATGGGGGGATCTGTGGATTGCACTGTTATGGGGATCTGTGGATGGCACTGTTATGGGGATCTCTGGATGACAATGTTATGGGGGGTTCTGTGGATGACACATATATAGCATCTTATACTATATACGTGTCATCCACAAATCCGCCCCATAACAGTGTCCCTCTAAATGAATGGGTTGGGGCCGGCATCTGGTGTTGTAATGGCAGCGGGGCCCGATGCAGTCACTGTATTCTATTACACCGGGCCCTGCTCACTGTAGTATTCATATGTAACGTGTAGGCATTAAACTATAGCAATCCTCTGCAGCACTCATTTGAAACTCCAATAGCAGGCAGGCCGGGTGGCAGCTTAATGTCACTCACTACATCACGTGCCTGCTCCCTTCATAAAGTGGGAGGAACAGGTGTGTGACAAAGTGAGTTACACTACCGCCTGGCCTGCCTGCTACGGGAGTTTCAAGTGAGTGCTGCAGAGGATTGCTATAGTTTAATGTCTACACGTTACATATGAATACTACAGTGAGCGGGGCCCGGAGTAATAGAATACAGTGACTGCACCGGGCCCCGCTGCCATTACAATTCCAGATGCCGGCCCCCAGCCCCTCCTCCCTCCCCTCTGATACATCGTCTGCTGTGCTGTGCAGCATCGCGGCCAGCGGTGTATCAGTGTTTGCAGAGTTAGCATTCGCCCCATAAGACACACTGCCATTTTCACATCACTTTTGTGAGTTTTATATGGCGAAAAATACGGTAAGTTGATGTTGATACATCTGGGTTAAATGAGCCTAACAGGTTTACCACACCAGCTTTGCTACCCACTTTCAAAACTGGAATGAAGAAATGAGTCGTGTAAAAAATTCTAAATGTTGCAAAAGTTTTGCGCAAATAGGTCTCAAAGCCCTATTTTGTGACTTTTTTTAAGCCTATTAGGACTTTGCTGCACATGGCTATGGTGCAAACTCAGCTCCTTAGTGGGCGCCATCTTTATGCAAGGCAAATGTCTCAATACATTACACTGGACTGATCACCAGCATCCTGGGCAATCCTCCTGTGGACCTAAGTGATAACAGTGTACTGAGCGCTAAAGGTCCAACCCAATATAGACCTCACTTAAGAGCCAATCACTTGCCACTGGTGTCTATTTCTTATGTGTTAATTCCCAAACAACCTATTAGACCTTATTGATGTGAGTACAATGATAACAAGGTTTACAATGAAATTAAGATTGAACAAGCAAATCTTTTGTATGTATACCGGATAAGCCATAAAAATAACTTTCTCTGCCAGTCCTAAAGAACCCCAGTTTAACACTTATGTCACATACCAATATATCACATTGCATACATACAGTGATATCTGTCAACATAGAGTTCCATTGTATAAAAGTATACGTTAATGCGTGTATATATATATATATATATATATATATAATTTGAATTTTTTTTGCAGGATGGAAAAGTCTAATGTGCTATGCTTTTCCATAATTTTTAAGGCCAAAACTTGATGTAAACCCTGCTTAAGAAACACTTTTTACACATTTGATTCCTATCTATGCTTACTTTGACATACTTACAGTATCAATAATAGAAAACATGTGGCAAAGTTTAATAACATCATTCAGTAAAAGTATGGTATGTATTTGACTCTTATTCGTACATCTCATTCCCGTTAAAATATATTGGCATACTTTTCTGGATATTATTCTTTCACAATTCTCCCATGAGCTATATGTTTTGGTTTGAAGATCAACTGTAATTGCACGTTTGAGTTGCTCACAAGTCAATTTTATCACCCAAGACCATTTTGAAATCAATAGCAAGAATGAGAAAATCAACTTTACTTAGTCAAAGCAGATATCAATACATAATTTGTCATTTTATTATGCCATGTGGTTTCCATTTAGCATAAGACCCTAGAAACTAGAACCAATATCCTCACACAAAAGCTGTTTCAAATTATGTGCAGCAAGTTTTTAAACACATTAGCAACAAGAACAAGCTGTCCTCATGCTAGCTGGCTGTGCTTTGTTCTTGATTGTGGAAAATCTTGCTTTAACTGTTCACTAATTTGATGCAGATCGCTACTGCACCAGCAGCTGCCTTGGCACGTGATTAAACACACAAGAAAACATTAGTTTTCCATATAAAATATTAACAGGACCAAAAGCCACAAAATTCCCTTTGGAAAATTCTTTTCAACCAAGCCAAAATAATAGATGCCTGCAAAAAATTACACCTTTCCCTTTTCCCTCCATACAATACACTTTACAAGTGATTTTATTCATGTTTTTGATGAAGGGCTTCAGAAGAAAACCAACTTTGATTTTCATTTGAATTTTCTGGGGAGTAGGGGAGATACAACTCAAGGAAATGTTAAATGGGGATGCACCAATGAAACGTGGTATTGTTTAAGTTTTAATATGATGAGCTGTCTACATATAAAAATGACTTTTCGGGCTAGATTTAAATGATTCATATAAATCTTAACTGTTCTTTGAAATGCGAAATATCAAAGATTGTATAGAGGAAGATGTGAAGTCTGTGTGTCTTTGAATTGGAAAATGCAGTCCTTTTTAAGTATTATTATTTATTGCTTGTCAAAAGAAAACTTGATAAATCTGAGTGTGCCTTGATTGAACACAGACATCGAAGATTAATTTTGTGATGAGAAAGTAATGGTGAAATCAACTGGAATACTGAGATGAGAGAAAAAAGCCTGAAAAGATTTTAAGTTGCAGAAAAAAGTGAAAATAATATACTTGAATTAATATTACTGTCCATTTGTAACTGTGTAAAGTAAATCTGTTCAGTTACTAAATAGTAATATACAATTACAAGCCAGAAACATATAATGGGTCATTTACTATCATAAATACGCCTATATTAGGCGTATTTCAACAATACATTGTGGTGCGAAGGTTATGTATACACCACAATCTGCTTTTCCCCACTCACGCCAGGGCGCGGAGTTGGCGAATACTGGGAACGGGCCGCCAGGCCCATCTCATTCACCATTTTCTACTCCTTTTTTAGGCATAGAAAACTGGTAAGCCAGCAAGGAAGCTGGCTTACATTTAGACTGGCGGTGGATATACCGAAGTTATGTGGAGGCCGGCGCCTCTACATAACTTCAGCTGATCCACTGCCAGAAAAAGAGCTTTTTAATGACCCCCATTCTTGTTATCAGTTGTATTATATATATTATTACACTCCTCAACATTAAGCAGGGACGCAAAATCAACGAGGCGATGTGAGGCGGTGGCCTCAGACGGTGCTATCCAGTGGCAGGTGGTGGGCAGAAATATGCAGGATTACACATCCACAACCAGCCCCTGCTATGAAATCGCTTCTCCAATTGCATCCTCCGTTCCATCTGCAAAGTGTCCTTTAGTCTCCAGACTTCTGTAGCAGGTAGCCAATTAGCAGCAGTGCTGGTGGTAACGTCTAATACTGCTGCCAGTCCTGCGGTCCCGCACACAGCAGCCTAAAGACATCATCAGAAGACTCCTCCTCCCAGCCTGCTCCTGGTCAGAGGAGCTGACATTGCAGTAAGAGCTGCTGGTGCCCTGTTAACCAGTGGCGTACACACAATCCATGGGGCCCAGTGTGAAACTGATCCATGGGGCCTCTCCTCATCGCCCCCCCCCCCCCATTTCTGAGAGAGCTGCTAAGGGCCATTTCAGCCCCAGTTTACTACTAAAATTAAACATTTTGGCTAAATAAAGTATATTACAAAAATGTTACCTATCACTTGCCCTACACTTTAGCAAAAAAAAAAAAATGTATATGGCAGTTACACTTTAAGCTTTGGGCTACTAAGGGCTCTTTCCGTGTGGCTAATCTGCTGCGTGAATGAGTGCCAAGCCCCATTCCGGACACAGAGACTCGGAGCAGTAACATGATTGACTGTGATCTTTTAACTACAAAATCACGGTGACAACATTATCTCACTGTGATTTTGTAGTAAAAAGGTCACAGAGAGGCACAGAGCATTATCAATCATGTCACTGCTCCATGTGTCTGCTGTCTAGAACGGGGTTTGGCACTCTTTCACGCAGCGGATTACCCGCACAGGATTCGCTCGTGTTAAAGAGCCCTAGGCCCAATGGTTACTCTCACCCAGTCCTAATAAAATCTGGTCCTACCTCATCCAAGGTGTCGCTGGAGTCGGCGCAATGTCCGCTGGATTCAGAACAAGGTCCCTGTGGTGAGAAAAAAAGAATAATCACATAAGGAAGGGATGGTGACTGCCCATGTGAAATCACCAGCAGGGGTCGCTGTGCTGGCCTGTAAGACTGTGCCATGCCAATGTATAGCAGGGTAATCTAGTGCTACCACACAGTACTAATGCCCACCTTGAGGCCCCTCACAGTACTAATGCTGACCTATGTTCCTGTCACAGTAGTTATACTCAGATATGTGCCCCCTCACAGTAGTTATGCCAAATATGTGCCCTCTCACAGTAGATATGCCAAATATGTGCCCCCTTACAGTAGTTATGCCCAGTTATGTGCCCCCTCACAGTAGTAATGCCAAATATGTGCCCCCTCACAGTAGTAATGACCAGAATATGTGTCCTCCTCAAAGTAGTAATGCCAGATTATGTGTCACCTCACAGTAATATGCCCAGATATGTGCCCCCTCACAGTAGATATGCCAGATTATGTGTCCCTTCACAGTAGTTATGCCAGATTATGTGTCCCTTCACAGTAGTTATGGCAGATTATTTGTCCCCTCACAGTAGTAATGCCATATTATGTGCCCCTTCACAGTATTTATGCCCAGTTATGTGTCCCCCTCACAGTAGTTATGCCCAGATATGTGCCCCCTCACAGTAGTAATGCCAAATATGTGCCCTTCACAGTAGAAATAACCAGAATATGTGCCCCTCACAGTAGTAAACAAGATTATGTGTCCCCTCACAGTAGTAATGCCATATTATGTGCCCCTTCACAGTATTTATGCCCAGTTATGTGCCCGGATCACAGTAGTTATGCCCAGATATGTTCCTCCTCACAGTAGTTATACCCATATATGTGCCCCTGCACAGTAGTTATAACCAGAATATGTGCCCCTCACAGTAGTAAACCAGATTATGTGTCCCCTCACAGTAGAAATGCCAGATTGTGTCCCCTCAAAGTAATAATGCCAGATTATGTGTCCCCTTACAGTAATATGCCCAGATATTTGCCCCTCACAGTAGTTATGCAAGATATTTGCCCCCCTCACAGTAGTTATGCCAGATTATGTGCCCCTCACAATATTTATTCCCAGTTATTTGCCCCCCTCAAAGTAGATATGCCCAAATATGTGCCGGGTTGTGCTCTCTCAGAGTGGTTATGCCCGATTATGTGCCCCTTCACAGTATTTATACCCAGTTATGTGCCCCCTCAAAGTAGATATGCCCAAATATGTGCCCCCTCAGAGTGGTTATGCCAGATTATTTGCCCCTTCAAAGTATTTATGCCCATCAACCCCCCCCCCCCGCCCCGCCCCCTGCCCCCAGTCAGCAGCCTTAGAAAAAAAAAAAACACATACTTACCTTCTTCCCTGATGACAGGCTCCCACACTCATCGCGCAGCCATTAGCGTGATGTAGGGCCAGCAGGGGAGCTCCTGAGCTTTAAAGATCAGTGAAGCAGGAAGGAGAGAGGTTTCCCTGCTTCACTATGGAAGCGAAATGCCGGCCAGCTGGGTGTGAGTGAGTGCTCCCAAACCCCCCCCACACACATTATACATGTAACGGAGCGCTCTGATGGGGCCCGAAATTGCCACTGTACTTCATGCGGGGCCCCATCAGAGCGCTCCATTACATGTGAGTACAGCGGTTTTTAACATGATTTAGGGTGGCCTGGTGGGGGGGGGGGTTGTTCCACAGGTAGCCAGGCCTCCTGGATTGTCGGGCCTGGCTGCGACCTCTGTATGTACGCCAGTGCTGTTAACTCTTACCCTCTTCTTTACACTGCTGCTGGTGTTTAAACAGCCAGAACTGGTGTAAATGATGCAGCTCTGTAGTCTGGGCCGAGGTCAAAGAGGGAGAAGGAGGTTGTCAGGAGATGCAGTGTTAGATCTGGCCTAGTACAGGGTGCTTAGTCCTGCCTTGTGCCTATCCCTCTAGCTGCAGGATTCTCTTCCACTGCATGATGTAGCCCCAAGAATGTTTATATGTATGTAATAACATGTGTGATTTTGTACTATGTGCCTGTATGTAATAACATGTGTGATGTACAGTATGTGCTTGTATGTAATAACATGTGTGATGTGCAGTATGTGACTGTATGTAATAACATGTGTGATGTGCACTATGTGCATGTATATAATAACATGTGTGTGATGTGTGGTATGTGTGGTATGTGTCTGTATGTAGTGATGAGCGGGAGGTGCCATATTCGATTTCGCGAGATTTCGCGAATATTCGATTGAATATTCGTCATATATTTGTCGAAATCGAATATTCGTCATTATGCTATATGATGCGAATGTTACGCGAATTTATATTCGCATTGCGAATTAAACTTAGAGCTGAGTTCCTAATGGTTGTAACTTGTATTGCTAGAATTGATGAAGATAACAAATATCACGAATATAGCACTATATTCTCAATCTTCGTTATATTCTAGCAATACAACCATAAGGAACTCAGCTCTAAGTTTAATTCGCAATGCAAACATATACTCGCATTGCGAATTCAACTTAAAGCTGGGTTCCTAATGGTTGTATTGTTAGAATATAACGAATATCATGAATATAGCACTATATTCTCAATATTCGTTATATTCTAGCAACGACCATTAGGAACTCAGCCCTAAGTTTCATTCACGAAGTGAACATATAATCACATTGCGAATTGAGCTTAGAGTCAATATTGCTAGAATATAACAAAGATGACGAATATCACGAATTCACAAATATAGCACTATTTTCTCAATCTTCGTTATATTCTAGCAATACAACAATTAGCAACTCAGCTCTGTTTCATTCGCGAAGCGAACATATAATCGCACTGCGAATTGATATTAGAGCTAAGTTCCTAATGGTTGTATTGCTAGAATATAACGAAAATGACGAATATCACGAATTCACGAATATAGCACTATATTCGCAATCTTCGTTATATTCCAGCAACAACCATTAGCAACTCAGCCCTAAGTTTCCTTCGCAAAGCGAACATATACTCACATTGCGAATTGATCTTAGAGCTAAGTTCCTAATGGTTGTATTGCTAGAATATAACGAAAATGACGAATATCACAAATTCACGAATATAGCACTATATTCGCAATCTTCGTTATATTTCAGCAACAACCATTAGCAACTCAGCACTAAGTTTCCTTCGCAAAGCGAACATATACTCGCATTGCGAATTGATCTTAGAGCTAAGTTCCTAATGGTTGTATTGCTAGAATATAACGAAGATGACGAATATCACGAATTCACGAATATAGCACTATATTCGCAATCTTCGTTATATTTCAGCAACAACCATTAGCAACTCAGCTCTAAGTTTCCTTCGCAAAGCAAACATATAATCGCATTGCGAATTGATATTAGAGCTGAGTTCCTAATGGTTGTATTGCTAGAATATAACGAAAATGACGAATATCACGAATTCACGAATATAGCACTATATTCGCAATCTTCGTTATATTCCAGCAATAACCATTAGCAACTCAGCTCTAAGTTTCCTTCGCGAAGCGAACATATACTCACATTGCGAATTGATCTTAGAGCTAAGTTCCTAATGGTTGTATTGCTAGAATATAACGAAAATGACGAATATCACAAATTCACGAATATAGCACTATATTCGCAATCTTCGTTATATTTCAGCAACAACCATTAGCAACTCAGCTCTAAGTTTCCTTCGCAAAGCGAACATATACTCACATTGAGAATTGATCTTAGAGCTAAGTTCCTAATGGTTGTATTGCTAGAATATAACGAAGATGACGAATATCACGAATTCACGAATATAGCACTATATTCTCATTCTTCGTTATATTCTAGCAATGCAACCATTATCAACTCAGCTTTAACTTTCATTCGCAAAGCGAACATATAATCGCATTGCGAATTGATCTTGGAGCTAAGTTCCTAATGGTGTATGGCTAGAATATAACGAATATCGCAATGCGAATAATTCAGGTTATATTAATCGCATTACAACTTAATCAAATTTGTGAGATCGTGATTCTTACATCCGACAGTACATTTTAGCATGGAGGCGTTCCCATGCACACGGGAAGTTGGCAGAAGCGGCAATGGGCATTGACTGGAGCGGGCAGGGAGCCAGGAATCCTCCGGACAGGTAAGAACAGCTTTTGGGAAGTGAGAAGACAACCAGAGAGCAACAAGGAATAACAGCAAAAAAAAAGAATAATAAATCGAATATTCGAAATAGCAATAATACCGCTATATTCGCAATATTCGCGAACTATCGAAGTTGCGATATTCGCGATAAAAATTCGCTATTCGAATATTCGCGCTCAACACTATCTGTATGTAATAACGTGTGTGATGTGTACTAGGTGCCTGTATGTAATAACCTGTCTGATGTGTACTATGTGCCTGTATGTAATAACCTGTGTGAAGTATACTATGAGCCTGTATGTAATAACATGCGTGATGTGTACTATGTGCCTGTATGTAATAACATGTGTGATGTGTAGTATGTGTCTGTATTGTGGCTGTGGGTCTGCCGGAGGGCCATATAAGGGGCATTGAAATGTTGTATCTCACCCAGAGGAGCCTGAGTGAGAACAGGAAAGGCTGGGAAAATTGGTTTTTCCCACTGTCTGCAGCAGCCAGGCTGGTAATTAAGACAATTAGCAGCAAGCTGAGGAGCTCAGGTAAAAGGTGGGCTGAGCTCCTCAATTAGGGCTCCCTGTCTGGCGAAGGAGCAGGCTGCATCAAGGCCTGTGGGATCCAGGACCCTCCAACCCTGTGTAGGGTAAGCACCATTTTCGGGAGCTGGGTAGTAGACCCAGATCCCGATAGAGAGGGAGAAATACTGTATAGTCAGTGGCCAGAAGGCCGAGGATTTGTGTTTATGATTTGTTTGGACTGCTGTTAAAATGACATTAAAGCTGGTTGTGGCCAGTTTGCATCCAGATCTGCAGTGTTGGAGTGGCTTCTTGAGGTGTGCCAAGATGAGAAGACAGCGATCCTGGAGAGCTAGGTGACCCTGAGTTGTGACAGTATGTAATAACCTGTGATGTGCAGTATGTGCCTGTATGTAATAACATGATTCACTGTATACTGAGTATGACGCTGACTAGTGAGGTGTGAGATAGTTTCTCTATCTAGGCAGTTAGGGTGAGTGTGTGCTGTATCAGTTGCTAAAGGCTTGAATTAACCGTCCTCCAAACACACTCAGTGTGTATTATTGCTTAGGGCGCTCCTATGCCTTGCTTAATTAGCAACGCACGTATTCACCCTATATGGTGTTGTCCTGCTATCAGGCTGTGATTTCTGAGAATAGGGGTAATTTCTGCACCCTTCAGATTACTCACTTACCTGCCCAAGTGATAGCAGTGACACACCACTGTGGTTGTATATCCCCTCTGGGGAGTTGGAGTTCCAACAGTAACTCATACATTTGAGCTTCCCTGGCACCTACCCATAATTTATTTGTTTACAATCCGCTGGATAGAGTACCGATTGATATAGGGGTTACATCCGTATTTTTTGCATTTTTTTGTTTTTTGACCTTTGACCTTTCCCCAATCATTATTTTAATGTATTTTGAATAAAGATATATTTTAATAACGTTCCCAATATACAGTGAATTTTATTAATTAGGGACGTCTACCTAATCTGCTTTGGTCTTTCCGTGAATTATGTAATAACATGTGTGATGTGTAGTATGGGCCATTTCAATTTTCGCCTCAGGAGGCAGAAAGGCTAGGTGCACCCCTGGCCGTAAGCCTATACAAATTGAGGAAGTTGCAGGTTTCGCTAAGATCTGCAAATTACCACATTTTAAAGCACCTATTTCCAATCCGTGGCATGTGGGAGGGACATAAAAGTCGGATTGAAATCAAAGTCTTTAGTCACAAGAAATCTCAAAAATCGGATCAAGTTGTGTGGTATAATTGCGTGATGCTTTGTGTTTGTTGACTTGACAGATATCATCACTTGTCGGAAACTGAAAGGGACATAATTCTTGAATTGAGTGACCATGGTCTATCACTCATAGGTTGCTATGCTCCTAGGTTGAGATGTCTGCGCTGTTCAATATTGTGTGTCCCAGTAGTTCGGAGAACAACAACAAAGTGGAACCAAAGACAGAGGTTCACAGTCGGATCGTCTTGTCAAAAGAATGGTGCATAGTGATCCATTCTGTACTGCAAGTAAAATTGGACATCACATCCCAACCCTAGAGCTGGAAGCAGTGTCTACACAAACCATCTGATGGTGCTTGCTTTACATTGGACTATGAGCCAGATGATTAGCTACAGGTGTTCCATTGACCTCTTGCCATCAAGTCTCAAAGTCTATCATGGTGTACACCAAGATGGCACTAGAGGCAGAAATGGAGGTCTAGCCTTTTTAGCTATGAGTTCCACTTTTGTCTTTATTGCAATGATAGAGGGAGATTGGTCTGGAGACGGCATGTGCAATGTCATGAAGAGGTCGTCACAAGGGAATACCACACTGGTCCTACTCCCAGGATTATGGTGTAGGGTGGCATAATGTAAAATAGTTGGACCCCTCCTGTCTTCATTTCAGGTACACTGAACACCCAGCATTAAATTGATTTGGTCAAGGAACAGTTATTTCTCCAAAGCATCCTAGGAGCCATTTTTCAACAGGACAAAGCCAGGCTGCATGTTACTTGAGTTACTGTGACCAACTTCTATAACCTAAACATGCTACCATGGCCTGCAGCATTTCCAGACTTGTCTCTCATTAAGCACAAAGGTAGCAGCCAGCAGCGGATCTTAAAGATTTGCATGCCTAAGTGCATTCAACATGGCAGTACAACCAATAATAACCTCATGTCAAGTGAGTGTATTTCTTGCTCTCATACTTAATACTGAATAAATTGAGGTGTTTCAAATATTTTCTTTACATTTTTTAAATAATTTGCATATCATTAACATGTTATTGATCCTGTGATTTCCATAATTCCATGACTTTTCCTTTTTAGTGTTGCAATTTTTATGCTGAGGACTGTATATTTTGCAATGATAACCTAGTATTTTTATTGTAATTTTAATATTGCCTTATCATATTACCGCTGGCATAATTGCAAAGAAGCACTGTAATCTCGCACAGGCGCACTCCATACAGTAGTCTATGCCTATGTGGACTACTGGCAGAGGCATCGTCGAGCAAAGTGCGCATGCGCCGTCTTCCAGCACACCTCGCTTTTTATATATAGTGTCGGCAATGTGCGGTCAGCAAATTGCGGAACGCACATAGCCAATGTCCGTGTTTTGCAGATCCGTGGATCCGCAAAACACACACGGACGTGTGAATGGGGACTTAGGGAGAATGTCTACTCATGGTGCAATATTAAGACAGCATATTGCAGTTTAGGCACTACCTATGGCTACAGATTATAGACCCACAAGAACTCTGTGTGCCACTATAAAATTCTTTGTAGAGACATGTAGCAGTTCGAGGTAGAAATTGTTCTTCCCCAAGTACTTTGTATTGGTCATCGAAATAGGCTGATACAAATGAGACATTTATTATTGATTGGCTCTTGTACAGCCTATAAAATAAACACTAGTGTATAGATTTAAGTAAAACTAATTAGTTAGTGGTGATATATGTTAACCAGGACTTGTGCGATAGTCCAGGCAAAATTCTGTAATGGAATTTATGAACTCTCTCAAGGACAGAGTTAAAGCTCCTCCCTGCAAGGTCTCCAAGAAGAATCCTGTCACTGAGATCAATAAAGCAGGGTCAAAGTGGCAGTATTCTTAAATGGGCTTTATTTTAAAATAAAATAACAATAAATATCGAAGCAATTTGTGACACATTTTAGAGGCAATTAGCCTCGTTCTTATGACACAGTGGGTGCAGCAATAATAACATTTTTTATAAACTATTGTTCATATTTTTATTTTTATTTTTTAATATGTAATTTAGATTTTGCAGTCATTAGGCCATAGATAATTTTAGTGATAGCAGTTTCACTCAAACTGTTTGGTCAGAATCTAGACTGTAACTTTGAAGCCAGAGGAATAATCTGAAGACTATTGAAGCTGAGTGAGAAAAATAGAAAAAGAAAAATAGAAAAATAGTATAGCAGGTTTTCTGTCAAATCAATCATCCACACAGATCTTTTTGGCAGAAGAAAATAAAGTATTTTCCACAGAGAGTCTTCCAATTAATGTACTTGATATAAATCAAGCTTTCAAAGAACTAAATAAAACTTACAAACGATACATTAGGTCAATATGGGAAATTACCAGTTTAGAGACATATTTACAACAGAATATTGTATATAGAGGTATGTGAATTACACCAAACTCACACCAAGAAGATCCAGAGTTTATTAAGGTGTGGGAAGCAGTATATGCTGTTACACAGTTAATATTTACATTAATGTAGATGGTAATTTATACAGTTCCTTCTTTTGAACCATTTCCTATGGATGTTTTTATGGTAAGTTATATGCTGCCATCTAGTGGCCTTTTTTTGTTAATGTACTTGTTTTTCATGTTCCTTTCCCTGAGATCTATGACTTATTTCCTTTCAATGCTCCACCCTTCTTCTGGAGTACATCACTTCCTGTGTCATGGATGCAGCTAACAGGCCACATGTAACAGGGACACATACATTCTTCATGGTACGCTAAAGAAAGTATCATCTTTTTACAGCATAATACTGAGATCTATTCATTCTACTGTCTGATGTACAGAATAAAGCAACTTGTAGATGAACACGGTATTGGTGAGTTCAGCTATCTGATGAGGATTGTCTGCAGTGATTATATCTGCTTATTCAGGCCAGACATAGAGGTCTTACAAGGGATAGATCGCTATCACAACAATTGGAGTCAGAATAGTCAAAAGCATAGAATTCCTACAGCCTGCTGTGTATATGTGTGTGCCTAATCTGCAATCAAGCTCAGTGCCATCCGCCATCTTGTGAAAGCACATGGTCACACAAGCTTACTGCAGCTCAAGTGAATGTTGAAAACTGTTTCTCTACATTGAACTGTGTTACCTCACCTATCTAAGCTGCTGTTCGTCTTCTTAAAGAGAGAGTACCATTTTTCGCAAGACTGTAAAAATGTCTAGACAAGGCTCTGAACACTCTTATGTCCGAACCAACATAGATACATCATGCATCTGAACCGGCAGATTTACAGGGAGCAGATTCTGCAGATATTACCGAACAGAGTGTAATACCCAAATGTACAATAAAACTGACACAGAAACTCAGGGAAAACTATGAAGACACTATAGCAGAGTTCTCCAGTAATCTGTCAGACCTCTGGGACATTGCATGTCAGTTTTGTCCCACTTTAATAATCAACTGACAATCAGCTGAATTAAGAGACTCTATAGATCGCCTATTTGCTGTGTATGAACACTACCAGCGGCTCACAAAATACTCAGCTTTCTTGCAGGACTCTAATATAGAGGATTCTTCAGCAGAACTGACCAGGACTGATGCACTGAACCAACAAAGCGATCTCGCAGTGCAAAATGCTTTAAGTTTAAGGCAGAACACAGCATTACTAAACTGCAGGAGACCAGATATCACAGATCCACCTCAACCAAGCACACTGCACTTTCTTCTAGATCCTCCTTCTCCAGAAGTTCTAGATTAAGCGACAAGCTAATAGAGGCCTGCGCTGATGCCAAATAAAAAAAAGTGCAAAGATCTTCTACTAGAAAGGAAGCAGAGGTAGAAGCACACAAGGCAGCTCGACATGCTGAGATGTCTGCTCATTAAGCAGAAGAAGAAGCATGCATGCAAGGTATCTCAACAAGCTGAGATGGAAGTTCAAAGAGTAGCTCATCAAGCCGAGATGGAAGCTCAAAGCAAAGCTCTCCAAGCGCAAATGGCTGCTCAACAAGCAGAGGCAGATTCACAAATAAAGATTCTAAAAATGGAAGGGGAGGAAGAAGCTTCCCTAGCAAGGCTGAAAGTCCTTGAACATGCAATGGGACAAAGTTCTAATTCAGGCTGCCTTATCCCAGCAGAACTGGAAGATCCAGTTGAACGCAACAGTGAATACATACTAAAGCATAACATTTGCAAAGATACAAAGTCATCTCATGTACCCCCTACTAACAACACCCTTCTGACTCTCAACACAAAGACCTCTCAGCTTTATGTGCCTAAGCCTCTCCAAGTCTACAACACAAGTACATCTACTCAGCAAACCACATCACCTCCTGCCAACAACACGGTGACTTCAGTGACAAGCCACAGCAATCACAAGCCTTAGAGACTACACCACAGTTAAACATCATTTTACCCTGGTAAACCTCACCCGACCTCACCAGAGAACTTTCACACCCTAGGGATTCCACAAGATACTTTGGAACCAAAGATTGAGAGATCAGACTTGAATGACCAGATATATGGTACGCCGTGAGCTCATTAACACCAGCCTCTCAAGGTTTGACGACTATCCAGAGAGCTACCGGACCATGAGATCAACCTTCAAGGCTACTATTGATGATCTCAACCTTACTTCAATGGAAGAACTTGATCTGCTCAGATGCAGGTCTTGTTGCTGCATGGGCCAGACTTGAGCAAGCCTATGGTAGATATGAAGCCATAGAAAGTGCTCTATTCAAGAGACTGCAAAACTTCCCAAAAATCGGGAACAAAGAATATCGCAAGCTCCAAGATCTAAGTGACCTACTCATGGAGCTAGAATTGGCAAAGAAAGACCCACGTCTACCTGGACTAAGCTTCCTGGACACCGCTCATGGTGTCAACCCAGTGGTGTCTAAACTGCCTAACAGCCTGCAAGAGAAATTAGCACAACTGGGCTCAAAGTACAAAAGAGACTATGACGTATCCTTTCCTCCACTCTCATACTTTTGCAGGTTCATTAGTAGAGATGAGCGAACACCTGGAAGTTCGGGTTCGGGAAGTTCGGCCAAACTTCCCGAAAGTGTTCGGGTTCGGGATCCGAACTTGACCCGAACTTTATCCCGAACCCGAACCCCATTGAAGTCAATGGGGACCCGAACTTTTAGGCACTAAAAAGGCAGTAAAATAGTCCAGGAACGGGCTAGAGGGCTGCCAAAGGCATCAAAATGTAGGTAAATCCCCTGCAAACAAATGTGGATAGGGAAATGAATTAAAATAAAATAAATAAAATTTAACCAATATCAATTGGAGAGAGGTCCCACTGCAAGGAATCATGCGTCATATTACCCAACACTGGAGAAGGCCACTTTCAGTTATTTTGGCCCCAGCACCCAGACAGAGGAGAGAGGTCCCACAGCAAGAATCATGCGTCATATCACCCACCACTGGAGAAGGCCACTTTAAGTTATTTCAGCCCAGCACCCAGACCGAGGATACAGGTCCCACATCAAGGAATCATGCGTCATATCACCCACCACTGGAGAGGGCCACTCAGTTATTTCGGCCCCAGCACCCAGACAGAGGAGAGATGTCCCACAGGAAGGAATCATGCGTCATATCACCCACCACTGGAGAAGGCCACTCAGTTATTTCGGCCCCAGCACCCAGACAGGGGAGAGAGGTCCCACAGCAAGGAATCATGCGTCATATCACCCAGCACTGGAGAAGACCACTTTCAGTTATTTCAGCCCAGCACCCAGACCGAGGATACAGGTCCCACATCAAGGAATCATGCGTCATATCACCTACCACTGGAGAAGGCCACTTTCAGTTATTTCAGCCCAGCACCCAGACCGAGGATACAGGTCCCACATCAAGGAATCATGCGTCATATCACCCACCACTGGAGAAGGCCACTCTCAGTTATTTCGGCCCCCCCACCCAGACAGAGGAGAGGTTCATTTAACTTTGGGTTGCATCGCAAGATCATGGTAAAGTTAAAAAAATGAGCATTCAATAAAGAAGTGCCCCGGAGTACAAGAATACATGGTTGAGGGGGAGGCAGTTATAAATGTCTATTCTGCACAAGGGAGGCACAGGTCCTGTGGGATCCATGCCTGGTTCATTTTTATGAACGTCAGCTTGTCCACGTTGGCTGTGGACAGGCGGCTGCGTTTGTCAGTAATGACGCCCCCTGCCGTGCTGAATACACGTTCAGACAAAACGCTGGCTGCCGGGCAGGCCAGCACCTCCAAGCCATAAAATGCTAACTCTGGCCACGTGGACAATTTGGAGACCCAGAAGTTGAATGGGGCTGAACCATCAGTCAGTACGTGGAGGGGTGTGCAGACGTACTGTTCAACCATGTTAGTGAAATGCTGCCTCCTGCTAACACGTTCCGTATCAGGTGGTGGTGCAGTTAGCTGTGGCGTGGAGACAAAACTTTTCCACATTTCTGCCATGCTGACCCTGCCCTCAGAGGAGCTGGCCGTGACACAGCTGCGTTGGTGACCTCTTGCTCCTCCTCTGCCTTCACCTTGGGCTTCCACCTGTTCCCCTGTGATATTTGGGAATGCTCTCAGTAGCGCCT
Organism: Bufotes viridis; assembly: GCA_033119425.1. Taxonomy (NCBI): domain Eukaryota; kingdom Metazoa; phylum Chordata; class Amphibia; order Anura; family Bufonidae; genus Bufotes; species Bufotes viridis. The sequence goes on from CM065589.1 coordinate 230,289,999, forward strand.
CTACCAGCGTGCGCTTGTACTCGCGCATCTTCCTATCACGCTCCAGTGCAGGAAGTAAGGTGGGCACATTGTCTTTCTCCTGGGGATCCAGCAGGGTGGCAACCCAGTAGTCCGCACACGTTAAAATGTGGGCAACTCTGCTGTCGTTGCGCCAGCACTGCAGCATGTAGTCGCTCATGTGTGCCAGGCTCCCCAGAGGTAAGGACAAGCTGTCCTCTGTGGGAGGCGTATCGTCATCGTCCTACGTATCCCCCCCAAGCCACGCACCAGTGATGGGCCTGAGCTGTGCCGGGTGCCACCCCGCTGTGAACCTGCTTCATCCTCATCCTCCTCCACCTCCTCCTCATCCTCCTCGTCCTCCAGTAGTGGGCCCTGGCTGGCCACATTTGTACCTGGCCTCTGCTGTTGCAAAAAACCTCCCTCTGAGCCACTTCTAACAGACTGGCCTGAAAGTGCTAAAAATGACCCCTCATCCTCCTCCTCCTCCTGGGCCACCTCCTCTTCCATCGCCCTAAGCGTTTTCTCAAGGAGACATAGAAGTGGTATTGTAACGCTGATAACGGTGTCATCGCCACTGGCCATGTTGGTGGAGTACTGGAAACAGCGCAACAGGGCACACAGGTCTCGCATGGAGGCCCAATCATTGGTGGTGAAGTGGTGCTGTTCCGCAGTGCGACTGACGCGTGCGTGCTGCAGCTGAAACTCCACTATGGCCTGCTGCTGCTCGCACAGTCTCTCCAGCATGTGCAAGGGGGAGTTCCACCTGGTGGGAACGTCGCATATGAGGCGGTGAGCGGGAAGGCCGAAGTTCAGCCCCACCGGCAGAAACCCCTCATCGGTCTGTTGTTCAATACCCCGCCACAACTCCTGCGCGGTGTGGGGCCTGTCCCCCAAACATATGAGTTTCAGAATGGCCTGCTGACGTTTACCCCGGGCTGTGCTGAAGTTGGTGGTGAAGGTGTGTGGCTGACTAGATGAGCTGGTGGAAGCAGAGGAGGAGGAAGCCGAGTAGGAGGAGGAGGCTACAGGAGGCAAAGAATGATGCCCTGCGATCCTTTTCGGCGGAAGGACGTGTGCCAAAGAACTCTCCGCCTGCGGCCCAGCCGCCACTACATTTACCCAGTGTCCAGTTAGGGAGATATAGCGTCCCTGGCCATGCTTACTGGTCCATGTATCTGTGGTTAGGTGGACCTTGCCACAAATGGCGTTGCGCAGTGCACACTTGATTTTATCGGATACTTGGTTGTGCAGGGAAGGCAAGGCTGTCTTGGAGAAGTAGTGGCGGCTGGGAACAACATACTGTGGGACAGCCATGGACATCAGCTGTTTGAAGCTGTCTGTGTCCACCAGCCTGAATGACAGCATTTCAAATGCCAGCAGTTTAGAAATGCTGGCATTCAGGCCCAGGGCTCGAGGGTGTCTAGGTGGGAATTTACACTTTCTCTCCAAGGTTTGTGAGATGGAGAGCTGAACGCTGCCGTGTGACATGGTGGAGATGCTTGGTGACGCAGGTGATGTTGTCGGTGGCACATCCTCTGTTTGGTGGGCGGCAGGTGCCAACATTCCTCCCGAGGCGGAGGAAGAGGCCAAGGCAACAACAGAAGAGGGAGCAGGTGGAGCCAGAGTGAGTTCCTTGCTTTTAAGGTGTTTACTCCACTGCAGTTCATGCTTTGCATGTAGATGCCTGGTCATGCAGGTTGTGCTAAGGTTTAGAACGTTAATGCCTTGCTTCAGGCTCTGATGGCACAGCGTGCAAACCACTCGTCTTGTCGTCAGCACATTGTTTAAAGAAGTGCCATGCCAGGGAACTCCTTGAAGCTGCCTTTGGGGTGCTCGGTCCCTGGTGGCGGTGGCCAGTAGTAGGCGAACTCTATTGGAGGCGGCTGTTCTGCTTTTGCCCCCTGCTCCCTCTTTTGCTACGCTGTTGGCTCGGTCTCACCACTGCCTCTTCCTCTGATTCCTCTCATTCCATGTGGGGTCTAGGACCTCATTGTCCCCTGCATCGTCTTCCACACAGTCTTCCTCCCTGACCTCCTGTTCGGTCTGCACACTGCAGAAAGACGCAGCAGTTGGCACCTGTGTTTCTTCATCATCAGAGACGTGCGGACTCCGATGAGGTGGTATTACCATGTCCTCATCATCAGGAAACATCAGTGGTTGTGCATCAGTGCATTCTATGTCTTCCACCACTGGGGAAGGGCTAGGTGGATTCCCTTGGGAAACCCTGCCAGCAGAGTCTTCAAACAGCATTAGAGACTGCTGCATAACTTGAGGCTCAGACAGTTTCCCTGATATGCATGGGGGTGATGTGACAGACTGATGGGCTTGGTTTTCAGGTGCCACCTGTGCGCTTTCTGCAGAAGACTGGGTGGGAGATAATGTTGTAAACATGCTGGATCCACTGTCGGCCACCCAATTGACTAGCGCCTGTACCTGCTCAGGCCTTACCATTCTTAGAACGGCATTGGGCCCCAACTAATATCGCTGTAAATTCTGGCGGGTACTGGAACCTGAGGTAGTTGGTTCACTAGGACGTGTGGCTGTGGCAGAATGGCCACATCCTCTTCCAGCACAAGAGGGTACACTAACACTACCACGACCGCGTCCGCGTCCCTTACTAGATGTTTTCCTCATTGTTACCGTTCACCAAGCACCACAATAAGAAAAAAAATATTTGGCCCAATGTATTGATTTCAAATTCAGGCCTTTTTTTACAGGCACCTAACACTATCTGCCTATTTATTTATGTAGCGTATTACACTAATCCAGGCACAGCAGTAACCACTGATTTAGGGGAATATCTCTTTTAGGGCTAGTATTTAGGCCCTGGATGAAAGGTATCCTTTTATGGACAGATTTACAATTGGCCTGCAACAGCTCGAACACCAAATTCAGGGTATTGCTATTTTGGGCAATTGAATTTAACCCCAGAACAAAATATATGTTTTGGCGGACACTATTATACTTTGCCAGCCACAGCTGAAACCACTGATTTTTGGTATTGCTATTTTGGCAATTGAATTTCACCCCAGAACAAAATATATGTTTTGGCGGACACTATTATATTTTGCTAGCACAGCTGAAACCACTGATTTATGGTATTGCTATTTTGACAATTGAATTTAACCCTTGAACAAAATATATGTTTTGGCGGACACTATGAATCTTGGCCTGCAACAGCTGGGACACCTGATTCAGGGTATTGCTATTTTGGCAATTGAATTTCACCCCAGAACAAAATATATGTTTTGGCGGACACTATGAATCTTGGCCTGCATCAGCTGGGACACCAGATTCAGGGTATTGCTATTTTGGCAAATGAATTTCACCCCGGAACAAAATATATGTTTTGGCGGACACTATTATATTTTGCCAGCCAGAGCTGAAACCACTGATTTATGGTATTGCTATTTTGGCAATTGAATTTCACCCCAGAACAAAATATATGTTTTAGCGGACACTATTATACTTTGCCAGCCACAGCTGAAACCACTGATTGATGGTATTGCTATTTTGGCAATTGAATTTCACCACATAAAATAATCTATCCTTTGCCAGACAGCAGACAGTATTATACTTGGCTAGCCAAAGTTGGAACACCAGATTTAGGGGATTGGTATTTGGGCAATTGTATTTAACCCCTTAATAAAATATAGAAATTGCTATCCTGAGTTTCTAGGGGTGACAATTAGCACAGCCAAGCCCCTGATGTAGGATATAGCAAAAAAAAAAAACTAGTATTGATGGATTGATGGACTTGGTGGCAGCTTTTTCTTGTGCACCACAAGTCACAAAATGGCCGCCGATCACCCCAGAAAATAAGTGACAGAAAAACGCTCTGTGCAGCCTAAAAACCAGTGAGCAAGTAACTAGCAGAAGTTCAATCATTCACAGCTGTAGATCGATCCGTTCATTAGGTGCTGTTGCTGACTTTTCCCTGCCTAATCTCGCCCTCACAGAAGCTGCGTCCTCTCCCTACACTAATCAGAGCAGTGTGACGAGCGGCGCTACGTGACTCCAGCTTAAATAGAGGCTGGGTCACATGGTGCACTTGGCCAATCACAGCCATGCCATTAGTAGGCATGGCTGTGATGGGCTCTTAGGGCAAGAAGTAAAATGCTAGCTGATTGGCTGCTGTGCAGCCCTTCAGAAAGCGGGAAGTAATCGCCGAACAACGAACCCGAACCCGAACTTTTTTGAAAATGTCCGGGTTCGGGTCCGTGTCCCGGACACCCCAAAATTTGTTACCGAGCACCCTAGCACAATGGAAGTCAATGGGAGAACCCGAGTATTAAACCAGGCACCCTCTGCTCTGAAGAGGAGAGGGTGTCTGGTTCACAGAAAAAGGAAACAAAAAAAAAAAAGAGGGGAGGGTGTCGGGATTCTAGTTCGGCTTAGGAGTCCCTGCTCTGACTTCATTTATAACTATGTCCATATATAGAGTCAGTTCTTGGGGACATCCCTGTGTATTTAAATTTAATTTAGCCTCTATTTAGAAAAAAAGAAACATAGAATGTGTCGACAGATAATAACCATTTGGCCCATCTAGTCTACCCAATATGCTGAATACTATGAATAGCCCCAGGCCCTATCTTATATGAAGGATGGCCTTATGCCTATCCCATGCATGCTTAAACTCCTTCACTGTATTTGCAGCTACCACTTCTGCAGGAAGGCTATTCCATGCGTCCACTACTCTCTCAGTAAAGTAATTCTTCCTGATATTACTTGTAAACCTTTGCCCCTCTAATTTAAAACTATGTCCTCTTTCTATGCAGAAGATTGCTGTGCAGTGTGTCGGTAGCTTAGAAGTCCCTGTATTCCTATACAGTAGAAGTCTCATATTTTATTTTTGTTTAGTGATTGGCTATGCAGCTATATAGTGTAGTAGTTCAAGTTCTGGGCTGTGATGCACAAACTGTGAGTTCAAATCCCATCGCAAACTTTTTCAGAAATAGAGGCTAAACTTAATTTAAATATATATATATATATATATATATATATATATATATATATAGTCAAAAAAGTAGAGCAGCACACGGAAATAGTGCAAAAAGCTGTTGTTCTTTATTCACACATCAGTGCAGGCGACGTTTCGGCTCTAAACATGAGCCTTTCTCAAGCAAATCCAAAGAGACAATGTCAAGTATTTAAAGGGTAAGTGCAAGCAAACTTCATATCATGTGACCTTGTAATCAGACTGACAATTAACTCATACATTGCCAGAATAAACAGTGGGTACATATAAATTCATATACAATGTCATAAAGTGTACTACAAATAATATGTAAGGGGGGCACTCACTTTATGGGTCAACCGGGACCAGCAAATATTCCATTAAATTTATTAAAATATATTAAAAATACACACTTATGCAGTCTGTGTACATACAATATATCACTGTACAGCTCAAGATATGACAACAATACTGCACCAAAAAAGAAGGAAAAATCCCAGCAACAGTGGCTTCTTGTTTTTGAATGCTGTTTTAATCACATAAAGTGATACAAAATTGTTATAAGTGGACGCATTTCGGCTCGTCCAGCCTTTCTCAACCACGAGAAAGGCTGGACGAGCCGAAACGCGTCCCCTTATAACAATTTTGTATCACTTTATGTGATTAAAACAGCATTCAAAAACAAGAAGCCACTGTTGCTGGGATTTTTCCTTCTTTTTTGCTACATGGGGATAGCCCCTTCCCATGCAACCTACCTGAGGATCGTGGGCTGTCATTTTGGAGTACAACAATACTGCACCAACACCCTTGTGCAGCACCCTGCGTTAAGTGTGACCACAAGCGGTAGCCAATGAAACACTGTTAACATCGGACGGTTCTTGACCGAAGTAAGGTTCACTGCTCAAAATAGCTCAATATTTCACTAACACCTTTATGCAGCACACTGTGTTAGGGTATAACCACAGGTAGTATCCAGTGGACCAGTAGCACTGTTTGGTTACCACTCCAATAATACGTATTGATCGTCCTCCTTAGTGGTAAGTGCACCTCTTAAGTGCCACCTGTATCTTCAGCCACAATAATGCAAGTCAATGCTAATCAATGCTCCAACTAGGTTCAAAATAATGGCAAGATTACACTAACACCTTTGTTGGATTTAAGCAGCACCCGATGTTAGGATATAACCACAGGCAGTATCCAGTAGCACTGTTGACATCAAACGGCTATTGACCGCACCAAGATTCACTGAGTATAGTGCGGCATTTTTAGGTTAACACTCCAATATGTATTGGTTGTCCTCCTTAGTGGTGAATGCGCCCCTTAGGTGCTACAATGATGTAAGTCAATGCTGAATATAAAAGTCCGCCTTAGACTGCTTCCACTTTCATATGGGGACCGCCCACATCAACCACTAAACATACAAACACACACCGGTCGCAAGTCCATTAATGCAGCTCTCACCTCAGCCTATCCTCCTGTGAGCACGGAAAAGGGCTCTGGACACAGCTGGTCCCAACAATGAGGAAAATGAAGTCCAGCTCACCAGCAGAATTTCTTTTTTCTTGCTTGCTTTATTAGTAATGCGATAAAAACTTTTCTATGTACAGGATGATAACTTACAGTCTACGCGTTTCGGACCTTACACGTACGGTCCTTACTCATGACAACTTTGCAATCTAATAGCTGCCATATATAGAGGAACTACTCCTCCCACACTTCCTCTCACAGCAGCAATTAGTGCAAATTCACAACACACTTGTTGCACTTGGATGCATGTGCAAATACACATATTACAGCTCCACGTAAAAATATGTAAAACATATATATACAAATGTCGCAAGATACTCCATACAAATGCTTACATATATATCGCTCAATATTGCAATATTAAATCTTGTCTTTTGTTTAAACCATTTGGTTGTCTGGTGTCCAGCTGAAACATCCAAAATGTTTCCCTGTTTAAAAGTTTGCGCCTATGATCCCCCCCTCGCGGGGGTAACGTAACCCTTTCGATACCTTGCACAGAAAGTTGAGAGGTGGCCCCCCTATGTACTACTGCGCAATGTAGACTAAACGCCGATACATTTCGTTTTTCAAAGTGGGGGACATCTGATATGTGCTTTCGTATGCGGGTCTTGATTGGATTTGTAGTGCACCCTACATATTGTAACCTGCAAGGAACGCAGGTAATTAAATACACTGCAAACTTAGTGTTGCAATTAAGGTATGCACCAATTTTATACTCACTCCCATTCGCTGTGGAAATTTTTTTTTTAGAGGGTTCCATCAAGCCGCAACAAATGCACCTATTATGTCCACAGCGGTAGCTACCAGGATTGTTCAGCCAAGTAGGTTTGGTGTTACGTTTACTCTGAAACAGGCTTTGACTAAGCATGTTTCCTATTGTTTGTGCCCTACATGAAACACACACCGGTGTACTTTACCAATCTTCCAGTGTCCGTGGTGGTGGACAACTTTACCCGGCACTCGTGCCCTCAGCGTCCGTACTTCAGCGGTATACCCGCTTCTCCTGAGTCGCAGATCTCAGCGTGGCGTCCCACGTGACCTGAAGGAGTACGCTGATTACTTGTGCCGCTCACTGCTGAGCGCTCTGCGTGGTGTGAAGCTGTGGTCCTGGGTCCAAAAGTCAGTTTACTCGTATATGAATGTAGTTGCTTTATCACCGAATATGGAAGTACTTCCAACTGGATATTATGTTGCGGCTCACTGTACTTAGTTTGGGGAACTAAGTACAGTGAGCCATGGGGAACTAAGTACAGTGAGCCGCAACATAATATCCAGTTGGAAGTACTTCCATATTCGGTGATAAAGCAACTTCATTCATATATGAGTAAACGGACTTTTGCACAAAATAAAAATAACAATTGATGTGCCATTAAAAATACAACATGTAATTCAGTGTAGATGACAATTCATACTAAGAGTTAAAAAATCCTTTCACAGGTGGAGTGTCAGTAGGCGGAAACCGAGGGAAGAGGGAGGCACTAGGCACCAGTGTACTAACTGCATGAGTAATAGTCCGTTCATTCCACGGCGTCCCGGTCAGCCGACCACGCATGCGCCGTAATATGACAGAACTGTCGTCACGTAATCATGTGACTATCCTCTCTCCTGCCGCGTCATCCTAGAGGATGGAGATGTGCAGAGCACTCACTGCGCTTACGTCAGGCATACTGCAGACCACTCCTCCCACAGAGAGAGTTGGATTTGGATTTGCTTGAGAAAGGCTCATGTTTAAAGCCGAAACGTCGTCTGCACTGATGTGTGAACAAAGAACAACACCTTTTTGCACTATTTTGGTGTGCTGCTCTACTTTTTTGACAATATTGAAGATTGGGTTGCTTATTCCTTTACTTGAGCTTGCACCCGGACTGCTCAGTCTGTGCTTCCACATCTCCTGTTTCTCTCTCTCTCTCTCTCTATATATATATATATATATATATATATATCACGAAAGTCCACAGCACTCCTTAAAAGTGAAAACTGAAAAATGTGCTTTTATTCACACATGTAGTACAGCATGTGTGTACTACCCTGAATCGAGGGGTTACCGCTGGCTCCCGCTTTACTGCTGACTGAGGAGTGCTGCCCTACTTTTTATGTGTGTATATATATATTTGTAGCCATAATATATTTAACACATATTATTATATATTTAGAATATATCATATATCATGGCTAAAACATCAGTAGTAGTTTCCCACATATTCATATGCATTCATATATAGCAGAAGTATGATTAAATATATATATATATATATATATATATGTAGAAAAGTACAGCAGCACTCCAATAAGATAAAAAACGCAGTGGTGTCAATAGCAATGTTTCAAATGCTTGCTGCAGTCTTTCTCAAGCTAAACAAACATGTGCTCACATAGTGATATATGAATGTACAATCAATCAGAGTGACAATAATGTAATTAATCTCATAAAACATTAAAAACGGATAAAAATAGCATATAAGTATCAATGCCGCTATACATAAAGTGACATAATTCATGTGTTTTCAATTAATATACAATTTTTATCATCCTAAAATTCATATAGTGACATGAATATATAAAAAGCAGTGATTGATATTAATTAATCCCAGGTGTAAATAGCGTGCATAATCAAAAACTTAAAAACAGAAACACAGCAGACATTCCCACATTGGTATGCGGATCCGATCGGCATACTACATATTTCATAGCGCATGCGGGAGACTGAGTTTAGCATCTATTTCTGCGCGAGACTGAGTTTAGCCTCTATTTATGAAAAAGGTTGTGACGGGATTTGAATTCACAGCTTTTGCATCACAGCCCAGAACTTCAACCACTACACTATATAGCTGCATAGCCAGTCACAAATATATATATATATATATATATATATATATATGAGACTTCTACTAGTAGTAAGTATTCCTCTACAGTAGAAGTCTCTTTTTTTTTATTTATTTTTATTTTATTTTATTGTATTGTTTTAACTAGCTATGCAGCTATTATAGCTCAGTGGTTAAGTGTCTTGCCTCTAATGCAGAAGGTCATGAGTACGAATCCCAGCAGAAACTTTTGTGAAATACAGGCTAAATTAAATTTAAATACACTGGGTGTCCCCAAGCACTAACTCCATATATAGACATAACTATATATGGAGTCAGAGCAAGGACTCCTAAGCTGCGGACTCACACTGAGGGATTCTCTCACTGTAGAGCGATCTTCTGCATAGAAATAGAGGATACATTCGATTTAACTACACTGACTCTAGCATCTCTCTCGAGCACAGGCAGTGTTCAGCCAAACTCTGCGATGTGCCGAGCATAGGGATGCTCGAGTCGAACTGGCTTCGCGAGCAACACTAGCCTATGGGACTTACTGTAAAGAGCATACCTAGTGATGATGGTAAGGAACGCAGGGTTGAGGTGAAGGTTGCAAGACAAGCGACTTATTCTGCTCTTGCCCTTTGGAGAATGAACTTGCTTGTGTATGCTGCTGGATCCTATCTGTGACTTCAAGAAGGAAGTGTCGAACTTTAATTGATACAACTTGAAGTCTTACATTATAGGTGTTGCATTATACGCATGTTTTTCTTTTATGTCTTTCAGGTCTTTAGACATAAAAGAAAATTGCAGTTGTTTATTTGGATAACTACCGTTGTGGTATAAATAGTGACATTTACAATGCCAGGCGGGGAGTATGCTGTTACTCAGTTAATATTTACATTAATGTAGATGAAATTTATAAAGTTTATTCTTTTGAACCATTTCCTATGGATATTTCTATGGTTAGTTATATGCTGCCATCTCGTGGCCTTTTTTTGGTAATGTACTTGTTTTTCATGTTCCTTTCCCTGAAATCTATGACTCATTTCCTTTCAGTGCTCCACCCTTCTTCTGGAGTACAGCACTTTCTGTGTCATGGATGCAGCTAACAGGTCACATGTAACATAGACACATGTATTCTTCATGGTACGCTAAAGAAAGTATCATCTTTTGACCGTATAATACTGAGATTCATTCATGCAGCTGTATCCTGTTGTCTGATGCACAAAATAAAGCAACTTGTGGATGAACACAGTATTGGTGAGTTCAGCTATCTGATAAGGATTGTCTGCAATGATTATATCTGCTTATACAGGCCAGGCATTGAAGTCTTACAAGGGATAGATCGCTATCACAACAATCCGAGTCAGAATACAGTACTTAATGAAAATTCACTTTGTATGCAATCATACATATTAGACTATGAAAGGAAATCTCAGATAAAAATTTCCCAACATTTGGAAAAAGAAATAAGTGAAATTTAATTTTTTCGAACTTATTCAGAGTTCGAACATCTGGAAAATAGACTTCAAAAGAATATAGAGATATTGCAAAGTGAAATCAAAGAAAGGAAACATCGTAAATATAATTGTGACAAAAATGATTTTGAAATTGGTCACATTTATATTAAAAAACTGTGAACAGGGGAGTTAATAACCACTCTAATAAACGTACATATTACACTAATATATCTGAATCAGAAGCCTCAGATTCGGAAGTAAGCGGCTATAACCCTAAACTGAGAACGAAACGTAAAGCTAAAAATTTATCGGGTCCACCACAAAGAAAATATGATCCCAATAATTCCTCAAAATGCCAGTCAAATCAAAATGTAAACAACAGTGGACAGTGTACACAGAATGGGGAGGGAGTAGTTACACTTCCATCTTCTTCTTCCTCTGCCTCTTCATTACCTCAGCAAGTGCCTTTAACAACTACAGTTATGACACCATTAACTCCTTTTTTTAATGCCTGAGAGACTGGGACAAATGGCGCTATCAGCAACAAAAAATATAGATAGCCAGCCACAAAATATGGGTATGCAGATTATAAATTTATCTAACACTATCTTAGATTTGGAACATGAAAGCCTTATACAAAAAGGTCTATAGTTTACACCGGCACCATATTTTGATTGCTTTACTTGAGTAAAAGATGTAAATCTTTTCGTGAGAAAATTAGCGCTACATAAAGAATTCTAAATCACAGAAAGAAATCCCCAAGAGTTAACTAAAAAAGAGCAAAGAGTGATAAAAATATTAAAAGAGTTACAATGGGAACACATAGGTGAATTAACCACACCATCGGCACCATTTAGTATGCTAACTCCACAATCCATGTTTACCCCACCATTTACAAAATATGGAAATATACAAACATTCGTAAATTTAGTAACAGCTGATTTGGAACAAATAAAAACAAAACAAAAATCAATTTTAAGTGATAACTCAAAGGGAAAAAGATGCATTGCAGGATCTCATGAAAAATTGTAACTTTGAAATAAAACCATCAGATAAAGGGGGTAACGTAGTGAATTGATAATGAATAAAACTGAATACAAAAGAATGGTTATAGATCTTCTAAAAGATAAGAACACATAAACAGTTACCAAGTAATCCTACTATGAAATATACACAAGAAATTAAAGAAATATTACAATCTGCTAAAAAAGAAGATCTGTTAACCAAAGAAGAATACAATGTTCTCTTTAGATCCAAACCTGTCATAGCTACCTTTTCCGCTATACCAAAAGTGCATAAAAAACGACACCCGATCCTTGGTAGACCAATTGTATCAGGCAATCAGAACCTTTGTGAAGGTATCAACAATTATGTGAATCAAATGATAGCCCCATTTGTCCCTAGTCTCACATCCTATCTGAAAGATACTAAAGATGTTTTAGTGAAGCTGCAGGATATTCACGTTGGAGGAAATACATTAATAGCAAGTCTTGATGTTGAAGCGCTATATACTAGTATTCAACACCAGCTTGGATTGGAAGCCATTAATTACTATCTGAGCTCAAAATGGACACATTACAAAAAGTACAATAATTTTGTTCTCACTTTATTACAGTTTTTACTTACACACAATTATTTCATTTTTGACAATAAATATTATTTACAAATCAAGGGAACCACTATGGGCACGATTTGTGCACCAAGTTTCGCTAATTTATTTTTCGGGTGGTGGGAGAAAAGATATGTTTTCACAGAAGAGCACAGTAATTTCACTAAGCACATCACTTTTTATGGTCGTTATATTGATGATAATAAAAATTTTTGGGAAGGCACTAAGGATGAATTCTATTAATTTGTAACAACACTGAACACTAATACAATAGGCCTAAAATTTACAGCCGAAATTGATGAAAGAAAGCTGAATTTTCTTGATTTGACTCTCATACTGCAGCCTGATGGGAGTATTTTGACAGAGATATATAGAAAATCTACCTCAATGAATAGCCTTTTGCACTGGCAAAGTTACCATCCACAAACCTTAAAGAGAGGAATTCCGGTAGGGAAATATTTAAGAGCAAAGAGGAACTGTTCAAGTGATGAGACCTTTGAACGTGAAAGTAAATTACTATATCAAAGATTTTCGAGGTTATCCAAAAAAAGTGTTACATAAGGCATACAGAAGGGCCAAGAGTACAGGAAGAAGTATGCTTCTACAGAATAAACAACAAATGTACAAGGAAACAATTGCATGATGTATTGGAACATTTGACAGACAACATCAGAGGGTGAGACAAATATTGAAATGCCACTGGCACATTCTATGAGCAGATGAGGACCTGAGGGATATTATTCCCCAATATCCAAGCATTACTTATAGGAGATGGACAAATTTAAGAGAAAACTATTATCAAAGTCACTTTCAGTGGGATCACAAGAAAGAAATTAAGACAACATGGTTGACCACAACAGGTTCCTATCCATTTGGAAACTGTAATTTTTGTAACAAAATGATATCTTTAAAGGAGTTTGCAAATCCAGTTGATGGCAAAAAAATTAAACAGTACATTAATTGTAAAACCACAGAAGTGGTGTACGCGATAAAATGTGGATGTCCGAAATTGTACATTGGCAAAACTACACAGAAATTGAGGAGTCGTATTTCTAAACATTTGAGCGATATTAATATTGAAGCTGACACATCGGTAGCTAGACATATACGTGATGTACATAAGGGAGATGCCAACAGTTTCAAATTCTGGGGAATCAGTAAAATATTTTTAGGCCCCAGATAAGGGAAGATAGATAAAAAATTTCAGCAGGAAGAAGCCAAATAGATTTATCGGCTTAAAAGCCTAGCCCCTTAAGGACTAAATGAAGGATTCACCTTCACTTCTTTCCTCTAAAATTGCAGCAATAAATATGACTTGTGGTCCAAAGAAATAGTGTGTAAAATGAATGTAGACCATTAGAGTGAATACTATTATTAGAGTAAATTAACACGGATCTTTATGAATTTACAAACTTTTATATTTAATTTATTCCCCTACCCCAGGGATGGGCAAACTGCAGCTCTCCAGCTGTTGTAAAACTACAACTCACACCATGCCCTGCTGTAGGCTGATAGCTGTAGCCAGACTGGGCATGCTGGAAGTTGTAGTTTTGCAACAGCTGGAGAGTCGCAGTTTGGCCATCCCTGCCCTACCCTATTTCCTACATGCTCAAGTATTATCTATACAAGAATTAAGGAATTATGGAGAATGATTTAAGATAAAAAGCTTTTAAATACATGATTACTAGGAATATTTATAAATACATGATTATGAATAATAAATGAGCTAAAATGATAGACAAGATACTCATTAGTTATTATTACTATTAAAAACTGACACATTATCTAACACCTGATTATAATAATAGATATGCACTGTATTAATTTTGAAAACATAATCATGGATATAGGCAAGGTAGTAGTGGTATAGGGTAATTATGAACATAGCATAATCATGAGTCTGTATTAATACATGGTTGTAAGATGGTGATAGTGTGTCACTGGTGTTAATCATGAATCAACTATGCATTCATTCATATAAAGCAGAATTGAATTGAAATATGTGTTTCCTTCAGATATGCGCAGAAATCAATAAAGGAGAGACGAAACTTAAAGATCTCGAGGATGCGCAGTAGCGTGGAAGTTAGAGCTGAGATCCCAGTTTGAGCATGCGCTATAATGAGATATGTTAGAGCTGTAACTTCAAGTCTCAGAGCCTGCACAGACAGAGCGCAGCAAGGTGAACTGTTCTAAGTCCGTTGACATGTGCGAGATTTGGTAGAGATAACGAGAGAAGTGGGGACGATATCTAAAAGGAGAAGGAGATAATTATGGGAGGAGAGATTAAGTATCGGCTCCAATAGGAGCGCTAATAAGAAATTATAGACCAGCATAAGCTAAGTCTCCGCATATAATAGGACAATAGTGATGACATCACAGCAGGAAGCTATAAAAGATCCGCGCCACGCCCATCAAACGCTCACTGCCCGTTCCCCTGAAGACGCCAGAGCAGCTGGTGTAACATGTCTGGGGGCAGTGTTTGAGGGATATTCTTTAGCACAGAAGTGACACCAATATGTTAGGGAGGAAATGATTAATCTTATGTGGTAGAAAGAAAACAAATTTAGAGAACAAGAGCCTGGAACAAGCGCTCGGCTACCAGACTCTTACCACATTTCTACAGTACTAAAGACAATAAGTACTGAGATATAACCTGACCAATAACGAGCGACACATTGATAATTTTAAAGGGTATTTAATGGTCTAGGAAGGTGTTTAATTATTAGTTAATAAAAGTTACTTTTTACAAGAGGTAAAATAGGCACATGTTAAAATAAGGCAAACAGTGGTCAAAAGACTAACTGAAAAATAATGAAAAGTGCCTTTATATCTGTCTGGGTCTAAACTATGTAGAAAAGGAGGACAATCAAGAGGACACCACATCAATACGGCTAATGTTGCAGTATCGCAGCCATGGCTGTAATGTATGACAACGAGCAGTAAACAATGAAAAAGAGCGGGAAAAGAGAACAAGAGAATGAGCCAATTTCAGTAATTACAAACATTTGGTAAGTTGTTTATTTCACAGTGAAGCACAAGTTAAGAGGAGATTGCCATGATGGGGATATCTCTTTAAATGTTGCCTGATCGAGAAAGAATTGCAGCAGTGTTTTAAAAACATTAAAATGGACAAATGACCTGGTGTAGATGCCATACACCACCATATTCTAAGGGAATTAATATAATAAACAAACCCTTATTTCTAATATTTGTTACACCCTGCACTCCAGAATTCTGTCTTCAAAAAGTTGCAATAATACAGCTTTTGTGATTTTTTTGTGGTCACTTGTGACATCCCCAACATCATCCTTTGGGGTACAGGTTTGCAAAGGGAAACAGCTGTTCTCCTGGTACACTGTTTACTTAGGAATTCTTTGTATGTTTCTCAGCTTTGCTTGTAATATGATATACAATATAATAAAAGTAAAGCAAGATATTCAAAGGAGAAGTTGGCATTGTTTTATTATTTATTGTGCATGTTTAGTGTCTTCTGCTTCTTATGTTATTGCATGTTTTTTTGTTATTCTATTTCATAGTAATAGTCATAACACTGTAATAACTACATTATATAGTAAGTATAGTTTTGTGGTCTGGAACCTATAAAATTAATTTCACAATTGCAAATATTGCATTGTTTTTAAGTATTGCTCATCAATGTCAATTTAACATGATGTGTTTGATAAGGGACACAGCTAAAGGCTCTGAGCCTTGGTGCAAGAATTCAGCTTCTTTTATTCCTTTGTGGAAAGGGGCAGGGGTGCACTCAGCCTTTCTGCTGCCTGAGGTAAACATTGAAATGGACCCCCCTCCCCCATGTTAAATTCTCAACCTAATCCCAGCCCTACTGTTTACTTGAAAAGCATATTATACAGTGCTAGAAAACATACAGGTTAATACAGCGCCACATATCTTGATGTCTCCTCTGTTTTAGACATTCTCTTTCCTCATCTTCTCCATTCAGACCAGACCGCCATGATGGTTTCTTTCAGTCCACTTTTGTCTCTACAGAGTTTGACAGACATCTTAGTTTCCTACTTTTCCATCATGTTTCCACCTTGTGAACACCCCAATACTGTGCCCCCCAATACTATACTGCAGAAACAGATAATATCCCAAAATACTAGTATCACAGAGATAGCGCGCCTTCAATAACTATCGTCACACAGCGACCTAAAAAACAACTGCACCCAGCAAATAGTGTCCATGACACTAATAGTGTAAACATAATGTCCCCCCAAAATAATTGTGCTGAGCTTATACTGTGAAAGGGTGCCCTCCACAGTAATGCCTCATTCGCATGTCAGTGTTTGGTCAGTGATTTCCATCAGTGATTGTGAGCCAAAACCAGGTGTGGCTCTAAACACAGAACAGGTGCAGATCTTTCCATTATTCCTGAACTCTGTGGATCCAATCCTGGTTTTGGCCCCCAATCACTGATGGAAATTAGTGAACAAAACACTGACATGTGAATTAGGCTTAACTGTGCTCCTCAAAGCCCCACCAATAAAAATAATCTCCCAGAGTGCATAGTGTTAACAGTGCCCCCAATAGTAATAATGCCCCAGTTGTGCCCATTGTAGTAATCATTTTTCCCACAGTCCCCTAGTAGTAATAATTCTTCTTATGTGTGCCTATAGAATAATGCCTCCTAATATGTGGCACAACAAAAATAACCCCTTTTGATGTGTGTCAGTACATGAATACCCACTTATAATGTGTGCCAGTATACAAAATACCCCCTTATAATAAGCGCTAGTACAAAAAAAAAAACTTAAATTGTGCGCCAGAACAAAAAATACCTCCTTACCTTTAAGATCAGACCCACATATCAGTCATCAAATCAGACCCTCACTACAAACCTCAAATCAGACCCCCATATCAGACCTCAAATCAGACCCCCTATCAGATCCTCAGATCAGATCCCAATTTCAAACCTCAGATGAGGTAACTTACATACCTTTATGTTAGACCCCCATATCAGGACTTTAGATCAGACCCCCTTTAGACCTGCATGTCAGACACCCGCATCAGACCTCAGATCAGGCCTCCATGTCAGGCCCCACCCATATTAGACCTCGATTAGACTTCCATGTTAGACCACCCTATATTAGATCTCAGATCAGACACTGTTAGACCTCCATGTCAGACCTCGCCATATTAGACCTCAGATCAAACCCAAATTGACCTCCATATCAGATCTCAGATCAGACCTTAAAATAAATACAGTAATTTACCTCTCCTGCTCTGCTACTACTCTCCAGGTCAGTCGTCCTCTCCTGCAGTCATGCTCTCTTGTCTCTTCTGGCCAGTGCTGCACTGTCACCTGACTGCATTCAGTGTCAGGTCATAAAGCACACTCTACATCTTAATGCTGTATGTAGTCAGGACAGTGCAGCGCAGCCTGGAGAAGACCAGGAGGAGAAGGAGTGAGTATATCTCTTCACTCACCGCTCTCCCCACCTCCTACATGGTAGTGAGCGCTTCCATAATAGAACCACTGCATATTATAAAGTGAAAGATACGGTAATCGGTGACACGACCACTATGACCCCTATAGCTATGCCACTGTATTCAATTATTAACTAATATTTACTCACATATCTGGATGACTTTCTTCCATTTTTGTGGGTGTGCAGCTGCTCATCAAACACCTGCATCTCCCAGAATGCAATGCAAATAGCTCTTGCTAACCCGCTCTTTCTCTTTATAGAAAAAAGTTCCTCACATATAGCACCAGCCAGGCTTGGATTGGCCCACAGGGGTACATCGAAATCCCCTGGTGGGCCCCTGAGCAAGGTGGGCCCCTAGTATCCCACTTCCTGCACAAGTGGCACATAACACACTACATACATATATTAAATATACAACACCTCAACCAGCCTATGTTCATATAAAAAAAGCTTGTTAAATAATTTAACCGTACGGTGGGCCCCCAAAATAAATTTTACTGGTGGTCCCCAGGTACCCCAGTCCGACACTGGCACCAGAGATACATGTGGTATGCAATGCTTTCTCCCAATTTCCTCCACTACTCTTTAGAGAAAGATTTAACTATATATTTCTATGAATTTAGAAGTAGGGATGAATGAACGAAAGTTGTCAGGGCCGCTTCACCTCTCTTACTATGAGATCACTCCACCAGTATGGAGAACAGGGAAGCCATTGAATATGTTAGTCCACCACTGAATGCATGAGTAAGTGGACTAGATGTTTAAATAATACAGAACACTACCTAGAGGTAAATGCAATGTACATTAAAAGCCAAACCCTATTCCTTGCATAGTAATTCTTTTAATTGTATAACCTGTTTAACATGATATTTGCATATAATCACTACAAGTTAATCTAAAAGACAGTTTAATCTAACAAGCAATAATGCATTATCATAACCACTGATTAGTTTTTTTAGCTGTATTCCTTTGAAAATGTTATGGTTGCACTTCTGAGGCCAGTGATTGACTGCAGTGGTCACATGTTGTCGATATGACATCACTGCTGCAGCTGGATAAACAGATCCTGGCCAGGAGAACCAGAGCAGATCTGCCAGGTAATTATCACTTCTTTAATGTAGGTAGATCCCCTGTGTTGTCCACTTTCCTCCTAAAAGTAGAAACCCCTTTAACCCCTAGAGCACTGATGGTGTACCTAAAGCATGGGTGCCAGAGGGGCACTCAAAGCCCTCTCTGTGGGCACCCCGCCCCCTGAAAAAATTCTATGGTGTACCAATATGAATATGCCTTAGATTTTTCCTGCCATTCATTAGCACATACTTTTCCTGCCATTCATAAGCAAATAAATGCTTTCTCCAAAACATTTGACACTGTGCCACATAAAAGGTTAATATATAAAATGAGGATGCTTGGACTGGAAGAAAATGTCTGTAAGTGGGTAAGTAACTGGCTCAGTGATAGAAAACAGAGGGTGGTTATTAACAGTACATACTTTGACTGGGTCACTGTCACTAGTGGGGTACCAGAGGGGTCAGTATTGGGCCCCATTCTCTTCAATATATTGATTAATGATCTTGTAGAAGGCTTGCAAAGTAAACTATAATTTTTTACAGATGATACTAAACTGTGTAAAGTAATTAACATGGAAGAGACAGCATACTGCTACAGATGGATCTGGATAGATTGGAGGCTTGGGCAGAGAAGTATCAGATGAGGTTTAACACTGAGAAATGTAATGTTATGCATATGGGAAGAAATAATCACCAGTACATTCTAAATGGTAAAACACTGGGTAACACTTTAGTAAACAGCAAACTAAGCTTTAGAAATCAGTGTCAGGCAGCTGCTGCGAAGGTCAATAAGATAATGGGTTGCATCAAAAGGGGCACAGATGCCTGTAATGACAACATAGTCCTACCACTTTACAAATCACTAGTCAGACCACACATGGAGTACTGTGTACAGTTCTGGGCTCCTGTGAACAAGGCAGACATAGAAGAACTGGAGAGGGTTCAGAGGAGGGCAACTAAAGTAATAACTGGAATGGGGGACTATAATACCCTGAAAGATTATCAAAATTAGGCTTATTCACTTTAGAAAAAAGATGACTGAGGGGAGATCTAATAACTATGTATAAATATATCAGGGGTCAGTACAGAGATCTCTCCCATCATCTATTTATCCCCAGGACTGTGACTGTAACGAGGGGACATCCTCTGCGTCTGGAGGAAAGAAGGTTTGTACACAACCATAGAAGAGGATTCTTTACAGTAAGAGCAGTGAGACTATGGAACTCTCTGCCTGAGGAGGTGGTGATGGTGAGTTCACTAAAAGAGTTCAAGAAGGGCCTGGATGTATTTCTGGAGTGTAATAATATTACAGGTTTAGAGATGGGTTGCTGATCTAGGGAGTTATTCTAATTGCCTGATTGGAGTCTGGAAGGAATTTTTTCCCAAAAAGTGAGGAAAATTGGCTTCTACCTCACAGGGGTTTTTTGCCTTCCTCTGGATCAACTTGCAGCATAACAGGCTGATCTGGATGGGCATATGTCTTTTTTCAGCTGTATAAACTATGTTACTATGTTATAGTACACTATGAACAGCACAGGCAGCACACTGAATGTAGGCAGGCCATTATAGCTAAATGATAAAGTACATGGAAGATACACTATATTGGTGTTCTGGTTAAAATACTGTGTTGGCACTTTGCTATAAATAAGTGGGTTTTGGGTTGCAGTTTGGGCACTCAGTCTCTAAAACATTCACTATCATTGGTCTAGAGGACCCAGCAATTTTCAGTTTTTGCATTTTTGTTTTTTCTCCCTTCCTTTCCAAACCCATAACATTTTAAATTTGCCATTCACATACCTGTATGATGGCTTCTTTTTTGCAGGACGAGTTGTACTTTCTAATGGCACCATTTAATATTGCATATGCTTAGAGGGGAGCTGACAAAAAAATTCCAAATTGGGTTTAATTGGAAATAAAATGCAATTCTCCACCGTTTTATCGATTTTTACAGTTTTCTCTGTGAGGCAAAACTGACCTGTTACCTTCATCCTCTACAATGCCACATTTGTATAGTTTTTCTTGTGTTTTAATACTGAAAAAATAAAAACTTTGCAAAAAATATTTTTTTAATTTGTATTGTCATATTCTAAATCCTTTAACTTTAATCCTTCAAATTTAAGTCTATTTAGATGTGTGAGGGCTCCTTTTTTGCAGGGTGATCTGTACTTTTCACTGATATTAATTTTGACTATTTTGATGTTTTTTTCCATAACCCCATTCGTCAAATTGGATATATATTTTATAGGACACGTGTTTTTTTAACGCAGTAATGGCTATGATTTTTTTTTATTGTTTATTTTAATTTTGGGAAAAGGGGATTGTTTTGAACTTTTTTTTTTTGCTTTTTTTAAGCCACCATAGGTGACCATAACCAGCAATTTTTAGTTTGCCAATTGTGTTCTGTGATGGAAATTTATAGATCACAGCATTCATTATATTCCAATAGAGTGCTACCACCTTACGTTTGTATTGTAATATACCAGTTATGGGTGTTGGAGCCGCAAGCAGGCTCTGACATATCATAGTAACAGGAGAGCTTCCTAGATCTCAGCCAGGGGAGGCTGTCACTGCTCCCATCTCTTCACCACTCAGATTCCATTGTCACATTTTACCACAGCATCTCAGGGGTTAAATGCCTGCGGTCAGCCTTATAGCTGATCGCAGACATTAGCCACGGGGCTCTGCTGTTTGAAACAGCAGGGACGCGGTGGCTATGGTTCCTGCTACGCTCTTGAGCATAGCGGGTGACATTTTTAAAGTGATGACTTCTGTCATATATGGCGTCATCAGAAGTTTGTTAAGGTATAAAAGACATAGATAAAACTCTTACAGTATATTCACATGTCAAATTTCTAGCATACATTTCTGTAACTTCCCTATTCACCTGAATCCATGTTTTTCCAATTAAACAACCCAATTTAGATGAATAGAACTGATTTTAGTCACAACATATTTGCAGTGTGAATATACAGTTATCAAATGGCTGTCAACTTTAAGGAAGCACTGACTATGTCTGGAAATTATTTTTCAAAGTGATGGACCATATAATGTGTATGGGGGGGGGGCTCCTGACTTTCCCCAGACAGCAGGTAGGAGAGAAGGATTGGGTAGTTGGATTTTAACATGCCAGGTACTATTTTGAGCGAAGAGTCTGGCATACTCCAGTCTCCCTAGAAGAACATATGCACAAATGTGGATGGGAGGAGTTGGGACAGATAGCTTTTAGCCAAATGAGCGTTCCACCGACAGCTATAATGTTCCAGCTTAAATATTTGCGTATGTGAGCGCATCTGTATTTTGACCCCTTCAGCAGAATTCTGGTTTCTGTTAATTGTTTAATGCAGTATAATATACAGTATGATTTGTTGTTAGTTGAAGTTATGAACTTGTGTTACCCTGAGAATTTAGTGGAAGTCTTTGAGAAATAATTGGCAGAAAATGAGAACCTAAGTTTTCCCATGCTTCAAACGTAAAATAAACAATGCTATAATTCATTATTACAAGGAAAAATGTAAAAGCATAAATTACCTTAAATAATGGATAGGGAGTGGGAGCTCTGATATGGAATTCTGAACCGCCCACATGTATGGAGCAATCACTTACATCCTGGTAGCTTTCTACTACAGGGAGCTTGGAAGGGGGACAGACATTAGACATCTTTTTGGCCTGTGAGTGATGTACACGGATAGAGGAAGGAACAGGTAAACATAGTTGTAACATGTAACATGTAAAATAGTTTTCTTTCCATTCACACTTGAGACAACATCTGGTAGCAACAAGCGTACTCGGTTAAGGTTGCAGTCTCTCAATGAGGATGTCGTCTTAGTCATAGGCTGTAGGTTAAAATTCAGACAATATACTTTCAAGAGGCTTAGACTGGGTTAACATCGGTGGTGTAGGTTTCGATAAGTCTCCATTTAAGATTCCACCCCAAAAAAATAAAGCCCGAAATTCTCCTGCATGCAGTGGTATTTTGTCCAGCAGAATTCTGGATCAGTTGGGCGCTGGTGGCTTTCAGCATATGCCAGATCAGGTGATTCTGGAATTCTGTTCCTATGTTGTCACTCTGAATGGAGTTTCCTCTAGCTGGGCAGCACGGAAGGTGGCTGCAGTTGCATTATAGTCCACAGCAGTCTGTTGAAGTAGTAAACCACCACACACTAATAACAGACACTCATATTGTCCAGTTGTGGTTGCCCTTCTAGTGACACATAGATGATTGTGACTTATACTGCAGCAGGCTGGCTGGTCTTTGAGGTTCCCACTTGATTTCTTTACAGGTTTCTAGCTGCTATTAGGAGACTATGAAGTGCAAATCAATTACATTGCATTCATTCTACTCCTCTCCATTGGAGTGCTAAGCAGCACTGTGGCCCTTTTTATGCCCTGAGATGGTGTACCCTTCTTTTTGGCTAGTGCCTGTCCACTTACTAGCTTTCTATCACACAGGAGTTTGGCTAATCAATTTCAGTAACAGCCTCATGGCTACTGTATAATTTGCCTGTTCCCACCACAAGATTTCTGTTTGCCCTTCCATCGGGGCTGACTGGCCATAGACCTTACAGGGACATTTCTCAGGGGGCCGCCTGATCCCTCCTCACTGCCACTGGTTGAGCACATAGTAAGCTCTCAGCGGTAATTAAAAGGGTTATCCCACATCACCCACAATGCTAGGGAGGCTCGTCCCCATCCCCGCCTGTCAATGGCTTCATTGGTTTTCATACGTCTACAGGGAGAAGCAGCAGCGACAGTGCAGGGACCAGGAGCAGTGCAGGAGCAGTGAGTGGCCCAGCACATGGGGGCTGTTTGAGAAATTAGATAACCCCTTTAATGCTGTGAGAATCAGGTGCTCATGTAACTGGTCAGTGACCGCACACGTTCTCCTGAACAACTGTGGCCCACAACTGGAGGAGGAGGACAGAACATGGCAGCTATTATTGGCCACCACAGAGGGTTAGCTTTTAGGGCAGTATATTGTGCTGCACTGTGGTATATGGCTCTGCTGGGATGGTATTTTGTCCTGTAGTATTGCTGACACAGCCTAATTATATTGTGCAGCCTTCTGTCAATTGAGACCCTGCTACAACATGCGGCCACTTTTAATTTTTTTTTCCAGGGCCACTCTAACTTCCCAGTCCGTCCCTGCCTTCTATACTTCTATATCAACTTTTAGGAATATACTCACACTGTGTGGACACTTTCAACATGGCCCTTCCGTTGACTTCTGACTAATTTCAGCTGTTACTGGTATTGCCAGTTAACCCCTTCCTGCCATTGTTCTCAGTGCAGTTTCTAAAGTAACTGCACTGTCTTTCACAAAATATTCAGCCTTGTTCAATACATAAGTAAGTACAGAGCCAACAGACCTCATTCCCTGGATATATGAAAGAGACAGAACGTCATCATTGGGTACCTATGATGTCCGTACATTGCAATATATATGTATACCATGGCCACAGTACACACATCTCACATATAATAGCACACTCACATTTACAATATCCTCGCTGGCATCTCATAGCAGTATAAGGGCACTATTACATGGCATATGATACATTGTTTTGTTATAGGCCTACAAGTATGGAGAGATATATCAATACCAATACAGTGCAAAGCGAGTTCTCAGTAATAACTGTCAAATAACAGTTTAATGGTTTAACATGGGAGCTACTGCCACTGTACCAGGGTCAACGGTAACCCATACCTGCCGGCATATGCAAAAGAATATATTTTTTTCATTTTGAGGGGCAAAGTTTTTTTCAACCCTTTTACAAGCTTGCTGATTATGGATTCTTACTGCTCCTATTCAATGCTTCTGATAGGTTGACCATACACTATGTAGGATTTAAACAGACTAGTAGGATGGGTTTATATAAGGCTTTTAGAAGAGTTACAGTTTTTTTTTGAGTCATTGGTACACCATAATGGCAAAACTGCCACAATTTTCTGTGCAGGTTGTGATAATGTGTTTTTTCCAATGGCTCAACACCTAATAACAAAAATGCATCAAGAACACCCTGTGTAAACTCAGTCTTTTTATTTCTATTTTATCACTTACCTCAGAGATAACATAAGAAATCTTATATTTTCCTGTGTATTCTTTTGTTGAAAATTGTCATCTATTGAGAAAACAAAATGGACCCTTACATATAGTGATGTAATAGTGAGCTGTATCACAGTGATATTGTTTGATTACCCATTTGATTTATCATCTATCAAACTTACCACAGGTAAATTAGATACCATGTGTTGATTGTAAGCCCTCGCGGGCAGGGCTCTCTCTCCTGTAGCAGTTTGTAACTTGTTTTGTTCATACTTTTTGAAATTGTCTGTATTATGTATGTACTGTAGCCCCTTTTCCAGTGGATCCGAATGCAGTTCCTGTGGTTTACCGTCCTTCTGGACAATTGTCAGGTCTGGTGAGAGATATGATACAGAGGGTGAGGGAGAATAATGATGCCATGCATGTTGTTCCTGTGCCCCTCTCCCCTGCTCCAGTGTCTGTGGCAGATGTGTCTTCTTCTGCTGATACCTGCACCAGGATTATTCCCTCTAGTCCCTCTATGGCTCCTACTGCGGTGACCCCGTTTGTCAGCTGGAGCACTAGCTGGTCCTTATTTTGTTACTGCCTCCAATTATTCAGGGGTGCCATCGTCTCTGCAGCAGGGTGAGTTGACAGCTGCTTCTATGCTTATTCCTTTATTTTCACAGGTTTTGAATGCATTACAGGGTCTCCCTTTGGTTTCACCATCCTCATCTGCTTCCTGGGTCTGACGTGCTTCCGCAGCAAGTTGATGTATCTGTGGCTTGGTATTTTTGCAGGCGGGTGAGCAGGGAGTAGGCAGTTTGGGGACGGGGGACACTATATTAGCTCCTCCTCTGAGGGCTAAAGGAGTTCCAGAGACTTGTTACAAAGAAACGGTAACAGTACGTTGTCACCGTTGGGTTTTCATTTATCTTCCTCAGTGAAGGATAATATTTACAATCGTGAGTTTATTGATATCTTGTCGCTTTTGCTGGTTTCAAAACATTTTGTTTTGAAGTTGGAAAAAAAGGAAGAGAAATCAGAATTGGTGACCGATTCAGCATCCAATAACCACCTGGAAGAATTCTGTATTTTTTCTAGTGTTTTGGGTGAATGTAGGCCAGAGGTATGTTCTGGTCTGTTTCAGCATCTTGAAATTGTTTTATAAGCTTATAAGAATTATTCTGGTTTAGAATGGTTTTATTATGATGAAGGATTCCGTCTGAACTTAAGGGTATATCGGTCTATGCACTGGAGAGTTAAGGATGTGGGCCATTGGCTTAATTTAATGTTACCGCAACGTAGCTCACCAGTACATAAACTGACCAGTGAACAGAATAAAGGCTTGTTGAGAAAAGGTACCTATTTAGCTTTAAATAATACCCAGTGTAGATGGCCGGCTACATGCAAGTATACGCAATAATGTTTCTTTTTGTGGAAGCGGGCATCTGATGTCCAGCTGTTTTAAGAGAGATAGCATCCCTAGGCTCCCCTCCACAAAGGATTTGTTGGGAAAAAGCATTGAGTCTGATAAGGCTGCAGATCATACAGCCTTGGTTAAAGTGATATCCACACCGACAGAAGGCAGAGTTGTTATTTAGTGGTTTTCAGGATGTTTTTTTTCCAGGTTTTTAGGGTCCCGGTTTTTCTATAGTTAGGAATTTGTTGTCTGTTTTTGAGATCCCTGATGTTGTTGCAGATAAGGTTATTATAGAATTGTCTTTGAGCATTTTCGCATTTCCCCTCTAGGTATTGTCCCTAAGAAGGAGTCTAATTGATATAGGCTTATTCGCCATATTTCCTTTAATTTTGCTGCTTCTTTGTGTGACGCCTCAGAGTGGTATTACTACTTCTTTATCTGCTACTATCGTTAATGGGTGGTGAACGGTAACAATGAGGAAAACATCTAGTAAGGGACGCAGACATGGTCGTGTTGTTGTTAGTGGACCCTCTGGTGGAGGGAGAGGACGTGGCCGTTCTGCCACAGCCACACGTCCTAGTGAACCAACTGCCTCAGGTTCCAGTAGCCGCCAGAATTTACAGCGATATTTGGTGGGGTCCAATGCAGTTCTAAGGATGATAAGGCCTGAGCAAGTACAGGCGCTAGTCAATTGGGTGGCCGACAGTGGATTTAGCACGTTCACAACATTATCTCCCACCCAGTCTTCTGCAGAAAGCGCACAGGTGGCGCCTGAAAACCAAGCCCATCAGTCTGTCACATCACCCCCATGCATATCAGGAAAACTGTCTGAGCCTCAAGTTATGCAGCAGTCTCTTATGCTGTTTGAAGACTCTGCTGGCAGGGTTTCCCAAGGGAATCCACCTAGCCCTTCCCCAGTGGTGGAAGACATAGAATGCACTGACGCACAACCACTTATGTTTCCTGATGATGGGGACATGGGAATACCACTTCATCAGAGTCCGCACGTCTCTGATGATGACGAAACACAGGTGCCAACTGCTGCGTCTTTTTGCAGTGTGCAGACCGAACAAGAGGTCAGGGAGGAAAACTGTGTGGAAGACGATGCAGGGGACGATGAGGTCCTAGACCCCACATGGAATGAAGGTCGTGCCACTGACTTTCATAGTTCAGAGGAAGAGGCAGTGGTGAGACCGAGCCAAAGAGTGAGCAGGGGGCAAAAGCAGAACAGCCGCCGCCAAGAGAGTTCACCTGCTACTGGCCACCGCCACCCCAAAGCACCCCAAAGGCAGCTTCATGGAGTTCCCTGGCATGGCACTTCTTCAAACAATGTGCTAACGACAAGACCCAAATGGTTTTCACGCTGTCCCATCAGAGCCTGAAGCGAGGCATTAACGTTCTAAACCTTAGCACAACCTGCATGACCAGGCATCTACATGCAATTTTGCAAAGCATGAACTGCAGGGGAGTAAACTCCTTAAAAACAAGGAACTCGCTCAGGCTCCACCTGCTCCCTCTTCTGCTGCTGCCTTGGCCTCTTCCTCTGCCTCAGGAGGAATGTTGGCACCTGCCGCCCACCAAACAGAGGATTTTCCACCAACACCACTACCTCTGTCACCAAGCATCTCCACCATGTCACACGGCAGCGTTCAGCTCTCCATCTCACAAACCTTGGAGAGAAAGAGTAAATTCCCACCTACCCACCCTCGAGCCCTGGGCCTGAATGCCAGCATTTCTAAACTACTGGCCTTTGAAATGCTGTCATTCAGGCTGGTGGACACAGACAGCTTCAAACAGCTGATGGCGATGGCTGTCCCACAGTATGTTGTTCCCAGCCGCCACTACTTCTCCAAGAGAGCCGTGCCTTCACTGCACAACCAAGTATCCGATAAAATCAAGTGTGCACTGCGCAACGCCATCTGTGGCAAGGTCCATCTAACCACAGATACGTGGACCAGTAAGCACGGCCAGGGACACTATATCTCCCTAACTGCACACTGGGTAAATGTAGTGGTAGCTGGGCCCCAGGCGGAGAGTTCTTTGGCGCACATCCTTCCGCCGCCAAGGATCGCAGGGCATCATTCTTTGCCTCCTGTAGCCTCCTCCTCCTACTCGGCTTCCTCCTCCTCTTCTTCCACCTGCTCATCCAGTCAGCCACACACCTTCACCACCAACTTCAGCACAGTCCAGGGTAAACATCAGCAGGCCATTCTGAAACTCATATGTTTGGGGGACAGGCCCCACACTGCGCAGGTTTTGTGGCGGGATATTGAACAATAGACCGACGAGTGGTTGCTGCCGGTGGGCCTCAAGCCCGGCCTGGTGGTGTGCGATAATAGGCGAAATCTCGTCGCAGGTCTGGGACTAGCCGGTTTGACGCACATCCCTTGCCTGGCGCATGTGCTGAATTTCGTGGTGCTGAAGTTCATTCACAACTACCCTGACATGTCAGAGCTGCTGCATAAAGTGTGGGCCATCTGTGCGCACTTCCAGCATTCACATCCTGCTCGCCTGTCTGCGCTACAGCGTAACTTCGGCCTTCCCGCTCACCGCCTCATATGCGGCGTGCCCACCAGGTGGAACTCCACCTTGCACATGCTGGAGAGACTGTGCGAGCAGCAGCAGGCCATAGTGGAGTTTCAGCTGCAGCACGCACGCGTCAGTCGCACTGCAGAACAGCATCACTTCACCACCAATGACTGGGCCTCCATGCGAGACCTGTGTGCCCTGTTGCGCTGTTCCGAGTACTCCACCAACATGGCCAGTGGCGATGACACCGTTATCAGCGTTACAATACCACTTCTATATCTTCTTGAGAAAACGCTTAGGGCGATGATGGAACAGGAGGTGGCCCAGGAGGAGGAGGATGAGGAAGAGGGGTCATTTTTAGCACTTTCAGGCTAGTCTCTTAGAAGTGGCTTAGAGGGAGGTATTTTGCAAAAGCAGAGGCCAGGTACAAATGTGGCCAGCCAGGGCCCACTACTGGAGGACGAGGAGGACGAGGATGAGGAGGAGGTGGAGGAGGATGAGGATGAAGCATGTTTACAGCGGGGTGGCACCCAACGCAGCTCGGACCCAT